>OY294069.1:5567204-5827204 GCA_958510875.1 Endomychus coccineus | reverse complement strand
TATGATCCAAAAGGTAAAACCTGATTTGGTGAAGAACAATTTTATTCACAATAAAGTAAATATTGACGATATGATCCAAAAGGTAAATCCTGATTTGGTAAAGAGCAATTTCATCCACCCTAAAGTAAATGTTGACGATATGATCAAAAAGGTAAAGCCTGATTTGATAAAGAACAATTTCATTCACCGTAAAGTGAATGTTGACGATATGATCAAAAAGGTAAAACCTGATTTGGGAAAGAACAATTTTATTCATCGTAAAGTAAATGTTGACGATATGATGAAATAGTTAAAATCTGATAAACGTAATCTTCATGTTTTGCAAAATATTTTGCCCTTAATTAAGCTGATTTTATCAATTTTTTATTTTATCTATATAATTTACGAGATACCCCAATAATTCAACGAGGAAAAATGATAAATACTTCTAATATTACATTGTAGCAAATATAAATAGAATAAAAAATAGTTTTTATTAGTTATTGAATGCAATAATTTATTTATTTATTCAAATGATATGTTCACGAGTTATAACCCCATTAATGAATACAATTGATAGTTGACAATTGGAGTAAACAAATAATTATCTTGTATCCAATAGAGATTTAATCGAGTTAAAAGTTAAGTGGAATAAATCAGTATTTGCAGTAATGTTCAGTCCATTGGCAAAATTGCGTGCTCTCTCCAGTGGTTTTGTAGAAGAATCGAATTCTTTTGTAAGTAAAATAAGCTCCCACATCTAGTTGCTATTTGTGCAACTCTCAAATTAATTCACTCTAAATGTGAAGGAGATTCAATGGAGTTATTCAATATTTCATAATTAATAATTCTGTCATAGGTTGTACGTATTGTTTCTAGTTTTGGTATATTATATAACTGTCTAAATAAGTATAATTCTAGTTTGCTGAACTTTCCAAGTGAATTGAAAAGTGTTATTCTCACATGATCTGAAGTTCAAGCAACCATCAGTTCAGTCACAATATATGAATTAATTTAGTGAAATTTATCGAATAATATTAATTCGAGAGTAAATTCATTAAAATTAAAAAGTTAATACAATGTAATTTTCTACAAAGATCATTGCTAAAAATATTAAAAACGCTTGGAAGAATACCTTCTGAAGTTTGATTTAGAATAAAATATTATTCTGAGAAAAATGATCGTATCTATAACACCCAAACCAGACAATGTTTAATGGCGTTCTTTATTGAAGTGAATTTTTAGCGAAATAAACATTGAATATTATATATAGTATAATTATATTGATTCCTTTATTTCTACAAAAATGTCATCATCTAATTATAACAAGGATGGCAGCAAATATTTCATCATCAGTTGTAAATACACATACAAATGTGTTTACGAAACAAACGAAAGAAAAATCATAACGTTGAATGCTGTTGAATTACCTAATTATAACAAGGTGGCCGCAAATGTTCCATCATCACTTGTAAATATAGATAAAAATGTGTTTAAATTCAAAACTAAACATATAACACAGATACTGTTTTGTTTCTACACTCTACACTAAAGCTTTCATGTGCTCAATTGAGAATTCTTTAAACATATTAAGAGTGTTGGACTAGTTTTCATATTATTAGTCTACTAAATTGATCAACAACTTTTAAAAGTACAGAATTCATAGAACATTAAAATTAGTTTTTGTAATATAGACATTATTGATATTTCGAGTACCTATAATAAATGTTTTGTTTAAAAGTATGGAAAGTAATAAATTAATCAAAATTAATTATTTTATGTATTAGTTTATAGATAACAATCATATAATATAATCTTTTTGCACTCTCAACCATCAACGAAATAGAGGTATATCTTATACATTTTAGAATTATCCTCTTTCCTCGATTCTGTAAAGTTTGAACTTTTGTAATTGAGTCACCTCAAATAATGTGGCTGTATAACGACGTTGCACACTATGTTTGTAGTTGTTGTTAAATTTTTTAATATTTTCTTGATGATATTTCGTAGTTATTAGTGTTTTGTTTAATTTAGCTTACAACATTTAGAATTTTATTTATTTGTGTGGTCAATGATTGGTTGCTGGTTGGATTCCCTGTAGTTGCTGGCGACATTTGTATTTTGTAATAGTTTTAGTTGAATAAAATGTTTCTGAAGTTGTCTTGAGTGTTATTTATCTAGAACGGCACTGCGTCACTCACGTATATTTGTCTTATAATTTTGAATTTAGAACTGTGTTGATCAATAAAAGGTAACAGTGATGTTACCGGATGTGGGGCGCATGGATGCCGCCCCACAGAATTGATCGAAATACGAAAAAATACATTTTCTTCACACGATAAAGTAATCGGTGATCCGGCGAGAGCTTCAAGGGCTCTAGTTGGAGCCGACCTCATACCGCTCAATATGCCTGAGCATGCAAATCAGGAAATAAATTAGTACGAACAATTTTTATTTTGTTTTAAAAATCTTCATATGCGTTTTATAAATTCGATGGACAATACCTTCACACTAAACTATGTATTTATATTATAACAATAAGAAAGTAGAAATAAATCAAGGAAGGATTACCATTCCTGCTTGAACTACTAGTTATACATATCAAAATAAATTAATGATTTAATAACCGACTACTGATTCAAAAATATACAGCTTAATCTGTCAGAATAATCAAAGAAAGATAACGAATGAACATGAATTATTTTATGGAAATCCTAACCGAAAATACGAACACTAACTAATCGTAAATTATTCTCATTGTGGAAAATTTTTATAAATATCTGTAATACTAAATAATCATTACAGACAACTGAATTATCATGAATTATTCTTATAGAAATCTATGATTGAATAAAAATTGCAGACAACTGTTTAACTACAAATCAAAACCAAAATTACAGAAAACTATCTAATCATAAATCATTAATATAAAAATTTATAAATCATGAATAGAAAGTACAGAAAACTGTTCTATTCTGGAACATTTTCACAGACACCTGTACTAACAGACAAAAATTACAGACGAAGAAGTTTGATAACCCATTATACCTCTACGCCATCCATCTATACGTAATGTCGAACAAAAATAAAACGTAAATTGTATTGAGTGATATTTTTAGTAAAACGGATTAGTAACAAATTCTCAAGTAAAAAATAAACTAAAATAAGACTCATTATTAAACAGAAAATAAACAAAATGTTCTAGGAGATATATTATAATGTAATAATTGTTTTAAATACATGAAGATAGGTATTCAAGAGTAAGGAATTCTTTTATTTGATCATCAGATTACAATATTTTGGTAAAATCACTGTTATAGAAAGAATTGATAGATATTTTATAAACTATAAAAGATTTCACACTTGGATCCACTACTATTAGAAACATTCACTTTTATCCACTAAGAATACTGTTGAAGTACTAAGGACCTTTCGGTACCAAGTACCCACGATCAAAGTAAACTACATATGAAATCAAAATGTGCCTGTTTGATTGCTATTTGGGTTTAATAATTCTAACATTACTAGACGAGCTTAAGCTAGTCACCCCTTCATTTTCAAGGTCGAGACCTGCCGAACTGCCTCCCATGGGCGCCGACTCCATGGGGCCCAAGGGGCTCGAGCCCCCCCAATGTTCAGAAAGGCGGGCTCAGCCTTCCCAAAAAAGTACCATTCAAACCATAAACAAACTATTAAAAACTGTAAACAAACTTTCGTATCTCCGTGTCTCTTTGTCGTCTCAAGAGCTACCTCAGGACGACGATGACTCAGAGGCGTCTAAATAGTATTGCAGGTCTCAACGCACATCAAGAAATACTAGACGACCTTGACCTGAGACCGCTGGTCAATGATTTTGTGAAACGAAATGCAGTGCGTCGCTCAATGTTTGCTCTGTACTGATTCCGAATTCATTGTTTTTGAAAATTCATTGAACTAATGTAAAGACAGCTAACAGCTTTTTATGTTTACAAAACGCTATACCAAGTACCATTTTCACTTTTTTGCCATTTATAATTTTGCACGAGTAAAAGAATTTAATTTGTTGTTAGGTCTCTAGACTTATTATATTTATTCTTACATTTGCTTTACTAATCTCTTATGTAATACAACCATTGAAGGATGTCAAAGTTCATGGAAGTTATAAGGACGACATTTATTTAAAATATACTAAACTATTGATCTATCAATCTACTAATGTACTGTAGTTTTATCTTTATGTATATGACAAAAAACTAGGCTACTGTGACTATTGTTTTACTTCCTGTTCTATGTGTAATTATTTTATTCAATAAACTTTTCTTAGATGTATTCTAAAAATGTTATGTTAAAATGTTATTTTACATACTACCCTTTTGAACTTTGAAAGTTATCGTTTTGAGCTGTGCATTATACACTCTCGCTATTTCAAAATCTTGACTTGTTAAGCCCAATCTCTTAACCAAGAATATTAGGCCCAATGAGATTTGCTGGGTAAACTCTTTAATAAATTGGCACCTCGGCAACCGAAAACATTCTTTCAGTCGTCTGCTCTTGGTGAAGTAACCTCAATCTATCAGTATTTTAAGGTTGAAACTAGTGTTCAGGTTTCGTTTAAATGAATTACAACCACGATGTGTCTTATTCAGTAAAAGTGTCGATGCACAATGAACCGTAATGTCATTACTAATTGTAGCTTTATTCTAATTTGTAAATAAATCTTAAGAAGTTTAGCAATACAAAACCTAAATTGACAGTTTCCGTCCTTTTAACGATAATCAACAGTTTAAAACTGTTGATTATCGTTAAAAGAACGATCCAAGTAAAATGTTCAACCTTGATCCTTACCTCCCCCCCCCCCATCAATCACTTTTAGGCCCCCCCAATAATTATTAAAAGTCGGCGCCCATGCTGCCTCCTACCAGACCTCATTTTTCTATCGAACGGCTGACATATTTTTCTATCCCCATTTTTGAGGTACGACCTAAACGTATATTGTTTTTAATGCAAATCGTAGTTGGAATTATTTTCCACTCCATGTAGTCGTGAACCATTCACGACGATGATGGACTGTTGAAACACGAAAGCTTAGATTCCGCGTTTGGCTACTCAATTCACCAAACTTGAAATACTTACTGTCGTAGAAACGAACCAAATTATATTCACTAATTTGTTCAGCTACCCTATCGACTGCGCCTCTTAACTTTCGAACTATTGGGAGTTGGTTTTTTTTGTTAATTATTGTCTATAAGAGGTTTACAATATGAAAGTTGAATTAAGAATAAACTAATATCTAATAGAATGAAGTACATCTCAACACATATCCGCATGAATCCAATAACGTCGATTCAGATTACAACGTTTGCTGTTTATTCGAAGAACTGAAACAAACGCCTATTTTGAAGGATTGCCGAAATCGTATTATTTGGAAGGGATTGAAAAATTACAAAAACTTTGGACGAAGTTTATCGGGGATTATGTGGAGAAATAAAATATGTTTCGACCAAATGAATCATTTCTTGTTTCATTTTCCAGGGATTTTACACCGTGCTCTCGTGTCTACCTTAATTTTTTTAGTTTTCTTTCCATACTGAACAGGATATGAGTGCATTTATATTATTTCAGTTGACCCTTTGAAATATAAATAATTTGTCAGTATGTATTGAAAAAAAATACCTAAGCTGATTATCCTTGCGTTCTAGTCAATTTCACAAGCATGAATCTACTTAATTTTTCAAAATAAATTCATTACAAATAGAACTTTTTGAAAGAAATAAATAAAATGTGATTACTGTAATCTTGATTTGATTAATCATTTTGACATAACAATTGTTAAGTTTTACGGTTTAATTTATATTTTATAAAAATAAGGAAGCAAACCTTATCTCATCACATTCCCAGATGTTTCAAGTTACCACCTTTGCATTGGAGGTTCTTGAATATTTGTTGTAAGAGGGAAATCAATAATGAAACTTATGAAGGCAAAAAATTAGCTTATTCTAACACTCAGTTCCCAGTGTGATTAAGGTCAATATTTCAAATTTAATGAAATTCTTATGACAACAATAATTAGCAAGTTAGGGTTCAAACTTAACCTAATGAATGTGTCATTTAAATGATTCGAAGTTAGATTAGAACATACTAACTATATTCAATCATACAAACATCTGAAGATTCAGATCGGGCAACGGGCATAACTAGAATCAAAATTAAATTGGTATGAAGTTTTGTAGCGCTATATTTTAATCGCTATTTTTTGTCTTACTTTTTTGATTTCTGATAGGTCAGAGAATTTTTTTGACACAACCAATTCACTGAGTATGTTTATTGAATTTACAAAATTTTCCTTTGATTTTTTTCACAAAAATCCACCACGAAACTTGAAATACTTACTGTCGTAGAAACGAACCAAATTATATTCACTAATTTGTTCAGCTACCCTATCGACTGCGCCTCTTAACTTTCGAACTATTGGGAGTTGTTTTTTTTGTTAATTATTGTCTATAAGAGGTTTACAATATGAAAGTTTAATTAAGAATAAACTAATATCTAAGAGAATGAAGTACATCTCAACACATATCCGCATGAATCCAATAACGTCGATTCAGATTACAACGTTTGCTGTTTATTCGAAGAACTAGTTATATAACTTAAATTTTTAATAAGAAAAAACACTGTTCTCAATATTGTTCAATAAAATACTATGATTCGATTTGAAAAACCGAAGACGGATGTCAAAAATACCACTTGAAACGGGGCTACCGCACCCGAAAATAAAAGTGTTGCTATGTTCACCACTCATCATTTGTAGTACTAAAGAATGGAGCTCGCGCAACTAGACGGACCGGCTCGCTCTTTTAATCGGCTCATGCGAAAGACGAAGTGAGCATAGTTTTTGGCCCACCTACTCACCCCGTATTAACCCTTTGTGCATATGCGCAGCGTACTGACCGACCTTCTAGTTATGAAAAAAGGTTAATTTTGGAATAGTAATTACTATAAATGATAATGAAACAGTTCAGTTAAGTCCGGATTCCTGAACCGCATCGATAATATCAATTATTTGTAATTTACCGACAACACTCTCCATCATGAATCAACTTATTCATTTATTTTTCTTTTATGGCAGCTGAACTATTGAAAGAAATATATCATGTTGTTTGTGCTATACAAATAAAAGGTTTCACATATTATGTTTATGTTAAGTATTGCTTCTTATTTCGATTATAATGGTCTGGAGGAGTTGTGACTCCTTGTCCATGACATGACAACTTCACTGAGAGTTTGCAAAATTTATGACATTATGAATACCGTTTTATTTTATACACAAATAATATTTCAGAATATTCTGACTGGAAAATCATTTCATCATGCTTTATTTATTTTATTGTGGATCACCTAAATTCATTATATACTTATTTACTCCACCAAGTAAGTCATAAGAAATGTGTCGATTATCTAGCTTAAAATGACCGTATCTTTCAATTTATGCATGCAACACAAAATACAAGATTCAGTAAGCTATGTTGCATCCAATTCAATCGTAATGACAGTACAGGGTCTGGTTTTACGGATCTTGATGAAAACATACGTCTTTGAATAAAAATGATAGTAAGCTAGTCCCAAGGATTGTGCAGTAATACTAAACAATACTTAATCGTAGTCTTAGACATATTAAGAATTTTCGGTTTTTTATCCTTGCTTTTTACCGCTATTTATCAGGAGGCACGGCAGTGCCCCCGCCAAGTCGAGCGCGAAGCAAACACTGCCGTACCATCCTTTACTGGAACCATTTCGCCGCATTTTCAGCAAAGTTTCGCATTTATGACACTAACTCACTCACTCATGATCATCAGAATAGAACTAGTACTTCCCATAAACTCAGAGAACTGAAACTTGGTACAGAGTTAGGGTTTAATGGCGCCACATAAAGGGAAAACTATAAAAACTAGGATAATCGAAGATCTGGAGTACCTGGTGACCCTTATTTGAAAACGCAAGAGCCCATTTGTGTCCTTAATAATATCTATGATATGAAATGGTCTGCCACGGACATTATATGTGACCACGGTCGTATATGTGTCTATCAATGTATCAGCTGTCTGTCATATAAACATAAACGTTACGTGTTTGATTTCGCAAGATAATATCGTAAAAAATTTAGATAATATTAAAAGACGACGATGAACTTAGTGGCTACCAAGTAGTTGGTATGCCCAAAGACGGGTCTTGTCTCTTCCATTCAATATCTTTCTTGGTGTATGGTAGAACTGACTCAACTTGCAGTATCAGATCTGCTATAGTTGCATACGTTGCATTGGGACGAAATGCAAGTGTACACGTGTAATGCTGATGGTGACATATACACGAACGCGCAATACTACACGAGCGATATGATGAAACCCACTACTTACGGCTCAATGAAATAAATCAATATGCCCACGTTTCTACAAAAAGAAGTGAAATCCCACCAAAAACATTCTGTAAAAAACTAGCCAAGTCTCGATGGAGCTGCTTGTTTATCTCTAAAAAGTAATGAAATCTAGACAAAGTCGTGCCAAGTCTAAGGTTCCTTACTGCGATTTCTTTATTATTATAGTTAATGTTGTGTGACTTGGCCGAGAATTTTTTATATAATTCATACTGGGTCAAGAATCTTATTATATTAACATACAACATATGTCACAAAACTCTTAATAAAAACAATCAAATAAACAAAACACTAAGCGTAAATAACTAAATTGCCCTTCTATGATAAATTACGTGTCTAGAGTTCGTAAAAGCGTGATGATCTCTCGCGTCTCGCAGGGCCAAACAAAGACTGACTTCCCGTTCCGTGGGTCCTGTCTCTCTCCTTTCGCTTACCCCGCAAAATTCGGTATTTCCCCGGAATTATGTGCTGCTTGGCACCCCGCTGATTCCACCCAAGTTAGGCAACCCAACTTGATGTTATACTAGATCCCCGACATATACTTGACTATACGAGAGGGAAATTTGTAATATTCGAAGAGCATCGGGTGACCCACAGACCCAGTTGTGAAATGTTGGGAGAGGAGATAGGCTATATCAATTATTATATAGGCAATACATCTAACTACATGACGCAACAAGAGTTGAAGGCTTATTTTTCAAAGAACTCGAATGTAAGTTGATCCCAATGTAGCACTTAAGAGCTCTAGATCACTAGATTCTTAATATAGTTCTTGATGGCATCATAATTGGAAAAAAGTCGAAGATTATCAGTTTCATATACAGGAAACATATCTCACAGTATGAACCAGTTACCTTTTAAAATTGATTCTGAGCTGTACATCAGCTCATATTTATTACAACAAAAAATTAAGTCAAATCAAATCAATCCTAGTGTAAGCTTTTTAATGTCAGATGGGCCTGTCATGTAATTAAAATCACAAAACATTCTGCTATTTTTATCTCCTCAGAATCTGATGTGCAGTGGCGGAACTTCAATATTTTGGCCCTCCCGCAAAATATTATTCGGGCCCCTACTACAAAAGAAATACAAATTTGTATAGATATTTTTATTGAAAAATAACAAAAAGGAACAAAATTGCATTATTAACAATTAAAAATTAACAAAAGAAAATATATTTAAAATTTAAAATCCTTCCTCCTGGATTTCAAATTTGCAAAATCTCTAATCACATCTTTTATTTCCATATTTGAATTAAAAAATAAAGCTGAAAATATAACTTACCTAGGTACTTTCACAGTTCACACTTAATATTTATTTAATATTTTGTAACGAATTCGAGTTGAATGCAAATTTCAAAGTTACCCGCACATTCACAAGATATAGGTATCTTAAAATTAACAAACTTAAAATCTAATAGAAAAGTAGAAGAGGGTGGAGTTTACAAATTGGTAGGTTTTTATTGGTGACAGGCAGGAAGTGGTGGAAAACATGCTATTACTGAGGAATGTGTAAGAAGAAAGGTTCAAATACTTCAAATGGAAAAACCCGAATTGTCGATGCGCCAAGAAATGGTCATAAATAACATCTGGAGAGGTATCATAAATAATGAATATTTGGGTTTGTATAGTTCTGAAAACATGAAACAAATGAACGTACCTACCGGAGGGGAAAAGACGGTAACGAGACGGTTGTAAAATTGGGAAGTACATAAATAATTAAATAATATAAAATAATATATAGTGGCGTTAATTAGCGACGTATCACTGTCACTGATCAACCTACCCAAACAATTTTCGACAAGTGCTCTGAAGAGTGTCAGAGAGGGGCCTTTCACTTTGTTTTCAGGCAGCCGAGTCAGTGCGTCAAAACAAAGTAATGACAAACAGATGTGGGAGGTTGCAATACTTGCTAAGGGTCTTAAAATGTTTTGTATCAGAATTGTTTTTTTTTTGCGCTTGCTGGTAAAGTCGGTTATCAGTTCCGAGAATGTTTCACTCTTTTCATGATGCATTTGGGCCCTTATAGCTCTGGCCCCCCCGCGTTGCGGGGTCCTGCGCATTGTAGTTCCGCCACTGCTGATGTGGATCCCCAAAAGAAATAAATCACGCGTGTATTGTGTACACAGATTTAATAAATATAAACTTAACATAGATTTGTAGACAACACATCTTACATCATGGAGTAGCACAGGTTGCATCAAAACTGTGTTTGCATTGGAAGAATTAATTTGATTTTGAACATAATAAATAATTACTATTTACTACAAACCGTGCATTCAGATATGTTCGAGCCTAACTGTATAATGTCATACTCCTTACATATTTCATAAACTCAACATGCAACTTTGAAGAAGCCAAGGAATGGCTAAAGACCCATTTCATAGGTACACTTTGAAGTAATAGTAAGGCTTGTATGTTTTACTATTATAGGATTCGAAGATTGGATCAATAAATAAACGTAGTATATTAAAAATGTGGCATAAACAGTACGTTTAAATTTTTTATAATCATTGAATGCACTACCACAGGGTGTATTTCAAATCTTTACAGGAAACTTAACATACAAGATATAAAAGTATTTGTTTGAAAGTTCACTTGCTTTGAATAATGATTCAGAACACAATTTAATTTTCACATCAAAACTCTTTAGCTTATCGAACAGATAAAGGCTTCCTTCAATAGAATTAAACTGGTCTCAGAGTACAAACAATTACTTTTAGTTGCAGGTGCCCATTTTCTGATCATACCTTTGTCATAACACCTACCTTTATTGTGAAGTACAACTTACGTATAAATTCAAAGCAAGTTGTATGTATGAATCTCATTTAACTAACACATTAAAGAAGTTGTATTGTAAACCGCAGAAGGTATTGGTAAAAGGATCAACATTATTAATGCAACCAAGTGAAATATAAGATTCACTTCAAGTAGTATCTTCAAACGTTGATGTGATAACACTCAAAGTTATCATTGAAATGATACTTGCCTATCTTGTCGTTATTGAAGAGCATTATGAATAGCAACATATAGAAGTTTCTGTATTAACCGAACTCACTGAATATATCGAAAAGTATTCTAGCACTGAATTGGCAACAAACAAGATCAACGTTATCTGTTTGCAAGCACATATCTGTTACATGGATGTATTCATTGTTTTGTTTATTATCATTTCATTAAACTGAAAAGTAACAAATTAAGGACATCAATACTTCTTATCTTTACTGGACAATTCAATAATTCTTCCCTGCATTTAAATAAAACTTGATCGAATAAAATATAATTTTTGCGGAAACTATTTGCATTTCAAATATTATTTCAATGAAAAAAACAAACATAATAATAAAGAACTTCAAACATCATAAGACATTCCGATTTTCCTTTATATGTCATTGTGAGAACTTTCACTTGCTATCGTTCGGTGATAAAACCTTATACCGACACTAAATATCTTTTCAAAATCTAAATCAATGAGAAACAAAATCCCCGAAATAAATAAACCCGCAGCCAAAATATTTATTATCATTTTACACCTAAATCAGCTAACAAACATTACGTGTTACGGTAAATAAATAATTTCATTATACATAATAAAATAAAAGGCCAAGACAAGTATTAGAGCTTGTAGGTATTTAACAAGTCTTTTATGTTTTCTAACACAAACAGATCGAATTTGCTAGTAGTAAACTTATGTAGTTAGCTTAGAAAATATTTAAACTAATATCTTTCGAGATATATTGGGATAGTAATTCGCTCATCACAATATTCAAATAGAAATTGAATATTCTACTTGTGAGAAATGGAATCAAAAACGAAATGGCATATAATGCATGATACTTGACTTGTTCATTATGCTGACCGATGTGCTGTTAATAGTAATTGACTCTGAAATCTGAGAAACATAGGAATTAAATGATTTGAATTATAAAATAGGCAACTAATGAAACTCCTGTTAATAAACAATGTACCATGATTTCACAATAATGAACAGCATGTTTTATTGAAAATAGAATATTTGACATTCTTTGAAATGGAAGAATGATAAAGTGGAAATAATTCATTAAATTTCATCAACGTGATCTTTGAAAGAACAGATTTTGAAATCTGAAAAACAGCCATGATCGATTGTTATATAGGCAACACGTCTTACTAAAAGGCGAAGCAGCTGTTGCCAACGTATTTTTCCAGCGAGTTCGAATAAGTTATAATTAAGCTACCCTTAGTTTATCAAATAGATAAAACGGTTCGTCCGATAGAAACGAACTGCTCTCAGAGTACAAACAATTACTTTTAGTTCTAGATGTTCATTTTCTGACGATACCTGGTATTACCTCCTCAAGGATCATAAACACTTACCTTTAATGTGAAATACGGCCTATTCATAATTTCAAAGCAAGTTTTATGCCTGAATCAGATTTAAGGAAGCTATACATTATAGAAGTTCAACTGTTATTTGCTGGAATGTCCTTTCTTAGAGACACCCTGATCGTTCTTGGGAACTGGTGGAGGAAGTGTAACAATGAACATAGTTGATGCAATTATAAGTGAAGTTTTACTTCAAGCATTTTTAAAATAATATATCAGTTGCTTTGAGACCATAGCAATATGAGTTTGTATATTATGAGAATTTTACTGAACAGTGGATTCTTGTTACAAAAAAATTATACTTTAATATTAACGATACAATTTTCGATTATTCGTGGTTCTGTTCGTTTCGACGGCGTGGGCTTTTTGATTGAAAATTGTGCGATATGGACGCCTGTGCTAATTAGTTTTAATTAACCCCTTTTTACATAATAAGTCTTCTGATGAAGGTCGTGAGACCGAAACGTACGTAAAGACGAAAATTTAAAACAGAGTGTTATTGTGACCTATTTCCCGAGAATTTTTATATAAAAAAAAGCAATTTCAAATGTTGATGTGATAATACTCTTAATTATTTCATTTTAGAATTTGCTCATGAAGATATCATTGAAATGATACTTCACACTCTATCGTTCTTGAAGATCATCATACAGAAATTTCTGTAACTTCAACCATACTGGATGTATCCTTAAATGTCCTAGCAACAAACAAGATCAACACTATTAGTTTACCAAACATGATTTGTTTATTCACAACAGAAATGTTAATAATTAAACTCAAAAATAACAATTTAATTGCTTCAATATGATTTATCTTCACTGAGAGAACTTGTATTTAGATAAAATTCTTTCCTTTGATATTTTCAATAATCGGGGATATAGTAATAATATAAATGGAAATATTAAATTTTTTTAAACATAACCTGAAAAGTGGAAACCATAAAATTTCTGACCACCTGTGGTTCATAAACTCTAACTTACTCACTAATCTATGACCATCACAATATAAAAAATAGAATTCTACTAATATGGTAGTGGAAGGCAGTTAATACGATTTTTCACCTTTAGATGCCACTAGCTCAAAATACACAGAAATCTGTTAAACTAATTGAAAGCAATTGATGACTTCCGCTATTAGACAACACAGAAATCTATAACTATTTGTTAGTAGAAGGCAATTGATAAAGCCTTTCCCCGCTAGATGACACTCTAGCTTAACATGCATATTAAAAGCTCCTTAATAAATAAATCCTGCACCCGAAACATTTAATATCATTTTACAGCTGTATCAGAGAAGGAACACGTAATTTGTAACTCTTCACATAGCCCCTATAGTCATAAACTAGCTGCTTTTCATTCAATGATACATAGAGCCTTTTCTCTTCCCTTATCTCAAGAAAATCTCAGTAAAGAACTAGATACAATTAAAGTCATTGCTACAAATAACGGTTTCGGTCCTCGAGTAGTTTCTAAATTAATAAATAGAAAAAGACAAAAATTAATCTACAATAGCATTTATCCCTTTATAAAATAAAAAGATAACTCATAAAAATATGTTTCTTTAACTTATTTTGGTCCTATAAGCGAAAAAATTGCAAACATCTTATCCCATCTTAACCTGATCATCAGCTTCAAACCCCCAAACAAATTATCTCATATTCTGTTCAATGCGAAAGATAAAACTGACAAATTTAAAAGACCCGGAGTTTATAAACTAACTTGTTCAGAGTGTGATAGTTTTTACATAGGTAGATCTTGCCGTAACATAGCAGTTAGATATAAAGAACATTTTCGTTCCTTTAAAAATGATAAAACCGATTCTTCATTTGCAAATCATATTTTAGAAACAGGCCATACCTTTCCTAATTTGAATAATGTCCAAATTTTACATAGTCAAGATAAAACTTCAAAACTAAATATATTAGAGTCAATGGAAATTTTCAAAGGAATGAAGATGTATGATAATAAGATCCTAAACGGTCAACTAGATTTATATTACAGTAATCTCTTCAATGTATTAATAACCTGATTTTAGTATTTAAAGTCTGTTAGTAAATATACCCGCACCACTAATGTTCTCACGGAATTACCTAATCCCCTTACCCCTCTCTGGTTTTTCCTAGAACTATTTCCTATAGCCATAAAATTTGTTTGAAATCCTTCTTTAACCTATATATAGTAGATTTAATATTTGTTAAATTCATTTTTCGTCTGAAGATGACACGTTTAGTGTTGAAACTATAGTAACGACTATATTAAATATCAGTGATAGTATAACAAAGTAGTTTTATTTATTATTTCGTTAAAATATGTGTTAGTGTTACCTATTTCCTAAGAATTTACATATAATTCATACTTGGGCCAAGAATCAATAATAATTATATAAGTACTTAATACAGTTGATGGGCATTATTACAAGTCTGAATATGTATGAGTAGTAACAGGAAGCACTTATATAAACATTTCAGGATGTTATCAACGTTAAAACTCGAGCCCTTATAATTGAACTATATCACCTGTTGATTAGCAAGGAAGCGTATGACATAACCAGTTTAGTTTTGGACTAACTGTGGTACTGTTTCAGTATCTTGTCTTTCACCAGAGTTGCCATCCGCCAGTCTCGGGGCTTTCTCTTTTTGCGAGTCCAGTACGTTTATGTTTATTATATTTCAGTTTAGACTAGCGTCGCGCAAGAATAACACATCCTATTAAGACGAATAGTTTACTTTTCACGCTCGCTTAAATAATTTCTTCACGCCGCGTCACTTAATAGATTGTTGGGTGCCAGAACAATTTAAACAGTTTTCCTTCGCATGTACATTTTTCGAATTCGTGGTGCGCGGAAATGTAGTGTGTGATTATTTCTTCCTTTGGATAACTGAATCGGTCACGATGCATGGATTAATCCTCGAGGGGTATGAATATAAGATCACTCTTATCTGCTTTAGAAAATAAGATTGGTTCCATCGATTTTCATTGAATCATAGTTGTGATTTATTTCTTTTCACAGTCTAATGTGGAATAATAGGTTTAGCCCTGAAACGTCATCCTATACTTACGAATGTACGAGTCAATTGCTCGGAGAAAAAAACTCGTACAATCCTGTCAAAGCAAATACATTATCATTTCAAGCAGCAGAAGAAAAGAATTTGTTTGATCTGAATTATGCAGATACTTCCATGTAGGTAGATAGTCCATTAACTTGAGTTTGAAAATATAGAGGTGTAATAGTTTTAATAAAAAATACACTAGTAATAAATTTTCACAAACTTCGTTCTTATTAAACTAATCGTGACATGTTTCACCACATGGTGGCTTTATCAAACAATGGTTTTACAAACCATGGTTTATTCCTTAAATATTAAAATTAAGATTAAGAAGGAGGGGGATGAGTGAGGTACGCGTACAGTAGGATAAGAGCTACTTACAAATAAATTAGATAATGGAAAATTGGCTAAGTCTTTCTAATCATTTAAAAGTTTTCCTGTATTTTCAATTTTCTCTAAGTTGTTTGATACTTTAATTTTAACTGACTTTGGAGGATCTCAAAATCATCTTTAAAATGATGATTAGCTTCTTAAATAAGGTTTACAAACTTCCAAATCTCCTTTGTCCGAATTAAAATGTTTTTTATTCTAGTTTTGAAAGATCTACCGGTATGGCCTATATAGAATTTACCACAATCTTCACACTCTACCATGCATACTCCTGATTCTTGATCTTTGCTGTTTTTGATAAATTTGCCCACCGTATTATTTGTTCTAAAATATGTGGTAACATTGAGTGTTTTGAGTAAATTGCATACATTATCAGAAACTTCACCTACATACATTATTGATTTATAATTATGAGTCCTAACTGTACTAGGGTAAACTAACTTCATTGCTTCTTTATAATCTTTTCTCTTAAGTGAATCGATCAACACTTTTTCGTTATATAGCCGTTATTAGTTGCTATCTGTTTCATGATTGAAAATTCCTCATGGTAATTTAATTCTGACATGGGGATGGTAATAAGTATATGTAATCATGCTGTGAAGAGCTTATATGTGTGTAAAAATATCTCAAAATGAACTACACTTCTCAATAGCTCACATGAGCTTCATCAGCATACGTATTCGAGAAATAGATTCAATTCTATTCTATTCTATTCAGACTGCCCCCTGAATAGACGAAGTTGGTCTGCACTCCATCTATTTAGGGATCCATTGCAGCTAAGCTTGTAGACAGCCATCATTGCGAGATTCCTCATCCTTCTCTTCATCGTAGATGTAATGATAGGGGGAAGTGGGCCAAATTTCAATCATAATGAATTTGTCCCATACATACATACAAACAACTTTTCGAACATGAGAAAGCCTTTGAAAAACTGCTTACAACAAACCTAGTGGTTTGCTCTACTTCATGACGACATGATTTATTGGTACCTGGTTAAAGAATATTATAATATGTAGGTGATAGTCCATAACAGAGGTCCTCTAAGTTTTTGTCATACCACGTTTTGAATGAAGAAAAATGAGCATGCCATCAAACTAAGGAGCTCTTTAATAATGGTAAATAATGAATACAAACAACGTGAGTATAAAATAATATTCAATCTTAAATAAAACAAATGGAATACCCTAATCAAAAACCTAGTGGTACTGATGATGCTGAATATATGAAACGAGCAACCTTTATTTAGGAACGGTATTAATATTTATTGCCAACGAAATAGAAACATTTTTCGCATGAATAGGTAGCTGAAAATGGGAGAAGAATCCTGCTGACGTTACGTTATGCGTGAGATTGCCTAGTTGCACAAAATTTCTTAAAATTTAGTCAAACAGTAAATGTAAATATAATTTATTTTTCGCAGATTGAAAAGGGTTCCTTCTTCCTAAAATTATGCGTATCAACTGGGATGTTTGAGAACTACTGTTGTAGAGGAATACGGTGTGAAGTTTTTTGATTATATCGATTGTGAGAATATGTCGGTAGGATAAAAGAATTCAACATGCTGGAAAAATGTTTCTTTTCCTTTACCAGCTATTCCAAAAGATTCGATCAGATTTAAAAGATGACATCGTTCTCAATTTCATATATTGACAATGTGTAATTTTTTATCAATGTTCGTATACATTTCAAGTTGTTACACCCACTTCTATCAGTAGATGTATCACAGAGGTTAGGATTAGCATAAGCTATTCCTGATATTTTATTACACTTTCTATGTAACTGTTTCTAGCAAAGTATCAACAACTCTTCACTAGGCTACTCTAGGCCGTGAGTCATTTATAAGCCGAGCCAACTGTGTTGGAATTCCATGGACTATGCTCTATTCAGTTTATGAAAATTTCAAGACAACATAAATATTCCAATTTCTCCAAAGCAGTCCTAAAATCTGCTCTATATGAGGCACTTTGTATTTCGCATTACGGCACGACTAATATACATCGATGTTTCGTCAATCACATGATATCTTCAAGCAACTGGACCTGAGACTGACGAAAAATTGTTCTACCACTGTATGCCCAATTGAATAATTTTCAAGATTAAGACTGACCTTGTTTGGTGAACTGGTCATTGTCGTTGCGTGGTCACAAGCTAAACTGATTTCTAAAATTCCCAAATTTGGGAGAAACGCTAACTGTTGATACGGCTTAGGTTATTTGTATTTTTGATAAAAATGGGAAACTAGATTGTCGGTGCATTCGGAGAGGATTCAATGATTGATTTTGAACTTAGGTTCCGTCATACCAGTAGCCGCTCTACGACCCGTTTGACCAATATAACCTCACCCTATAGAATATTGTATGCTAGGAACCTGATATTATTGAAAAGAAGTGTTATAACGTTAAGTAAAACCCACTCCAGAATTCTCTAAATCTTCTAAATGATCATTGGCAATTCAGTCAGATCTGTTTTAAATAAATTAAAACATCTCTAGCCTAATATTTATTCACAGTTGAGCTGTCGAAGCTGCAATTACGATTTGTACTATTCAATTAATGGTATTGGTAACACACGTAGTGAAAACGATGTTGTTTATTTCGTTTATCAATTTGATTAAAATGCTTTCAAAATGCACTTCAAGAAGTACGTAATTGTAGCTTTGGCTTCCATTACGACAAATAATTGTAACACATTAATAAGTACATTATATGAATATGTCTTGAATAGTAGAATTCCGCGGATTGCTAATTTTGAAAACTCTTGGCTTCCGGATGGATTCCGCGTCACAATAGCACGACTTGATGCCGACGTTTCGCCAGCAAATACAGGTGGCATCTTCACGCCAAGTTTGAGGCTTGAACTAAAACTAATTCTTTTGTTTTCTGTAGTGGTATTTATTGTGAGAAAAAACCTTTATTCCGATGGTTAACTCTATTCTCGTACCTGACCCTGAAGTTGTGTGATCATGTGCGAAGTGAAACTTTCGGGGATGGGCTTCCAAATGTTGGGAAGGTAATATCCTGAGTAACGGTTTAGATTGTTTGAATGTTTTAGGATTTCTATCGCTTCAAAAATTTTTCGCTGATAAACCTGTTATATTTTCAATATATGGAACATGGGCAGTGAATAAAGGAGGTTAGGGGTTTGTGGCTTAGGTTGATTTGAAATTTTAGGCTGAGTGTATTTCTTATGTTTTTTTTAAGAGGAAATGGTTTCCGTTGACTGTCAAGGCTCTTCTACGCCGTCCTCGCTCTTAGAAGCATCAATGTAAATGTCCATATATCCTTCGTAGAGGAGTTTGATTTAGCAAGTTGTTGTATTTGTATGGGGTGCGTTTAAGACTTCCTATGGTCGGTAAGGGGAGTCTGGAGAGCTTCGAAATACCTGTTTACTATTTCATACAATGAAGGGTCGAATTTGCAGTTCCTTTCAAAGATTTGTCTAAAACGCTCAAAGACATACATTGATACTGGATTGTCTGGAGTAGCCAATTTTGTTGCTGCGTAAGATGTTGTCTTCGGTATTCGAGGGGTGGTTCTCCACCTTCGCAACATAAACTCTCGTAGGACTAGTACGATATGCTCATAGCACTGTTGTGGGTGGTATCTACCTTTATATTTAAGATTGTATGGTTTTGTTGTATAACATTATATGTTTTGTTTTATCTTACTATTTTTATGTTTTCCTTGTTTCACTTTCTTTTTTCAATCTTGATGGAGATAACTGGATATTTACCTGGTGCTTTCATGAACAAATGATTCCATCTTAATTGGGTTAATAGGGCTATAATTGCTCTATTCGAATATTTGATCCGTTAAGTCTTAGTGAGAATTGAACAATGGCAAAGATGTTACTAGACCGCAATGAAAGAATACAAGCAGAAATAAAATTACCCGCTGATTCATAAATACATGAAGCTCCATTGTTTGCCGAATTTTAATGTAGATAGGAAATATTTATTTAATTATTTAAACCGGGTTTTTGTTGAATCCTCAGATGTCTCATGTTCTAGTTTTGATGTAAATATGAGTACATATCGTAATCAAGATAATTATCAATTTTCGAACGTGCTGAGTTGAAACTTTAAGGAATGATCAATTATTAATTAATCAAATGTTTTCATACAGATCGATTCTGAGTTTCCTTCAGAAAATTATGGAAGACGTCAGGTAATGGCAGCTAGTTCAGGGAGGAGGAGGGCATTTGATTTTATTCATTTCCATATTCTTCTAAAACTCACTAGTACCTTTTTAAAGGTCATTTTATATTGTTAAACAGTTAAACACAGTTATTGTAAGCTCAAATTTCATATTTATTTTGACTCCAACTTATACATATCTTATAAAAAAGTTCAAAAGTATGAGTAAGAAATGATCCTCCTTATTCACTAAAAATACTGTTGAAGTATTGAGGACCGTTCGGCTACCAAATATCTATCATCAAAGTGAACTACATCATAAATCAAAATGTTTGAGTGCTATTTGGGTATAGCAATACCAACAAGGAGTACCTAACCCTCAGCTGGAGATAAATCGGAATCTAATAAATTGCTTTCTTGTTCCATCCCTTCTAAATTACCTAGGTATTTGTCTGTACTGTGTTTTAAAAGTGATAATCTTTCTTGAGGAATGGTGTGACCTGTATTCAGAATATGTTCAGCTTACGCTGTTTTTTCATCATTATTTTTCTTTATATGAGGAAAATATTATTCATATCAAGTTACAATGTTCCTCATAGAATTTTGAACACCACTCACTATAGATTTTGTAAATTGCAGATTTATCGAAGTAGGAAACGTTAAAGGTAAAACGTTTCAAATTTAGAAAACAAATTGTAGGATTTATTAATTACTGAATTTTATTGAACTATTTCAAGGTAATGGTTCTAATTTGGTTCATTAAGTACTGCTTCTGCAGTTATCACTACATAGGAACATTGGTGTGACGTAAAGCAAGTCAATTTATTGCTTTTCTTAGATACAAGTCAATAATTTCAAAGTAGAATACTCCCTTTCTGATGTGCTTGCATGCAAAGTACCAACAATCAAATCATGCAAAATATGAATGTTTCAAGAAATAACCTGGTTGCATACAAAAAGATTACATAGTTAGGTTCAGGTACACAATTATGTGTAAAACAAACAATTATGTGTAAAACAAACACTCGTTTTATGATGTGAGTAACAATAATTGAGTATCCTGGGGTGTGTAATATCCCCTTTAGGTATCCCGCCTATAGGTACGCCACCAGTGGCGGCTCGTGAACTTTTTAAGAGAGGAGGCTGGACATAAAACGTTTTTTTTTAATATACTCTACTCAGCCTATTAATTTAACTTTTGCACAGCGACCGTACCAGCTACTTCAGTGACAAAATTAATTGTTGCCCAGCAAGAACCAACGTGGAGGTGTAGAGTTTCTCTTGCCAAAACAGTTTTTTGTTAGTTTTTTGTTTTTTATTTTTTTTGGATTTTTGATATTTTTTCTTTTTTTTGGAATTTTTCATATTTTGTTTTTTTAATTAATTTTATTAACTTTTTTTATATATTAACGGAATTCTACGGTCTTTAGTTTGCGAAAAATGATCAATAATATTATCATAAAATGTATCATTTTGTTTTACTAAATCTTTTTCAATAGATATTAAACTAACATTATATAAACGATTTTGGTCCATTGTATTTCGCATGTAAGTTTTAATTCGTTTGAGAGTAGAAAATGATCTCTCCACCGATGCCGACGTGACAGGAATGGTGACTGTCAAACAAAGTAGTTTATAAAACTGCTCCTTTGAAATTCTGTATTACGGAAACTTGAAATTTTATCAATGAGATGTTTCAAACGATCTCTTGAATAAATTATATCAGTGAATTTATGTTGTAAAATTCGAAAAATAAGATCAGTTTGTTCAAATATTAATTTAAAAGTATCAAGAAAAAACAAAAATTCTTCATTTTCTAAATAAGATTTTAAACCAACAGCAGCATTTAATGAAACCTGATCTGTCGAAAAGTCATCACTGTTTAATATAAAATCAAATGTTTCAATTAATTTGTCTTTATTTTTGTGAATGGTAAACACTGCACGTGATGTAAAATTCTATCGAGTTGGAGCATTACAGGGAATCCTGTTTCCTACTATGTTATTCAAAATTTCAGTTCGTTTGGTGGATTTGCTAACAAAAATTGAATTTGAAAATAACTTCCTTAATGGAATTACATGCATTACTTAAAACCAAATTCATGTTGTGAGCGTAACAATGGGTGAAAATAGCCTGAGGCGAAACTGATTTTATTTTTGTTTGAAGACCGTTTAAATGTCCCGCCATGACAGATGCGCCGTTGTAGGTTTGAGCTATTAATTTATTCGCAAAGTCAAATCGTTGAAATGTTTCCATTAAGAAATTAAATAAATTGATCGCTGTTCTTCCCGAACTAACATCGTAAAACCTTAAAAATCTTTCCACTAGTTGTCCATTTTTTACAAATCTAAAAATTATTGATAATTGTGATTTACACGTTATATCAGTTGTTTCGTCAACCTGCCACGAAAAAAAAGGGACATTAAATAATTCATCTTCTATGTGATTTCGGAGGACATAATTAATTGAATCAAGAATTTCGTTTTGTATTGTTTTTGAGGTGCCTGCAAATACTGACGCGTTAGTCATAAAATCGCGAAGCTTACTGTCGTATTTACAAAACAAATCTAACAATTCCCTAAAATTACCTTTATTAACTTAATTTTCAGTTTCATCATGCCCTCTAAAAGCCAAATCTTGAAATGATAAATACAATGAGAAATCAATGATTTTTTTTTAAACTTCGCGCTTTTCTTTAACTGTATTATTATGATTTTCGATTTCGCGTGTTCGTGTAGAATCAATCGCATTAACAATATTCTGTTTACCGGTTAATTTAAACTTAATACACGATGTAATATGTTCCTGCGATTTTTCATGTCTTTCTAGGCCACGAGCTAAATTTTTCAAATCATTATAACCCAAGTGCCCCCAACATGAAGTTGTATCTGATGTGAATAGCAAGCAATATAATTTATGAAAAATCTTGTCTTCCGGATGGATTCCGCGTCACAATAGCTCGACTTGATGCCGACGTTTCGCCAACCATTACAGGTGGCATCTTCAGGACAGGCTTGAGGCTTGAACTGAAACTGCAGTTTCAGACGCGGAATCCATCCGGAAGACAAGATTTTTCAAGATTAGCTGTCCGCGGAAGTCTACTATCCAAAATATAATTTATTGTGTACATCAGATCCCGTTAACCAAACATATTTTTTATAATTATCAGTATTAAACGATCGATTTTGATACTTCCCTGCCATCACTAATCCTTTCAAATCCGGCAAAGGCCGTTTGTTTTTGAAGAACACTTTTCTATCATATGTTAATCCACTAAATGGATTTTCTAAGAACTCTGCAACTAAGTCACCCATAATTTTAACGTTCACCGATTCCGATTAGATAAATTATAACTTAAAAATTAACTACTCAACCTTACTACGACTCGTGGAATAAAAACAACAACTGAGCTGCCGCATTCTTCTAGCAGCGGGAGGCGGGAGCAAGTAATCGTATTTCATTCGACCGACGAATGGGTACGAAAAGCTAGCCTCCCTACTATGTTGCCATATTCGCTGTTTTAACCCACTGGGCAATTGAATGGTTGGAAAAACGCCAACTGTGTTGACCACACGTGTTTAGCGTTTGAGATATATAGAGAATCTAGCCTCTGGCCACTGTTGCCAGATTAAAAATAACTACTGAGAACGGGGAATTAATTGTAAAATTTAAAGAATTATCAGAGAAACAGGAAATAAAATGGAGAATGATCATTAAGATAAATTGGTGAGGAGGCTGAGCCTCCTTAGCCTCCTTCGAGGAGCCGCCACTGTACGCCACTGGCATCAGGAGTCTATTTGAAGGAAAAAGTTGTTTCATTAATGGTCAAATGAGCATTCGTTTCAAAATCCTTGCGAAGAATAGGAACGATATGGTCGAGCCATAAATCTATAGTGCAATACTTTCCTATCGACTCGACAAACTTATTAAAGCCAACTCGCTAGAGAACCAATAGTTAGGAACGTTAACCTCTGGCATTGCACGACTTAAACTCGCTTACTCATTACTTAGCATTGAGAATCTTGTAGCACGCACTGTGATCCTACGTGAAAATACTGAAATACTATGAAACTCGTCTGACCTATAACTTCGGGCGTTCTCTCTCGTTCTCGGTTAATGTTTGTTTACGTATACAACATTCAAATCTCCGTCATACATTGTTCCTTTATATCTACATTTGCCTTTGATTGTTGCTTCCTGCCAATATGTGTCATTAAATAGAATGGACTATCACATTTGGTTTTGTTGCTAAAAGTATTATTTGAAAGATTACAGCGGGTAATAAATGAATTGACCATTATTTCCCCCTATTTTACGAGTTCTGCAATCCTATGGATCTTATATAGGGAGCTTTTGATATCGGATCACTTCACGTTTTGTATTATATTGTATCATGTTGTTAATATTTGCATACTGCGACCGAATAGATCTATTGTGGCCTCTTCAACTAATGGGTCGTTTAGGATGTCTCAATGGCTACAGCAGGTTCTTCAAACCTGTAGGTCTTAGGACGTTCGTGATGTCCAAAGGCTTCAAGTTAAGTTAAGTAAAAATTCGCCTATTTGGTACGTCCCCAGGTGCGGTGCCCTTGGATTTTGCAAGATAGTGCATTCTGCAAGGATGTGTATAGTTCTGTCCTTCTATTTGTAGAATCTGCACTCGTCTTCCTCTATTGTTTTGAGCCTCTTTATATGTTCTGTCGACAGGAAGTGTCCTGTCAGAGTATTCTGAGTTTATAGTTTCTTAGGTTGATGCAATCGTTAGATCATCATCATCATCATTTGAGGCGAGGAAGTGAACTTAGGTCACTTTGTTGAACTAATTATGCGCCCCACGGTCAGGAGTCTATTTTAGTCTAGCAGGTTTGTGGCCCGCCAGAAACCCAGAATATTGCCAACGCTGGCTTCCATAAGTTCTTCTGGTAGCAGTTTTGCTTCGAAGTGTGCGTGCCTGAGGCTGTTAATGCTGGGCATCCCAACAGGATGTGAGGGACAGTTTCTTCCGCTTCTTTGCATTTCCTACATATGGGGTCATCTGAGATGGCCGTAGTATGAAGGTGTTTGTTAAGATGACAGTGATCGGTTAGAATTCCAGTCATCTCTCTGATGTCCCTTCTGTTCAGACAAAGGGGTTTCTTTGAGAGCCTAGATACAGGTTCTTTGATGAAGGGCTTGGCCTGCCTCGTGCGTGGTGATTATTTATTCAGTTGGCCCAGAAGGGCGAGATTCCCCACGCAATTTGATAAAGCGATTATTGGCTCCAGCCCGACAGCGCCCCCGGATGACCCTCGCCTGGCCAGGGAGTCATTTCCTTCAACTCCACTGTGACCAATGACCCAGATGAATTGAGCTTTATTCCTTCTGGCTAGTTCAACTAGAGTATCTATGTATTCTTTGACGAGCCTTGATGTGACACTGGGTGATTTGAGAACTCCCAGAACCGACCGGCTGTCTGTGTAAATATATATGCGCCCATTTGCATAGTTTCTTCGCAGGTTTTCCATGACACAACTCAATATTCCGTAGACCTCCGCCTGAAGAACCATGCAGTAAGCGCCTAGAGTTATTGAGATAGTGATTTTTGGCTTTTTTAGGTACACTCCCGCCCCATGAGCCTGACCTACCTTGGCTAATAACCATAAGAACCCACCTGATGTCAGTAGAGTGAGAGTTTCGTTGCTCCAGTCTCCTCTATCCGGGATGAGGATTTTGAGAGAAGTGAGACATATAGCAGGAATCATGTTGTTTCATTTCTAGTATGGGGCATGAAGAGATTGTCCACGACAGAAGAGTATTTCAGTCCAATGACTTATGCACCTATACGCCGATCACATGGCCTCAGATTTTATATACAATTGCAGATGTGGTAATCCGGGGAGAGCTTCAAGGGCCCTCGTTGAAGCCAACCTCATACCGCTCAATATATTTACGCATGCAAGCAGCTGCAGTCGTTGCAGGAGGAGTTAGATCTCTTCTGGTTATAATTTCCCAAACAGGAACCTTCATCTTGTGTGGAACTGATTTGGTGTAGTCACGATGCCAGAGTTGTCAATGATCTACCTTCTAGTAGAGCAGAGTTTGGTTCAGGTCTTAGAAATGGCAATTCAGCTCTTTTTTTGTCGTTCGTCCTCCAATCTGGAGTGTCCCGGAAATTTAGAATCTGAGTAATTACTGCAGTTTATTCCAATTCATACAAAATTTCGAAGGAAACAATTCAAGTAAAAATAGGAAGTAAAGTACAATAGGATTGATGAGATCACAATTGAGACTAAAGGATCATTGAAAATTCCAAATCAGGTAGATCCCAGAAAAATACCTACATTGTGAATTAACAATTTGTTGATCAGGATAATTATATCTAATATTCTAAGAAGAGAGCAATAGTGGAAGCCGTTACTTTGTGATAATTTATCATATTGATATAATAAAATAAAACACTTTCACTATGTTTTTTCTCATATATATTATAGAAACAAATCGTGAATATAGTTTCAACACTGGCGTATGTCATCTTCAACCGATACTGATGTATGAAAATATGAATAATCTTGGCTTTTCATGGTACAATATAAGACACACGTAACAAGTAGGGTTCCGGTTGGGGAAATACATTGCTAGAGTAGCATAAATGAAATTGGATAATGAGGTAGAATTAATATTGTGATATTGGAAATTTCAATGCAGAGGTCTACTAGGAAAACACAAGATGATTATGGGAAATTTTACGTTGTCAAGACATCAAACAGAACGCTGTAATACACATCTAATTCATTGTTTAAATTTTTTTTTAATTATTTTTAATACCTTTCAACATTTCTATTGATTCTAGTGTGTTCAATTTGAAATCTCTACTCTGGTTATGTGAAATTTTAACTTCATCTAAATTTGGAGAAGTGGGTCCTGCCCTGTATCTGTCTTAGCCAAAATTATTGTCAATTTAATAGCCAGTTTTTCACACAAAATAATTAGCTATGGGATCCCCATGAAGACTTCTTTTGGCGGATATTTTGATGTCTTATATTGAAGATAGTATAATGAGTTTCCCTCTAGCTAGAAAAATGTTCATTACTGGTTTAGATATGTAGATGATGTTTCATCCTTCTTCAAAGGTGATTCACGACAATTGAATGTTTTCTTATCCTTCATTAATAATATCCATCCTAACATTAAGTTCACTTTAGAAACTGAGAAAGATAACAAAATACATTTCCTAGACCTTACCCTCACGCACCATAACAATATCATTACTTTCAAAATTTATAGAAAACCTACATTCACAGATATAACTAATGCCAATTTATCTTTTAGTCCCTGTAGTCACAAATTAGCATTATACAACTCAATGATACAAAGAGCCTTTTCACTTCCTCTATCTCCGGAAAACCTGAATGAAGAATTGAATATAATCAAAGTCATAGCCATTAACTATAGTTTTCAACCTCAAATTATATTCAAATTAAGTGACAAAAAAAAGCAGAAATTAACTTACTCAAGTATCTATCCTTTTACAAGAAATTCTGATTCATGATCAAAATACGTTTCCCTCACATATTTTGGTACCGTAAGTGAAAGAATTGCAGACATTTTATTGAAACATAATCTAAAAGTTAGCTTTAAACCTGAAAATAAATTGTAACCAAAACTCAAGCTTGCGTCTTCTCCGTGAAAGCGGATCTCACAATCCCTAATATGATGATGTCAGATACAACTATTTCTATGAAGTCTTCCATATCCACGCTCGGGACCACCAGCAACAACACCCTCTAATGGCATGATCATGTGAGGTCCATTGCGAAAAACGCTTCACAGAAATTGAGTTTTTTATTCTGTGCTAAGAGCTACTTTACATCCCAGCAGCTCCTCATAGTCTACAAAATACAAATTTGACCTTTCCTGGAGTACGGTTCACATGCTTGGAGTTCGGCTACCAAAGATACGCTGATGCTTTTGGATTATATCCAGAAGGGAACTATTCGATGTTGTCACACTTACAAATTCATCTACCTCTCTAGAACCTCATAGAAAGGTGGGAGATCTCCCGTTTCTATAGATGTTTCATGGCCGGTGTTCATCAGGAATCTCATCCATCACGAGGGTTTCCAGATAGGCGGATTAGATGAGCTCAAATTAGTCACCCCTTCATTGTCAAGCACGAGACCTGCCAACATCATTTTTTATCGAACAGCAGAATTGTGGAACTCTTTACCTAGTGAGGTCGTTCCCTATTCGAATTCCGAATGCCTATCGCTTCTCCCAACATTTCACTGCTGGCTCACACGATGTTCTTCGAACATTATAGGTTTCCCTCTCGTAGTAGTATAAAAAAAATGACAATAATTATCGAGTTGAATGGTCGATTCCACAAAATAGTACTCCCAGACGACGTATACAAAAACAGGTCTACCCATTCTAACTCTATTTGATCGTTTTGTGTGGAATCAGATCAATCATACCAGATAACGATTAACCATTCTCAAATACGAAACATTCTGAAATATGTAGGTATGTGTTACGAGTTGAATCGAACGTTTGGAAACCTGTTTCACTCTCTAACAATTCGCTTATTTAATTTGTTATAAACGTAACATTAACGCATTCGGAAGATTAACTGTAACACCGATGTCTTTACGTTGAATAACGAGCAATAACAAGGTAATCTTATGTCAGGGAATCTGACAAGCTTTCAATTGTTTCAAATCATCTACATCTACTTCGGATTTTCACATACTCCCTTCCGTTTCGACTGATCATCGAACAATGTCACTTTCTGTGATGCTTTCATGAAAAATAACAATTAGGCCTGACTATTTTCAGCTTCAGCGTTGAAAAGGTCCCAAGTTTATCGAGACATTTGATGAATAAACAAGAAATTACACAATTAAAATAATTGGGAATAGAAGTTTCGTATGACAGAATCGCTGCTCAACAAAATTAGGACTTCAGAGCGACCAAGTATATAAGAGTAGTGTTGAAAAGTGATATTAATACCAGTTGCATACCATTTTTTTTCACTACTGCATTGAAATCTTCATTTTATGTTTTAGTTCAGTCAAAGGTTAGTTTGGTAAGAAAATAATTATACAAGTTTTCCTATTTGAAGATTGACGAAGTCATTTAAATGGTGATGGTCTCTCTCTCTCCCTCACTCTCTTTCTCTCTCTCTCTCTCTCTCTCTCTCTCTCTCTCTCTCTCTCTCTCTCTCTCTCTCTCTCTCTCTCTCTCTCTCTCTTTCTGCAACATCCTCTTTTCATCCTTTGTGACTGAAGGAGGCCCACGTTGAAATTGAAAATAACCGTACTCATTATTATGAAAACAATAGTTTGTACCTGATTTCACTAAATCGTTGACAGTAATTTTACAAATTAGAGACTATTTGTAAAAAAACTCAATAAATGTCTACTGTGCCATAACTGAAGCAGTTATTGTTCAGAAAAGAATCTTAAACAGCATACTCAAAAGCAGAAGATATCCTACAGAGCAACTTTTTAAAGAGGCAAGTGTTCCGAACCTAGAACGATTGTACATAAAACGTTTGTTGGAGATTGTTATAAAATGAGAATTTTTTTCTTTATTTTGATACACGAGACGGAAACCTGTAATGTCCGAGGAACATCGTGTGGTGGAATGTTGGGAGAGGAGATAAGCATTCTAATTTTTCTTAGAGGTTTGGAGGTTATAGGAATAGAGAAAGACCTCACTAGGCAAAGAGTTCCATACCTTCTCTGATAGGAAAAGAAGTCTGGTAGGGATCGAGCTTGACTAATGAAGGGTTGACTAGCTTGAGCTCGTCTAGTCCGCCTATCTGGAATCTCTCATGGGGGAACAACAGACGAGATTTCTGATGAACCGACCATAGAAATATCCATAGAAAAGGGAGAGATCGCCCACCTTTCCATGATGTTCTAGAGAGATCAATGAATCGCGAAGCTGTTTTTGCATTGGACCTCACATGATCATATCATGAGAGGGTGCAGTTTGTGGTGATCCTGAGTGTGGATATGGAAGACTTCATAGGAATAGTTCTACCTGACAACATCGTATTAGGGGATTGTGGGAATTGTCTTCCTGGAGGAGACCCAACCTGTCTTTTTGTGCCTCCTCTGGCATCATTGGATGGTATATGGGCTATAGATGAGAAATCGGTATGAAGGGTACCATCATTTGCATAGCTGGGGATGGGACAGGTGGTCTCTTCCAGCAGATCGTTGATATGGTAAAACAAAATTGGTGCCAAGACAGATCCCTGTGGAACACTAGCGTTGATAGCCACTGTATTGGAGATACTTCGTCAACCATCAAATGGAGTGATCTATCTCGATAGCAAGAGAGAAAGTTGAGGCGGCAAACCATATGACGGACGTTTCCCAAGAAAGCTCTGGTTCCAGATGCGGTGAAATGTTTTGAAGATATCCAATGCTACAGATAGAGATTTCTCATGTTTCCCAATAGAATTCTGTCATGTATGTGTTACCTAGGTAATCGGGTCTGCTGTTGATCTTTGCTGACAAAGGCCATTATGCCGGTCATTCACGATTTTAGAGCTCTCAGATCACAGATAATAGTTCAATGTATCTGTAATCATTGGGGAGGGTCTTCTTTTTTTTTTTTGGATTGGTATGACTCTAGCTATCTCAAAGCTGTAAGAAAAGACCAAGTTTGTATAAAAGGGTGAACTGGTGTCAATTCAGAAGCACATTCCTTGACGAGAACAGGTGGTTTAAAACACAAGAGGTCACATATCGTATCACTACGAGAACTGTAAGTTTGTATTAACTCATATTTCCAAGCACCTCTCTTTTAACAATACAAAGATCACTCTAATATATTGGACCAAAAATATTCGATATTATACCTTCTCAATTTGAAAAAAGGCCATACGAGGATAATAAGACGAACAACATTCTGCTTGCTAGACAATACTGTTTTACTGTTACTCATTTGAGTATTGCAAGAAGCTACTTTTTTTTTTAATTTCCTTTACATTCACATTTATATCTTGGGCTACTTCAACGGAATATAATCTTGTTCATATTGAATAGGACCTACTTTTAAAACGATGTAAAACTATTCAGTATATACAAAAATATTCTTTTCTTATCCGGCAAATTGCAACTACGACAATCTCAAGAGGATTGATATTAATCAACAGATTAGTCGAAGAGTACAGTTTTTAATAACAAATGTTCATTTTGAAGTAAAATAGTAGATACATTCATGCTACATCTTTTTCGGTCGTAGTTTATTATTATTAATAACGTTGCCAATTAGATTATCTACTGGTATTATAGCTTTATATGATCTTGGAAACTAAATTGTGCAAGTAAAAGGTTCAAGAATAATACATTTACTATTGTATTAAACATAATCATAATTATTTCTGGTCTGCATGTTGAATTAACAGAGTTAACAATCTAATTAGTAGGTTTGATTATCTAAAAATATATCACGCTGCTTTATCAGGAAATTGTGCAAATTTTGTTCGATGTGGTAACACTTATTGCAGCAGATACTTGTTGTGCAAAACCAGTTTGTTGCACTGTTAAACGTGTATCAATGAAGGCAAGTCAATATATCGACCGCAATTAGTTTTCAATCTTAATACTACTTAATGTAGCTGTCTAGACTCTCTATGTAGTAGTAAAACTGTAAGACAGTTAATTCGTTTACTGTTCTTAGCTTTTTAACGGAAAAACAAATTATTCAGGCAATTTGAAACGAAACGGTAAAGATTTATTTATTTTACTTCGATATGATTATTGAATTGCAAAGCAAGAATTAGATAGTTTTTTGTATGTCGACAATAACAAAATTTACACTGTGGATTACATTAGATTTGTATACGGCTTATGGGCCCTAGCCCATAAGCCCCATAGGGTCCCGCCCTTCCCACCGCGACGTTTGTTGACCCCATTACTTTGGACCGTAGTACGATTACGTTTCTCTAAAAAAAAACGAATGTAATATATACACTAATTATTACATATATATAAGAATTTTCAAACAACCACCGTAGTATTGCGTTGTAAGGATCAAGACTATGAACTTTTAAGGTGTCATAATCGTGATCAACGACTCCAAAAACCTCCGAGAGCCGGAAATGGTTGCTTATGTCGAAGAAAAATTAACGAATATCTAGGAGATGATTCCTGGTATCCCTAGATATTCCAGAACAGTTTTTGCATGTCGTAATCATCATCGGCAACCTTTATTTTCTCGCTCGATTAGTTGACAAGCATAAAAAAAAATATTTTCAATGAAATTCATCAATATTCAGGTCGTCAGGACCCCCGGATACCCCGGGGATGGTCCAAGATCACCTCAGGGGATTTTTAGGACATCATATTCGTGATGAGTGACCCCAAAAACCCTGAGAAATCAACTCAAGCCCATTCGACTCATTATTCATCGAGTAATTAATTTTTTTAATTCACCTCAAAAAGTGCACTCATAAAAATGTATTTTCTCGCTATAGAAATGCAATAAAGAGTTTACTTAAGTAACAAACCTGGAGCAAAATTTCTAAATTCCATTCTGAATCGAATGCAGAAAATCGCGTCAGTTTTGGAAGGTGGAATGCTTTATTTCTTCGACCACAGTGGGACATCTGTTTTCCGGCAGATAGTATTGGAACATCTTGGTTCTCCAAACATTTTCCAATGAGTTGTTATAGCTCACCCGGGGACAGTTGATCAGTGACTTCATCGTTTGGTTCGTTCCCCTAACGAGCTAATGAGAACAGCGAAACAGCATTTTGAAACTAAAAGACGTGTCGGCACTGTTCAACCTGCGGAACCAAAACTTTGTCTCTCGATTCTAACACGAAACGTGTTAGTATTTTACTTTGCATCAAATAATAATAATCAATATGGCCAGGCTGTCTAACTTCTTTCTACCAGACTTCATTCATCTATAGGACTGCGAAGTTGCTGATGCCTATAATCTTCAACCTTTGAAGAGAAATTCAAATGCCTCTCCCAATATTTCATCGCATTCACACTATATTTTACGATCATTTTAGGTTTTCCTCTGGTGCAGGTAAAAAAAAATTTTTATCCGCCATTGAAGTTTCTTGAAAAACTCAAATGTTTGCATTTGACTTCCGAGGAACGTACTATAATTACAAATGTTCAATCTGAGTTTGATTTGACAGGACCCACTAGTTTCAAAGTGAATAATTAAAACATCAATTTGTAGAAAGTGATTGTGACTCTGATTATACGTTACTCACGCGTTATAATCGTATAAACTGTTATGCAACCTTAGATGCGTGAAAACGTCACTAACAGTATTATCACGAGAGGCATTATTTCCCTGGAGCGTTGGAATATCGATGTTAATCGATAACGGTAATTGTAAATTGATGGTGGAAGCCAAACTAGATACGACGTTTTGTTTTAGCACATAAGAATTTTATACTCTTGAAGCAAATAAGTTGCTTTAACGATGCAAATTTAACTTCGCCCGTTATGAATATACCTAGACTATCTAGATGAATGCCAAATTTGAAAACACCGGTAGTTTAATAAAGTGAAATTGTTATCGTTGAAACGTGTAAGTTATAAGTGCTCTACAATTTAAGTAAAAGTGTTTTGCAAATGTGATATGAATACCGTACGAGACTGATTTCGTTTTCGCATGTGGTACCTTCTTAACCCATAGGAAAGTTTCGGAATTCTCTATAATTAGATTCATATGTTGTTATTGAGCGTAACGTTTTAGATTCCCGATCAAGATTGTGCAATTGCATTTTGGGGTCAACGGTGTTTCTTGATTTACACTTATTTACAATGTTTAAAATAGCAGGTAGCCGTTTTTTTCCGATAGCAGTCCTGAGCTTATGTTTTTCTATTCTTCGGAATTTCCCATCCCAAAAACAGATCTTCAAGACTACTCGTTTCCGTTATGGATATCGCAAGATCTTCTTCAGTCTGTTACATTCAAAATCATAATATGAGAAGACATAATGCGTTGGGGAGGGTTATAAAAAATTTAAAAATTTTGCGTTACGAATTTAAGGACGTCCCACAGACAACGTCAGCTATTGGAAATATGAATGTATCTACAGTCCAGTCAAAAGTGTGAAAAAATAGGAGTCATTACTAACATTTTATAGACCGCACGAAAATGCAAAATTCTTTTTGCATCGTGTTCAGTTTGGCTTATGATTACCACTATTAATACAATGAAAAACCATTTTCAATCAACAAATGGAATATCTTTTAATACAAGAACAAAAATCGTCCGAACCTTTAGGTAGTAGCATAAGAAACAAAACCAGAGAATGAAATCTATTATCCACTTGACATTCGTACTCCGAATCATCACCGGAGGAATAGAGCATGCAATATTTCATAATCTGAATAATAATCTAGGACTTCATCCATTGAAACTTGGTAATGAACAAAATAAAGTCGATTTTTGGTCCTTTGTACAAATATACGACTTAACCGGTAACATTGAAGAATTCACAACCTTCCAACGGTCATTTTATCGGATAAGAAAATCATTGAATGATTCCATGTATTATAAACAAGAGTATTACAATTCATATCGTTTCGCGACTATACTTGAAGATAAAATTAATCAGCTGAAGAATCCATTAACAACTAAAAGATTCAAAAGAGGCTTTATTAATGGTCTTGGTTCTATAGTGAAAGCCATCACAGGCAGATGCAGAAAAATATGATCAATCTTTTGACATATAAACCAGTAATCAAACGACAATGGAGCAAATTACAATACCTGAGACATAAATACAGAAACGTGAAAATAGCACTGGAGCTATAGCACATAATCAAGTGGTATTGACATCTCGAATTGAGGAGTTATTGAAGAAAGTTAAAAATGGAGTGCTATACTTATTTCACATACGCACAGTAGTCTTAAAATTTATCAGCACGTTTCAGATAATCGCTTCTCAACCCATAGGAAAGTTTCGGAATTCTCTATAATCAGATTCATATGTTGTTATTGAGCGTAACGTTTTAGATTCCCGATATTAAAATTGTGCAATTGCATCTTCCAAAAATTTTGGGGTCAACGGTGTTTGTCGATTTACATTTATTTACAAATGTTCGTTTCAACATGGAGACGATACAAGATCACTATCGAGAACATTAATTCTTACTAAAGATGAGCACACGCAATTATGCAAATACTACAAGGTTATTCGAAATGTTGGCAACTTTCTGCTTTATTATTAAATTGGGAAGAATTTTGAATTGAGAAATGATTTAAAATGAGTGTCAAGTACATTTCCGTGGACGCACGCAGTGTTTTGTTGATCGGAATTGCATCAAAATTACTTAAACTTCATAATGTGACATTGGATACAAAATAGATACAACACTATATTTTATGTTGAAACCCATTCCAAACACGATGGCGCTTACTAGGTCATCTTGAATATTCTTGGCTTCCGGATGGAATTCGCATCACAATAGCACGACCTGATGCCGACGTTTCACCAACCATTAAAGGTGGCATCTTCAAGGCAGGCTTTAGGCTTGAGGCTCGAACTGGAAACAATTCTTTGGTTCCAGTATTTTATTTTTATTCTATTAGTGAATTCATGAATGGTGAAATGCACTAATTGTTTCATTTTTTTTATTAAGTTATTCATTTTAATACATATGTCTGTTTGTGCTGTTTTTCTCGATTTCTCAGAGTTACAAAACTACTTTAAGCATTGTGTTATTAAGATATATTATATATACTGGTATTGATCTATGTAATGACTTGGCTGTGTAATTATTGCCGCAATAAATTCTATTTCTATGTCTATTTTTTGTCACAAAAAACCTTCACGTTACTAGTTCACTGTCTTTACTCCGGTGGTTCACCAATCCGTTCTCATCCTGCACGAAAATCCAAAATTCTTTTTGCATCGTGTTCAGGATCGCTTACACATCGTAAGTCAGAATAAAAAGAGGGCTCGTGATTATTACTATTAATAAACAATGAAAACCGTTTTCAATTAACAAATGGAACATCTCGGGCTCTTTTAATCCAAAAATTCTGAAATTTTTAATTGGCATTATTGCGATAAATACGCTTAGTGCTTAGTACAACTATTTTAAGAAATCCTGTGCTTAAATTGATGTGCATTAGTTTTCAAACGTCTTCTGATGATGGTTGTGATGACGAAACATACGGAAAGGCAGAAATATAGTTAATATATGTGTTAATGTGTCCTGCTTCCCAAGAATTTATATATAATACTTATTTATTCAACATTTAATACTGGAAACCCCGATATACGATTTGAAAGCAATTCAAAAATTGTAAAATGTTAATATAACTCGACTAATCCTACTCATAACAAGGAGTAAAAGCTTCGAACATCCCACTCTGATTGGAATAGAACAGGTAATGTATTAATTCAATGTGGAAGAGCGTGTCGATGAATCTCGCGAAAGAGATTGAAGAGAAGCTCGAATGATTACCGAACGTGGTTTTATATCTGACATACGTAACGGGTTATGTAGTATAGATTCAGCAGACAGTACGAACATACCTGCAGCAATAGCACAATCAGCTGGCTCTCTGAGCGGAAGGAGGTCACCGAATTGGAGAAGAGGACATTCGTAACTCGAGGCGATGCGCCTTCTTTGTCCGACAGCGGCCTATAACCTTCGATTTGTAATTAAATGCACACGGCACATTTAATTCTTGTTGAACTTTACGATGGACGTTATTCGTTGCATTTCTAGTTGCACAATGACAAATAAGCCAATAACACCTAATGAGATAATTGAATTTAACAAACACAATTTGAAAATGAACTGTGATCAATCGATCACTGACTTCCCTCATTTTTGTAAGCAAAACCGTTTTCGGACATTCCTGTGGGTAATGATTTATTAGCCGCGTATGAAAAACGTTCAGATACAATCTGTGTTACATTGAATTTTATTCAAATAGTCTAGATAATGTATTTTACTATCTATGCATATACTCAAAGCGGATATATCCATGGAAATCTGATTTTTTTTTGAGCGTATTACAATACTTCCCTCACACTATATACTACGTATAGTGAGGGAGGTAATAAATGTACCACAATAGTAGTCGAGTCAAAAGTGTGAAAAAATAGGGGTCATTACTAAAATTTTGTAGAACGCACGAAAAATCAAAATTCCTTTTGCATCGGGCTCATGATTATTACTATTAATAAACAATCAAAAACCATTTTTAATTAACAAATAGAATATCGCGGGCTCTTTTGATCCAAAGTTTCTGAAATTTGATATGGGGTGGTTGTTTGGTTCGCTGAACCCGAAACTGAAGTGAGAAAATGGAAAATCTTGTTCGTTTCTGGAAAACCCGAAGAATTGTAGCAAATCTTAGCAACAAAAAATTTTTTTTCTCGGTCTTTAGTGATGTTGAAATAATAAGATGCCGTGATGTTTCTCGGTACAAATTTCACTAAAAGAAAGAAAATCCTTCAAGTATGCAAATGGATAAAAATCGCCAAATCTGGAGAATATGGTGGATGACGAACCAATTCCTAGCTTAATTCATGCAACTTTGCCATTGCGACTGTTAACCTGAGCGCCGATGGGTTGTCCTGGTGGAAGAGCACTTTTTCTTTGCTAAATGCGACTGCTTTCGTTTCAAATCAGGGTCGAACCGATCCAACACGATAATAACTGTGGGGGATTACTCCTCCTGCCTTCCCGTCGTTAGACTCTAGACATGTTACGCAGGGCTCTCTCCTACTTCAACAGCACCCCAACTGCCCGGCAGAGACCAACGACTTACTTGGAGAGGAGACGGTCTTTTGAACCATCTGGGCCCCTCTCCCCCTGTCTACTCGTGCTCGTGTTACTTGCAACTACTTCGTTTGACGAGTAGCCGTTGGCCTCCCATCATCGGCCCACCACATATCATTGCCCTGGCCGTGAATCAATTACACAGAGACCTGGGATAAGAAGCACAGAAACCGGACTTTAGGAGTGAAGCCATGTGGAGCAGCATTTTACCCACGCAGAGGCAGCTTTTCATTCGCCCCCTGCGGAGTTACTTAACTTTAGGCGGTCCCACTTTAGGTGGACCCAAAATGGAGCTTGCTTGCTAGACTTATATATTGCCCCTTCTGGGCTATAGTCTATTTCACCTCCTCGTGTTACCTGTTTCACCAGGAACGTTTGACGAGTCACCGTTCGGCTTCGTTCAAATATCCTACCGCATATGTCTACCAAGCCCGTGAATCCATTCCGACCAGAGTTCTGGGATAGGAAGGCACGATATCATGGTTTTAGTGGTGAAATGTATGTGGTGCAAAGTTCACCGGATCTTATGCATTGACAACTGTTAGTTTCGCCCCGTGGGGCTACCCATCTCGAGATCCACGCAAAGGACGTTGCTTACTGAATCTACTCCAGGAGTCAATCCGGACCAAATAGTATGCATAGCATACGCCGGTGATCGTTTTGCCCTTTTCAATGTAATCGATATGGACGATACCGTGTGCATTACAAAAAACTGTTGCCATGATTTTGTTGGCCGATAAATCTACTTTGGTCTCTTTCGGCTCCGATCCGCCAGAACAAGTCCACACTTTGGACTGTTCTTTGATCTCTGGTGTGTTGTGATGGATCCATGTTTCGTCCACGTTTACGAAACGAGGCAAAAAGTTCTTCTTATCGCTCTTGAACATCCCCAAACACTCCTTTGAAGTTGTCACACGGTTGCGCTAGTTGACAATAGAGAGCAAATGCGGCAGTTAACTGGCAGATAGCCTCCTCATATTTAAAAATGTATGCATTCGGTTGAGATGCCCATAGCCTTAGCAATCTCGTGCATTTTAACTCGTCGATCGTCCAATATCATACCATATGGATTTTATCGACGGTTTCTGGTGTTGTGACCTCAACTGGACGACCAGAACGTTCGTAGTCCTTTGTGAACATACTACTATAACGAAAATCAGTAAACTACTTCTGAATCGTTCCTATCGATGGTGAAGAGTCCTCCTAATGTTTAACAAGCGATGCTTTGCTTTGGTAATACTTTTCCACGCAAGAAATAATCTTTAATCAAGATGCGATGCTTACAAAAATCTTCAAGACGGTTTTCTTCCGATGGGTGTCAAGACCGAACTGAATGACACATCAGTCAGAAAATTTCAATGCGTTCGTGTTAAAGACGGTACATCACAAACGTCACATGGGATTTTCGATTGTGGTGCCATCTGTTTTAATTTTCAGGGACGTATTGAAGTGACTACTAGGGTACTACAGGAAACGATATTGTATCCATTATGCTTCATATTATATGTTATTGATCTCTTAAAATATTTTAAAAAATTTGCATATATTTCAAGGGTTGATTCTTAGATTGAAGAACAACATGATATGAACGAACCACAGAATATAAGGTTTCAGGGTATATATGTAAAAAACCTTCTGTATATATTTCACAAGCTATCAAGAATTGTGATTGGCGAAATATTAAGAATCAACTATTATGCCATTTTTGACTCAATTACTAGTTATGGAAACATTGCTTGGGGAGGTGCATATAGAAGTGATTCAAAAACTGCAAAATATACTCATTAAATTGATGAATAAGTACAATACTGTAACAAGTAATCCTATAAATCTGTTAGAAAAATTTGCTCTCGAATCATTAGATTATCACTAGATTGGTCTTAAGCCAAAATATTTAGAATCTGATGGTAAAACGAAGAATAAATCGATAACTCTACCGAAAATAAATAAATCAGAAAGCAGAAGGACAGCTTCATAAATGCTATTGAATTGTATAATCAAATGCTGAATGTACCAAATTCACTATTTGAGAATAGGAAAACTATAGAGAGGAAATTAAGAGCATCGATATCAAATAATATATAGAGAACTTTTTTTATTTTTTAAATTGTTCCATGTTTTATATTTTTGTTCCATTTCTAGTATAAGTATAGTTTTTAAATTTCTTTTACTTTCTAACATCTTATTTATACTGGTACTCTAATTATTGTATTTAGCAATACCACGTACAGAGACTAATCTCTCTTTGTGGATTCATTATTTATTAATTGTAAATACTTACTGATTACTGAAATATATGAAAATATTTGAATATTATCGTATTTCCGTTCGTAATCATAGAGTGTGACTCGCTTGTTACTGTACCGTAACAAAATAAATTTCCATAGATATCTCCATATGCCTTACTTCTATTTAAATATGTTAAAAATATTCGAATTATACAAGAAAGGCGAGGCAGTTTTGAGGATAGTTCCGAGTATTTGCTTCTAGGCCCAAAGACTCCATACCTTCTACTGAACCCATCGGTATACAACAGTTTGTTCCTTTTCGAACAGGATGTAACTTCGAATAGAGTAAAGGGTTTATACAGTTATGGTTTGTATCGGTTTCGATCTGAGATCCTGTTGAATAAACCTCAGCGATTATCCCAACTTTTAGTAATTTCCGATTTGCGCAAAATTTCGTAAGGGGTAGGTATGGAAAAATCTCAATTTTAGCGAGAAGATCTATCGCTAGTTTTAACCTTAGAGCAGGAATTCCGGCTGACGCTTATTTATGAAAGGAAATTGGAGCTGTGGGTCCTGTGCACTATTTGATAGTTCATGTTTCACATACATATTCGTTACGGAAAGAGTTCAATGTTTGGTCAAAGAATGTATGGATAGGAATGCTCTTTCTCTGCGCAGGTAAAAGAAAAATAAATTGATGAATCAAGAATAATAATTACCCAATAAGGCACATAACAAATTTATTATATGCTGAGCTGATCTTAATATTCGTTCTGTATTGACAAGAACTAAAACGTAAGCCTACCGTGTCCTTCCATATTCATGTATACAATCAGGCAACTCTTCAATGATAACAATTTAATGGTTTTATACTTTCCATGAATATTTATATGAACATGTATAAGAATTTTGGAGATAAAAATAATAATGAGTAAGAAAACTACTTTTCGTTGTCGTTTATTGTTGACTGATGCTTAGATAATAGTGAAATCAAGACACTCTTTTCAATAGAAACTTTTTATGCACATTTCTTCAGCTACTCCAGCATCAATAGTATTACTATTGTTTATATTAACAGAAAAAATAGAGAAAAAGAAAACAGGGTCTTCTACTATATTATTGATAATCGTTCTTGTTCTCCTTCTCCTTATTAAGCTATTGCATATAGCTTTTATCGCGGGCTTTGAGCGCGACGACCGAATCAAGAAATTCCGTAACGAAAAATAACAGGAACTCGTTTATGTTGCGCTCTCTCGGGTGACTAATATTGAAAAATTGTTTATCACGACAAAGAACGATAATTCTACATTCAAGTTTTATAATAATCGGAGGCAAGCTGCATCGGCTGCATCTTTGTTGCAAGAATTCAAAAGACTGCCTTTAAATAGTGTTCAGACGACAGCTCAAAGTGTCTTAGATTTCATTAGTAATAGAAATGGCATTTCAATAATGACTTTCAATTGCCAAAGTCTAAATAGTCAAAAATACGATTTACAAGATTCAGATACGAGACAAACAAATGTGTTACTTCTTACCGAAATTTGCATGGCGCATGATAATCCGATTGAAATACCTAATGGTATTGTTCAATTCAAACGAGACACTGTTCCAGAAGGTGGGGTAGCTATTTACCAAAATAATAATAATGTAACTAATATTATGACTCCGAATATTGAAATAAATATTGCACACGTTATAGATGTTAATGTTAGGCGCTCATTTGTTGGAAATATTTGTGCGTGCTCATGCAAACTTAGAAATGGCCTACACATAGTCATGGTAGCAATTTACATTTCTCCGAACCAAAATTGGACGAGGTAGAGCATTTTATTCATCGCACTTTACTGGAGTACACTGAAGAAGGGTCGAAAATACTTGGTACAAATGGTAATAAATTTCCACTTATCTTGGCTGGCGATTTCAACATCAACTTCGCTGATGAAAAATCAGAGCGGTTGACAACTTTTCCAGATATTTGGAGGATATCAAGTCTCAAACTTATGTCTCTTATTTCAGTTATTCAGTTACCATAAACCTATAGTTTCAATGATAACAAATTCCTGAATAACCTACATGTATTGTAAGATAATAAAAATATTTTAAACGATATTAACTTCTCATTTATTCAATAAAAGAAAAAAATTGTTTTCTTATCGGTCACCACGCTCAAAAGTAACTTGAATTAATATCAAAGAAAAAACTTGAATTAAAATATCAAAGAAAAAAAAATACTGCATAAATTAAAAAAAATAAATAATTATAATTGCATAAGTTGAGAAAAAATGCTATGCAATAGCTTTACCGCGGCAGTCCCCGAGTGCCACACGTATTTTTTTTTCTGTAAATATAGATAGGTACTAGCATGTATTAATATACAATCAACCAACAATTTTAATTAAGGTGTTACTCTGATGATGCTAGCTTAGGTAGAGAAATGCGCATAAGATTCAAAAAATCTGTAGTGGAAAAGAGTGGTATAATTTTACTATTATTAAGAACATTCCACAGATATAAACTCACTAATAAAATAAGTAAGAAAGAATTCACTAAAACGAATAGTCAGTACAGAACTGATACTAAATTTTCTCGTTACTTTTAGGATTGCACTAAGGGATTGCGAGAAAGAATTGTGGAACATCGGATCTGGCACATTCTTCAGTCATACGGAAGAAGAGCTCGAAAGTGGTTTACATTCTTTATCGATTCAGCGACTGGATGCCCTGCTTTACACCACAGGTAACAACCTTTTTCTTATTACAGTTTACTATTTCAGGTTGCATGAACTTATTTTATAGTATAGCTACTGCCTGCTAGATGGCGCAGATTACGCTTTGTTCGCAAAGATTTCAATACTTGGGATTAACATTGGATGGGATTTAGTAGTAAAATTTCTATTGAAACTCATATAGAAACGGGATATATCAATACCAATGTCAGCTCCATCATTATTATTGTTATCATAATTGAATAATGTAATCCTTTATTTGCACATTTGTAAGGTGATTGAATGTTCTTAGTGACGCACGACAAGGTACATAAACAATAATTCGTAAGCTGAACATACGGAAGCATTATGAAAGTAAAACAGATTTAGCAATAACACACTCTCAATTCATCCATAGATTTGAAAGAGCTCATTCAAATCGAATTTATTTATTTCACTGTGCATTGTAGCGAGACCGCCACTTCGCGGCAGTATTTCAAACTGTTTCCCCGTCGATTCTTTGAATCCCAACAACACTTTTGTCAATACCTAGCATTCTCAGTGGGACCTCTGCTTTCCGACAGATGGTTGAAACTTTTAGGTTTGCCAAACATTTTCGAGGGTGTTTTATTATATATCACTTTCGGAGATGGCTGATCAGAGACTTCACGTCTGCCTCGGCCCAATGACGAGTTCATGAGTAGAGCGAAACAGCTGTCTGAGACTATATGGCGTGTTGTCACTGTTCAACCTGGTGAACGAAATGTGTTTGTTTGCATTTCACCTTCGATTCCCGATTGAGGGTTGTGCACTGGGCGCCAACATCTTTGAATATAATATCAGAAAAACAACCTCAATCGAGAAATTTTGATTTTACAATGGTGTGATAGGTAAATTGTGTATAATAGAGAAAATAAAAGAAGTAGTTCAACAAAATGGTTCTTAATTTATCAAAATATATTTGATCGACAAAATTGAATATAATTTGAAATTGGAAGAAACAAAATAGCAATTTGAAATTGAATTGAATATGAAGTCGAATCAAATTGGGAAAATATGAAAAATTGAATTTAGAGATTCTACAAGTCACAAAAATTTGATTGTTAAAATCGGAATTGTAAATTTGAGAGGCTTCACAAAACAGTCGACAGTGAAAATTTGATTGATTTTACTCAATAAAATATTATCCTTCTTCGTATTTGTTGAAGCTGAAGAACTGCATACGATATGGCTCACCCAGATAATTTTGTACACACGGGCAGGAAAAAGGAGTTAAGCATCTCAGTCGTTTAACCCTGTAAGAAAAATAATACGAACAGAAATGGCCCAAATTCAAAGAGAGAGATAACGCACACAGTAAAACAATGAATTAACATTGCCAACTGTTGTGTCTCCTTCACTAATTAATAGTAAAATTATCGAAAGAAATTTAAGATAATAATGTTGATCTCGGACGAATGTCTAGAATTCTGTTATTATTATTATTACTAAATTCGGATAGACAATTTCATTGATAATGACGATAATAAATAACATTGAATTCAGATACACAACAATTAAAAATATACAGTTTACAACCATAGTGATATCTGGCACTAGTTAAGATAAGGAAAGATAAGATAAATTATATTTCACTCGATAACAATCCATTATTTCTAATGGATTACGAGAATGCAAGATAAGTTAATAGTTACGTGAATTACTGCATAATCAGATAGTCAGCCCTTCACCCTATAAGCTGTAAAAAGGATAAAACCAGAAATATTATTCCAGCTAGATCGATATACTTATATTCTGTTATCAGGAGAATTGAACGGGACCGAAGTCTAAAATTAGGAGTTCACATCGAACAACTTGCTTCCAGATGCCGTAATCCCTGGCACACTCGAATGTATTTATAGGTTGGAAACGTCAAGTCACAAACCGGAAAGATACAGCTAAAATTCTGATATCTGATTAAGCGATAATTGAGATTTTGAATTTAAGAAATGATAATGAAGTAAAATATGACGTTAAATTAAAAAAGGAAGATGAACATAATTTCCGTGGATTTATAGAGAGACAATACTCTGCAATGTCAACAATAAACTTCCGCTATTATATCAGCAGATCGTTCATATGGAGAAGAAAAAAGCTGTTGCCAAGGCAGATCCCTGTGGAGCACCGGCGTTGATAGCCAATGTATCGGAGGATACTCCGTCAACCACCACATGGTGTGATCTATCCAAGAGAAAACTCGACATGACTCACAAACGGTCTTCTCAGATCCGGGATAAGACAACTACAGCTTATATTATAAAAAAAATTCCCTACTAGAGCCGATTTCAGTTCATTTTTCATGTTTGAGATATGAATATGAATTCTACCCATGAAAATTAAACATGATGCTATGAAATTCTCTACATAACGAATGGAACGACACGGAAAACAACACTCTAGCGCCCTTATTTACAAGAACTTAATCTATATATTATGAAGCATGTCGTCAACTAAGTTAATAAGAATACAGGGCAATTATAAATTAATTTCCGCAGGAGGTATCGCAGCTAGGATACACGGAAATGAGAATTACTTCGTGAACACTATTAATTATCTCACGTGTTTGGCTCCCTACGAAATTTAAGCAACTTCGGCTGGAATATGGCAAACCTCTTGTTATCAGCACTGAGAATATAAACTGTTTCTAATTGATAATATTGGGATACATGTTCTAATTTGGATTTGAAGTGAAGAATACAATTATTATTATCCATATTGTAACAATAAACACTAGTATGTTGATATCACTTTTATTTGTAACTTCCGTTACTTCAGACGGTATGAAAAATCTTGTCTTCCGGATGAATTCCGCGTCACAATAGCTCGACGTGATGCCGACGTTTCGCCAACCATTACAGGTGGCATCTTCAGCGCAGGCTTGAGGCTTGAACTGAAACTGGTTCTACTGGTTTCTGTAGCCGTATTCATTGTAGGAAAAATCCTTCACGCTACATAGTTCACTGCCTTTATTCCGGTGGTTAACTTCGTTCCGGCACCTGACCCTGCCGTTCTGCGATCATGTGCGAAGTGGAATTTTTCGAGGATGGTTTCCAAATGTTGGGAAGGTAATATCCTGAGTCACGGTTCAGATTATTCGGATGTTTTAGGATTTCTATAGCTTCAAGGATTTTTCGCTGATAGAAGGTTGGGGCTCGGACTAGGATTTTAGTATCTTCAAAAAGGATTTGATGATTTGTGTCAAACTTATGTTCCGCAAGATCTACTGGTGTCACGAAGCCTTGTACAGCGCTCATGTTCTTTCACACGAGTAGCTACTGTACGATCTGTTTCACCAATGTAGATTTTACCGCAAGAACAGGGAATGCTATAAACACCTTCTAAGTGGAGAGGAGGAAGGGGATCTTTGATAGGTTTGTAAAAATGAGATAATTTTGGAAGTGTGGAAAAACGGGTAGGAATATTATGTTTTTTGAGAATTTTGGAAATTCGATCTGTTATATTTTGAATATATGGAAGAATAGGCCAATTGAATGAAATATTGAAGTAGAACTAAAATTAGGGTATCACTATATAGTTTATCATGGATTTGAAGTGGTATGTACGTAGATCAAATTATAAAGATAATACGTCGTCTACCTTAAATTTTTATAAATCCGAACTGTACGACTAAATATTTAAAATGTATATAACAGTTACATTTCTGAAGGTCTCATCAATATAACGGATTTGAATCCCTTCAGTATTTTGAGTTCGAACAAATTATGCATTAATAAAAAAATGCTATTTTCCAAACTGTGTTTTGTCATTTAGAAGTTTTGAAATTTGGTGTTCAACAATACAGTGCAAAGTGTAAAATAGAAATTATCCTGGGTTTGTTAGCAATTATTAGTATGAATCCTTCCCCGTCAGTCTCATGTGGATGTATTTTCATAAAGTCATTGAAATAGGGAACTTTCATGTTACTATTAGTAAGGCACCACAAGTAGAATAATATAGCATTATAAGACGTTAATGGCATTATACCGACTTTTAGGTAGAATTACCTCATATCATTTTTGAATTGGATAACAAGAATTAATAGACAATGCGTTGCATTGCAAGTTGATTTCTGGGATTCACTGGAATTACAAGCATTACATAAAAATTGCAGGTAATGCGTGAGTAGTACATTTTTTTTTGATTACACGTGAGGGGAACCTATAATGTTCAGGAACATCATATGATTCAGCGGTGACTTGACTTGAAATATAATGCATGGGTCATTATGGTTTACTAAATCAGCTGTGCTGTACTGATTATGGAACTAATGAGTAATCAGCGGTCTCTTGATTTTAAAAAATTGTCACTGTCTGGAGAATTACTGAACATTGTGGCCAAGATGAACGAACAATGTATATTCTGTGCATTGATGTTTCGTTTTTTCGTATGCACCACCTCCACAAAGGTTCATCTTGTGGAGGTGGTAGTTAAGCGGTTTGTGTCCTGTCTGTATCTGTGTCAGGAATTTCGGCGTCAGTTTTTACTATGTTCCTCACTTGCTCTTCCCTAATGAGTGGTTCAATCAGCTCTTTCAACTGCCTGGAACCGTTCAGAAGTCTCCACTCTTCCGAATGTTATGTCCTGACTCAGCAGTGAATTGTGTCTTTGATCTTACTCTTCGAGATGCCCACCGCTGGTTCGAGGCCTATTAGGAGCTCTACAGCCCCCAGTTTTGCATGCTCATCAGCTATTTCGTTTCTCCTTATTCCAGAGTGACCGAGAACTCAGAATAGGATGAGCTTGACTTCATCTCCGCTAAGATTGTTTAGCGTGTTGATGCACTCCCACACTAGCCTCGATGCTATTATCATGCTACCCAGCGCAACAAGGAACCACAAGTTATATATAATTAAAACAAGGTAAAACCAACAAATGGGGAAATATATGAATGGAATAAGATACTTGGAATTGGTATTCGGGAAAATTATGCGGGGATATGACGAATTGAACCAGATAAGCGGATAACGGGAAAAATATTATGTTATCAAGGCATCGAAAAGCAGGCTGTAATGAAAAACCAATTAAATATTTCTATCGATTGGACGATTTTTAATTTCAGAGATTTTTAAGTCTCTGAAATTGCGAAATATTAAATTACTCCAATTTTGGCAAGGTATTAGGTATTGGTAGAGAAAGAAGAATCCGTTTTATTAAGTTTAATATATCTAAAATGTTCCCTATATCTGATTTCTATATTATGACTCGATTTCTCATTGTGAAAGCTATCACACACTGAACATTTTGATTCATAAACTCCAGGTTTATTGAACTCATTGTTTATCTTTAGCACTGTACAGAAAATGAGATGATTCATTTCTAAGTTAGGAGCTAACTTCAACAAAATGTCTGCTAGTTTTTCACTTCTAGAACCTAAATATGTTTAGGAATTATATTTTAATCATGAACTAGAACTTTCTATGAAGGGATAAATTCAACACTACATAGATTCTGTTAGGCGTAGTAATGTAATTTTGAATGAGAATGTAGTTATTTATGATTCACCAATAATCAATAACTTTGTTTTTCTGGGAAATAATTACAATTAAAGGCATTGTTACGACTACCACTCCTCTAGTAACATACGGATACCATAAAATTTAATTAACTATATTGTAATTTTATGCAGGTTGTCTTCTTTCTGGATAGCGACTGAAATATATTTTAGTCTTTCTAACATATCATATTTGTGGTTATTTTCGTAACATAACTTCACTTTTGAAATTAAATGAGTTAATTGGTATTATGATGGAAACAAAACCGCCTAGTTTGAATAAATATTAAAAAACGCAAAATGTAAAAATATTATTTTCGCTATTAAAGACTATCAAAAGCACCTGGTATATGAAACATAGTTGAGAAAATATCCGTTTTAACTATACCCTAGCCAACAATGATTCCCATTTGGAAAAATACAGCTTCAGGCTATAACTTGATAAAGCACGTTTTTTTTCCAGATTTTCTCGATGCCACTGGATTATACAGAAAAAAGTGGCTCTGGAATATAATAGCTATTTGTGTATTAAGAGCGCAAAGTGATATATTGTCGCTCGACAAAGAGAGTTACCGCGCGACGCAAAGCGGAGCGCGGTAATCTTTGGAGAGCGACAATGACACTTTGTGCTCGAAATACACACAAGATTTTTTCTACAAACGCAGTTTTCAGAAAAAAAAAAGAAAAAACACCAGATGCTTTATTCAACAAAAGTACATCAAGTACAGTTTATAAATTCCTGATTAATGTTGATTTAATTTATCATTGACTTTACTAAAATTGAATGTACAATTGTGACACTCTTTAATTATTATTCCTGAACCTGATGGACGATCAGTAGATTTATCTAACATTAATTCCCCCGAATATTGGAAATCTACAGAACGAGATGTAGATGGTCTTGAGAATATTCTCTTGGTAGTTTCAATCTTATTGTTGATTGAATCATCTATGTAGCCTTCTGCTACATTGTTACTTTTCCATCCACCATGTTTTTTCAGTTGTATTAGGTCACCTCCACCATTCACCAATAAAGTAGCAGAGGTTCGTCGGAGACAGTGTCCAGTATATAAATTATGCTCGGGCAATTTCAAATATTCAGCAATGTCACTGGGAGTCTTGCCGATTGTATTCATACCCACAACTTGTTTCATACATCTACCTTTTTCATAACGTAAAAATAGACGTTGGACAGTATTGTTATTCAGACAATGTTTTCTGAGTGCAATATATTTTTTACAAATTGAAAGATAATCAACTGAATTCTCTTCATTATGACCAACAATCGTAAAAACACGGCTTATTCTCGTTTTTGAATCGGGAATTCGGACTATTAAAATAGAATCCTTATCTTCTATGTCACCAATCTCCATTTTGACCAACTCATCGCGCCTGCAGGCACCAGCAATACCCATAATTAGAATAACCTATAAAAAAACTGCAATTAATAGCTATTCCAAATGTCTATGCTAACCAAATTGCACTAAATTCAAAAAAATACTAACCGCTTCTCAAACTACTAAGAGCATGAAATATTAAAATTTACCTTTTTTAGTAGATATTCTTCATCGGGCGCTTCTTGTAAAATTTGTGAATATCTTCAGTGGTGAATGTTTTGGATTTTTTCGCTTTATATCCAACAGACTGTTTCTTCAGAAATGCGATAAGTTTAGGATACTTATTGATTTCGATGTTATTTTTAACATTCAAGCATGTCCGTATCATCGAATACGTAGACCAAAGAGTTGATGACTTACAAATCTATGATTTTTCTCCAAAATAAGCCAGTAATACGTTTTCTGAATACTTATTCACCTTCTTCGACTGGCACCACGTCATGAATTTACCGTATTGTAATTCATATTTCTTCCTTGATTTCTCTGGTAGGAGATTCAAAGTAACAATTTTTGCACTTTCTGCTACATCAGGAGGAGTGTTTGATAATTCACTGTCACTATCATCAATCATCATGCAGAAATACGTTGGAGAAGCGAGCGTTTTCGAAATATTTCCGCTTTAGAGCGCAAATGCTGTCACAAAATGACATTTCACGGAAAACGTCAACTTTGCGTTGAAATCTGAAAGCGTCAAAGGCTACTTTGTTAAGCGTTTGTAGAAAAAAGTAATTTTTTCCTAACCTTATAAGCAACCATGACTAAAAGTCGAAAATCTTTTGTTTCTGCCAGTGAATTTTTCTCAAAAAAGAGAACGAGAATGTGACTTCAATTTTTGTATATCTTCCATAGTTACCAATTTATCCTATATAAACATAAAAATTTGCCCACCCTTAACTTGGTTGGCTTAAGGGTGTAATTCAAGATTTCAGTATGGCTTACACATCGTTAGTCAGAAAAAAAAGGGGGTTTCGTGATTATTACTTTTAATAAACAACGAAAAATCATTTTCAATTAACAAATGGAATGTCTTTTATAACAAATGGAACATATGGACATATCACGGCATCTTATTATTTCAATACTACAGTCCTGAAGGAAGCAAACGGGCCTGATTTTCCATTTAGGGTTCAGCAGATCAAAAAAACCGCTGATATCAAATTTCAGGAACATTGGATCAAAAGAGCCCGATATATTCCATTTTTAATAAAAGACATTCCATTTGTTAATTGGAAATGATTTTTCATTGTTTATTAATATTAATAAAGACGAGCCCTCTTTTTTTGTTTGGCTAATGATATGTAAGCCATCCTGAACACGATGCAAAAAAAATTCGGTCTAGAAAATTTTAAATGTTTTTCACACTAGAACCTAGTATTTAATAGCATACCCTAACGTACCTCCATAACAAATTGGGTGATTTCATGCGCCAGGTAACGGTAATCTTGAAATACAGCACTAAGCCACCTCACTATCAATGATATTTGGAAGGATATCTCATAACTCTCAACCTATACATCTGTTTGGCTCATCAAGCGTTCCCGCCAAAATTACCTTCGAAATGGCACATTCCGTGGAGGGTAACGCACACTTCCTTATAATTGTAAAAAGGTGAATGCGCTGGGAGAGATACATCTAAACCCGTGTTTTCTACACTAAGTATGTTATTTCCGCTCAACCGGCTCATCGTAGAAACATCTACTTAAATCGTGTAGACCGGCGCGAACCGGAATTTAATAAAAAAGACGGACGCATGTTTGGCCTTTGAATTCGTGGTGGCCCAGAATTTTTAAAGCATGTGTTGTTTCCGTAGTCCTTTAGCAGGCTGGCGGACGTGTATGCCAGAGAAATGCTAATCTTGTAGAAACCCAGACCGCATACATATCTGATTGCGTGTATCTCCGGTCTATTCGGTTAGAACAGTCGCGAGGGTGGCACAATTTAATCCCCGTCGGTCTGTTCAGTCTACATACTCGCACTTACATGTCTATTGCCTTGTTTTCACATATGAATATTTTGAGTCATCAACGTGGCATAATATATATGACGCTGTTGATGCATGTGGAAATGATATGAAATTTATTCAAGCTGAATGCACCCAGCAACCGTAATGATATAACATGAACTTTATTCAAATCCTTTTGTGGGAGTAGAGTATATAATATGAATGTTTTAGAAGTAACTTTGAGTTTTTATTCCAAAAAACCCTGTAAAAAGAATCTTTAGACAATAAATCCTTTATAACATGAGAACGGATCAGTTCAGGTGAAGGACACGCTGATGGTATTTTATTTAAAATTATATTTTTTGCTTAACGGTAAAATAATACACAAGATGTTCCATTTACGAAACTTTCGTTGATTTAAAGTTTTCTAGTTTGACAAGCTTACAATATTATCTTGCATAATATTAATGGAGACTAACCATGATTTTATATTCTCCGTATTATGCTTTGTATAATGTCACAATTTGCAAAATCAGCACCAATAATAAGTAAAGCTCGGATTTATAGGCAACAAAAATTGAAGAAAAATACTCTTAGTCCGGTCAATTTAGACATTCGAAAGTGCATAAAATCCCAACAAGCTGAAAATCAGTAAAATTGTTCAAAACATAATTACAAATAATATTTAAAAGTTCCCCATCATTCCCGTGTATGGAAAAAATTTTATTCAAGGTCAAAAGTCAAGAGAATCAGTTTTTCGCAATTTTCAGCAAAACGGTGAGTTTCATCATAAAAGTACTTCGGACAAAAATTATAGATCATAAAATTATCTATAACAAATGTGTCAATACTTTTTTTCCTACGAGCCACCGTTTCTGAGATATAACGATTCAAGAAGTTATAAAAGTTGTTATCGTCATAATATGCACACGTTTCCACGCCACCTATGAGGTAGTGTACTTAGCGCGTTTTTTTCAACGTGGTTTCCCCAGTAGGCCTACTCCACGGGTCAGTTGTGATCCTGTTTAATGTGAAACTATTGCAAAATAACGGAAATTTTCAAAGATTGGAAAAGATAAAAGCGATGTAAATTAAAAAAAAGTGGTGAAGTTCATTCGCCTAATTCGTAATTTTCAAATTCTTCTTGATCTTCTTCTTGTTCCTCTTCTTCTTCTCCTGCTCCATTTTGGAAGTAAGTTGCATCAATAGCGATGTATCGCATGACACTTCGTCGGAATCAAACGAATCCTCCATTGTTTGTGATTCAACATTAGAGCACGACCGGCCTTGACAATTTGTGCATGTCAGAGAACAAAACAGTCAGACTTTTTTGAAACCACATGTAGCACTGCATCCCTTTTTGCAGTTTGAAAAAAATTGTGTTCAGCAGTTTTTCCGGCGCAGGTGAGAGTAAAGTTTGAACTGGCTCTAATATATTGTTGACCAACTTCCAACCCCAGTCTGTAGGGTCTAGCTGATAACCAAGCCACACTTGAACTTGGTAAGATACCCGAAAAAGATGTTGATGAGCAGCAACTGAGGTTGGAGGAAGACAAGCTAATTGAATTTGTTTTTTATTTTTAGTATTTTTAACGAAACATGCATATCGATGCTTATCTAAACAGGTAGTTTTTTTAGGAGCTCCGTACGTAGAAAGAAGAAAGCGGATGCCTTTGGTGATAACTTCTTGTTGAGTTGAATTACTCTTTTTGAAAATTTCAGCACATTGAACTAAATCTTGTTTTTCAAACATTTTGAAAACTGCTGTATATACGTGGCGTACTCATGCATATTATGTCGATAACAACTTTTATAACTTTTTGAATCGTTATATCTCAGAAACGGTGGCTCGTAGGAAAAGAAGTATTGATTATAGATAATTTTATGATCTACAATTTTTGTCCGAGGTACTTTTATGATAAAACTTACCGTTTTGCTGAAAATCGCGAAAAACTAATTTTTTTGACCTTTGCACTTGAATAAAATTTTTTCCATACACGGGAATGATGGGGAACTTCTAAATATTATTTATAATTATGTTTTGAACAATTTTACTGATTTTCAGCTTGTTGGGATTTTATGTACCTTCACTCTCATTTTTTGGTCTAGATTGACCGGACTATCTTATATGGCCAAAGGTTTTTATTGAAAAAGGCAGGAATCTGAACATATAGGCAAAATGCCTTCAACACCATAATTAATTAATTATTAATAATCTATTATACTCTATTATCTATTATGATCCACTTTTCAACTTAACATTAACTTAACACAAACATATTTGCACAACATAATATTAATAACATAATAACTAAATAATTGATAATGAATAATTAAATATTGTAATCACTTAAAATTTTATCATTAATAGCTGATAACTAAGGGCTTTTCTATATTTCTGTCTTAAAACTCTATCTCCTATCACTTAAAATTAATTTGTACATTGAAAATGAACGCTCTACATCGACAGATGTAATTGGAGCATATTTGAGAGTAGATATTAAATCTGGCTCAATTTGTAGTTCTTCGGAAAATGTCCCTTTGGAAACTTTAGCAGCATCAGATATAAACGAGAAACCTTCATTCTTGTCAAAAACATATTTCATTTTTTAGAAATTAATTGATCATTACTTCCAGATGTTGATTTAATTTTTGACTTTAAATTATCTGTTAATTTAACTGACTCACATAAATATACCTCTTGTTTTTCTAATAAGGTATATCACAATTACCTTATTAGAAAAACAAGAGGTATATTTATAATTTATTGACATATGCGAGTTGCTGTTCCAATTTCGGATTTTTTAATATTTGTTTTTATTCTCGAGTTGCTTCGGAAATATCATCATCAAATTCGATATTGCTAATTCTATTTCATTGCAGTGTTTAAGGTGAAAGAAAACTGCTTCGAGCCACGTTCTCCACCTTGGTTACTGGTTTAGGTCGCAAAGGGACACCGGGAAGTCTTTATATATCTGCACCCTGAACAGAGCCTTCAAGAATTTTTTTTCATAAAATTTATAAATTTATTTACCAACAGAAATAGATTCCTGATTTCTTCTGCAATTCGATTTACCCCGTGGGCGACAGAATGTAGCGAAAAATTTTTCCAGCTAGTTTTGGTATTTATCAATTTTCACTAACTTCAACGGCCAAGGAGCTAGGCTCCGTGGCATCTTAGGTGAGTCATCCTGTTTGGTCATTTATCGGGCACAAACTATTCACAATACTCAAAAATATTGTTATTTAATTTATTCAAAGAAATATTTGATGTCACTAGCGTCTTACATACTTGTACTTTAGTTATGTGCTATATTATTTTATGAAACAAACATTTTTATGACACCCTTTTATATGAAATACTGGAAACAACTCATGTCTCTCCAATACAATCCCCAATTAGTATAGAAAGCTGCAAATAAAACGTCATAATTAAAGTGATGACTCAAAACATAAAATATTTATGATAACGGCAGAAAATTTATAGCAATAACATGAAAAGTTTTATTTCATTGGCCATCTATAGAATACAACATGAAATAAACGATTCTTTCAGTTGAATGCTGAATGAAACCATATGTCACAGTTCACAGTAATAATAAGGAGAAACAGGATTATACGATATGAGGCAATGATTTTACGAAATATTTATCTCAAATCAATCAAAGCTTCAGTATATTACTACATTCGTATACTATAAACGCTACGAAAACGAATATATTAGTACAAAATTCTCCATAAAATATTCAAATATCTCCATCATTCCAACGATTGAAAAAATATCAACAATCGCAACTTGAAGAGACTCGATCGATTCTCTCTCTCTCTCTCTCTCTCTCTCTCTCTCTCTCTGTCTCTCTCTCTCTCTCATAACTGGGTGCATAACATCAAGTTTAGCTATTTGCGATATCCCTATATTAATAATCATTAATCCGGTTTCCGTGAAGGTTTCAGTCCTATTGCGGCACTTCTCAAACTTACTGACGATATCATAAATTCACTGGACAAGGGTTGAGTTACTTTTGTAGTCCTCTTCGATTACTCAAAGGTTTTTGACAGTACTGACTACAATCTTATGATTGCCAAACTTGAATTTCTCGGCTTAGATCATACGGCGGTGGGATTCTCCCACTCTTATATAACTAATCGATGGCAAAGGGTTGAGCTCAACTGTTAGTTATCTATCGGACGGTTCAAAGGTAACGTCCGGGGTGCCACAGGGGTAGGTATTAGGTCCAACTCTATATCTCATACATGTTTTCGACATAGTCTTTTGTTAACTATGTCAGTATACAGTCTTTTGCTGATGACATTCAGCTGCATGTTTCATGTGACCCACTCAAATTTCAGGATGCATCTAATCTTATTAATGACGATCTCATGCCCTTAGAAAAGTACTCAAATGCTCACAATCTGACTTTGAACCCGAGAAAATGCTGCTATATTATCTTTAATTCTGGTCTGATGGCTGATGCGGAGGAAGATAATGATATGTGCCTCAAGATTCGGAGCCAGGTTCTGAAAGCTTCAAATAAAGCTAGGAATCTTGAAGTGATATTTGAATGCAAATCACGCTTCGAGGAGTATAACGTGATTGGTTGAAAAGTCATACCTTGTCTCGATACAGTTATATAGGCATAGGAAATTAATAAGTTTTAACTTCAGGACAAAACTTTGTGAATGTTTAGTGTTATCTATATTCAACTACGCCTTATTTTGTATTTCCCTTGCTTGCTTCAAACTACTAAATATAGCCTTCAAAAAATCCAAAATTACTGTTGTATATTTGTTTTCGGTCTCCGTAAATATGACAGAGTATCAGGTAAAATCAACAATCTAGGATGGCTTACGATCGAAAATTTGTTAAATATCGTATGAGCTCGTTAAAGGAAGTTTGCATGACCGTAGCATACGTCATACTTACGCTTTAATCTTGCCTAAATTTCGTCTTGCTTGGTCAAATAGATGTTTCACATACAATGCTGTTGAGATATATAATTCTATACCCTCTGCATTCAAAATAGGTTCAGAAGGTTTTCTCAAGAGAAAAAACTCGATGCTACTGGACAAAAAGAACAGTTGGCTATGTATTGTTGTTGTTTGTGAAGTATTTTATTTACTATTGCACAAATCTATTTCTTTTCTCTGTAACAAACTTTAGATTGTAAGATTATTATTTTTTACCTTTTTTCTTGGAAGCTTAAAATTCGATAAGTCAGTTTATACTTTCTTTCAAGTTTTTCTCTTTATTTTATTTTTGTTAGAGGTTAAGTATTAGTAGCATAAGCTCAACTTCGCCTCTCTTTTTTTCACATTGTATTTTATTTTTACTTCGTACAAAATAAAGGCAATGTATTATTATTATATGAAAATAGGTAATCATTATTTCTAAAGTTATAGCTATAAAAACGGATAGCAATAGAATAAACATTTTATATCTGTCTAGCATTTATGGTTTCATTGATTCTGCATTACTTCAAGGAACCCTTTATTCGTAATCATATTGTATTTGCAATTGACATTATTCTATCCTTTGACGGTTCAATTATTCATAACCTTTCAAGACGGCTGTGTTCACACTATTACACCACAGAACTGAAACTGAAACTGAAGATAGATGTTAAAGGTACGACTCGAAACGGGACTACCTCGATCAAAAACTATACTGTTCCGATTTCCATAACTTTAAAGCGATCTGGAAAAATTTCAAATTCATATGACCAATAGGAACGGCACAATCGTCTCTGCAGACAAAAATATTCTAGAAAATCTGGAATTTTTTTTGCTTCGATCATAATACGTCTCTTAACTATTATACTACGTATAGTGATGGAATTAAAACTCAATGTGGATGTAAAACATTCTATCAAGGCAGTCGGACCACTGCGATGAAACAAATAGGGGAAGTTACGTAAAGGTGAAAGATTTCAAAACACTAATAACGTCGAATTGAGTGCGACAGAATGAGGATTCGATTCATGCTTGTACTATCTATTCAATTAAAAGCGAACTGGTTTTGATGAACTGCCTATTTTGTCTGCTCGACAAATGATGTGGGTAAAGCTTATCGGGCTGTATGGTACGCAATTTTCAGTAGATCGTGCTAGATATGCCGGAAATTTGGCGTTTAGTCAGCGGTATTCCAGTCCAATCAAAGCCATTGTCACGCAGGATGCTCACCGATAATGGCCCCCCTTGTTTTCGCAGTAAGCACTTCGCCGCACTGATTATAAACCATTAATAATTAACACAATTTCGGTGCAACGTGACACTAAATCGGACACATTGTCTACGGACTTACACATCGAAAAGCTGTTCGATAGAAAATAAAACCATCTCTTGAGAATTTGAATGAGAATTGTCGAGAATCCCGTCATTTGCTCAGTTATGAATCACGATGCGTCCTTATGTGAGAACGCTGACACTCGATTACGTCGTCTTTGAGTGGGTTTATGTGTTTCGACCTTCTTTGGAATGAAGTTTAATAAATTGTCATCTTTCAATCATTGCAGCTTGTTCGGTGTAGCTTCACTCTTGTACAAGACACCGGGTTGGATATAAGTACAATGCCTAGGTCAATGGAAACATTTTCGTCGTTGTGATTAGTTGAAACCGAACGCACGTACCTACGTTTTGCCAAACTAGACCGAAACTGCATGTCATGTAAATTACTACACTCATATCTATTCGATAAACTTGGTTTTCGTCAATAATACGAAACTTGAAAGATTTCCAATTAATATAGGAGTACCATAAGGATCTCTTATGTGAACGACCTTGTTTAAAATTTATAAATGATCTTCCCAAAAATATGCCAAGAGCACAAGCTTTGATGTTTGCAGATGAAGCCAGAGCAGGTCCTGATTGTGAGTTAGCCGATATGGAGTCAATCCTGTACTGGTTTATATATAAAAGGTCTCAGAGTCTGCATATTTCTAAAATTTGTCACTAACAACAAACAAAGATCAGCAGTACAAAACTGATTAGAATGAATTTCGGTTTCCCACCCTTCGAATCATTCGATGATTGGTGCCACCATTTATTGGTCCAGCGACCCTATTCTCCAATCGCGTTAACTACAATTCGTGGCCAGACTCTCTTTTTAGAGGAACTCCAACCCGGTGAACTGTGATAACGTCTTGCTAACACATGCAAAGTTCGCAGTCTTTCACTCTCATACCTGTGATCGTATCTAGTCAAATCCGAATGAAAAATACGCGTTTTAGTGGGATTTTGGTATATACCAATTTATACTCTTAGGTAGTATTAACTTTCATACATTATATTTTTCGTAGTTAACTTCATTGAAGATCTAATAACCAGAATTGGTCACTGAAGAGGCAATTGCATGTTCAAATCGTACATTGGAGATTCGATTAGATCGAATTCTATATTAATGAAATATCAAAGATCCTATAATAGCTGTTTCTAATAATAACGGGGTCAGATAAAAGCGAGGGTGAATTCGCACGAAGGTCACAGAGTGTTATTGTCCGTATCAGGAAGTCCATGTAAAAGGTTACAACTCCCAAAATATAAGTACTTCATCATTTCTGGCTCCGACATCACACTTCATCGATATTATCCTAATTGAATGATATCAGGAATTAAAACTGTCCATGATCTGATTGTAACTGTAGAGCACTTTCCGACAAACATTTAACTTCGTTCTGGAATAACGAACCTCACGGGTTTCACCTTGATGAAGACTATGAAAATACATGTATTATGAAGTTAAATATGCCAAAGACAAGAACTATGACGCCACGGCAACATAGCTCAAAATGCCTTGAAGAGAAGACATTTATTATCTCCCAAGCATCCACCAGGATGTGACATAAAGGGCTACTCTGCAAATAAATAAAATAAAACCACCTTTCTAAGGTGGTTTTCAAAACTTACTTATCCATATTCACTGTTATTGCTCTTTTTGTTGCGGCCGATATACCTGGAACACCTAATTCTCGAATAGCTTCATTCGCCGACGAATTTTGTAGCTGCAAAACCACCTGAATCTACTTAACCAATGGTATATGAAATGACGAACGGAAGCGAATCAGACAAAATCTGTTCAAGTCATGAAACACGCCGTCTGTTCGTCTGTATGCATAAATACTACCACCGCATCCCATAAGAAAACGAAACCAAATACACAAAGCCGATTAACACCCATCATCGTTGCAATTCAAGATCGATATGGAACTGTCAAAAAGGTTGCCTAGGCTACAAGAACAAAGTCTGATCTGGATACTCGGCCATACCGTGATTTTCCAAGAGACTGATTCGAATTAGAAAATATAATATATATAACGTTTTTGGCATTTCTCCTGTTTTTTATAATGCTTCCTTCTACCCAAAAACCAATCTACAATTGGGAGAAGGATCCTCGAATTGTTCAATCAATAAATTTACTTATAGTTATCCTGCTTATAAGTTTGTATCAATGATATTTATAGTTAATTTGGAAGAATAATTAAACCAATAAGCAATAAGACAGCTAATAATTATTACCCCCTCTTGAGGCCCCTAATTCAGAATGTTTTCGGTGGATATTTCTAAGCATATCTGCCCTTTTATAAATATAAGCAAATGATTTCCTTCTTTACTAATTATTGACGTGACAACGTTTTATAATTCGATGGAGCCGGCTGCACGCACGAAAAAACATGACTCATGCGGCGTTACCTCGTTCTACGGCGTTCCATTTAAGGCTTGAAGTGCAAGCGAGCTCTCCTACTTGAGTGAGCGATGCGTCCGCTTGGACAGCTGCTATACAATAATACATTTACATGTTTTCGTCAAGTATGAATAGTGCAGTGAAAGGTGAATGTGGTGTCAACTGTTTATAGCAACGATAATTGCGGCGATAGAGGTAATGATTCTTTCGATATTGAATATATGTTCAGTGATATATTGTCGAATATTCGTGCTTCCATCATTAAAATAAATAGCATCGGTCCGCTAGTGCAGCGATTGTAGGTTATGCTATAATTGACAAAACTATAACAATGAGTTAACAGAACTATTTCACGATGAGTAAAAAATCAATTGCTTTACTATTCGATCGAAATAATTATCGAGCGTAGCTATGATTTCAAAAAATTAAAACATAAATGTTAAATCTTCCACATATCATAACAACGTGTCTGAAATGACAGGTTGGATCAGCCAGCCGTCAAAGGGAACAATTTTCTCCTATATCAAACACATTGAGGCGGGCTCTTTAAAAGCTAGAGTTACAAAAATTTTAATGATGTTTCCAAATTTTAAATTTTAAATTTAAGATTTATGAACAATAATTTAATCACAGTTTATCCTTATAATAAATTATTCAAAATTATTACTTTTTTACAACAAATTACAATTAAATTTGCAACAATAATTAACTAACTAATTGAAAAACAACTTTTATTCAGTTTACTTGCTGAAAGAAATAATGTCAATATAAAATTTATTATTAGAAAATAATCATCATCAGTATTTTCTTATGACGTTGTCACGTTCAACTATTTGATTAATTATGTAATGTATGGAACGAAGATGCTTAAAATTTCCACATCCGATCACAGCAGTTCTGGACATTCTGTTATCTAATCGTCTGGCTTAACAGTGAAATTTGTCATAAATCAGCAAAGCTAGTCGATTTGTATCCCGTCCTGTTTTGGGTATTTTCGCTTGATAGCTTTACGAATTACTCTACATCTAATTCCTCTCTGAAACTGAAAGTTGTGAGAAATTATTGAAACCATTTTCACCCTGACCTGATATAGAATCTATCACTTTATTTGGAGCGGGTGTGAACTAATTTATGTTTATTTTAGAATTTTTTTTACTATTTCTCACGCTTAAATATGGAACAGAAAACATCTGGTAACTCCTAAAATTCTTGTTCTCTTCTTCTTATTTATTGAAATTTTTTGAAAAAAAATTATGAATAGGGGATTAAACTCTTACACAGGTGATACATTAATGCATATCTTCATTCCGCGCTGAAAATTCTCATCAAATTTACTTAATACACATTAATCGAAGTAGATTGTGAGTTTGGAGGTGATTTTTGAGTTGAATATCTTAACAGATGTGAGCTGTATTATTTGTGTCTGCCTTTGTAAAAATCGAATCAATTCCATTGGCTTTATATCTTGTTCTTTTTATAAACTATGCTAATTGATATTAGTTATGCTAATGGAAATACACGAAATCACAATTTCCCAGTAAGAAAATTCCAATCTGTCCACGATATAATTCAGTCGTTGTTGATAGAATTAAAAATACACACGTTATAATGATCACCTCAGGCTGGTTGTTAGCGTGGAAATGAAAACGCTTGAACGTTATTAGGCGCACGGCAGAATTTTCCCGTCCTTGTAAACCGGAATTTCAAAACTAACAGTTTATTTCTCTCTCTCACTCTGATCATTATTCTAAAAATAGGCGCCCATTGAAATAGAGAGAACGAACATCGAGGTACACGCGAGTAAAGCCATATAAATTACTATTCTTGAATACAGAGTTTACAATTTCCCGCAAACCAGTAAATTTACTCTCTCTCTCTTATGATTATTTCTCTCAGTAAATTCATATTTGTTCTCAGTATGTGCCATCGTGAACTTTCAGGTGTCCGTTGATTAATCGTTAGTGGTCGATTCGGGAAGGTAGATCTATACATTTTACTCCCCTAACTATACAGAGTGTCCCACAACGTTTTGACAGTCCAATTTCTCGAAAACTGTTGATATGACATACATGAAATTTGGCAGATATAGACAGTCGAAACTGATGCTTATATTTATTATAAAATGACTTCCGTTTTTCCTGTCATTTCGGGTCACGTGACCCCAACATAATTTTTTTAAATGGGACAACCGGTATAATATTACAATTTTGGATATGTCATTCAAAAACAAATTCAACAATACCACACTTATCATCATTGTATTGTGCAGTAATGATATGCCCCTATTATCTATTAACATCTGTATAGATTCAAATAGTAGCTACCAAAAATAAATTATTTTATTAAAAAACGTAACACAGGGAATTAAAAAGTACAAGTAATTAAAAAAATTAAAGAAAATGTTCAAATTGATGACCATGTACATTGACACAATGTTCAAACCTTTTTAAAAGATTTCTTGTAAGTGCTGCTGCAATCATTTCGGGTGTTACGGTCCGACATGCCTGTCTTATTTTATCCTTTAAATCATCTAAATCAGTCGGGGGTGTGACATAAACTCGACCTTTTAAGAAACCCCAGAGAAAGAAATCTAAGGGTGTAACATCCGGAGAACGGGGTGGCCACAGAATCGCACCATTTCGACCAATCCATTTTTCAGGAAATGTGTTATTAAGATATTCTCTAACTGGCCCAAAAAAGTGAGGAGATGCTCCATCTTGCTGCCACCATATTGTTTGCCTTCCATGTAAGGGAATATCTTCAAGTAATTCTGGTGGAGTGTTTTGAGTCTTTGCCCCGTTAATGTTCCTTCATAAAAATAGGGACCAATCAACCGCACCAAACATTGATTCCCCATATTGTTTGAAAATTGGTTTCGCGCATCCACTTTGGATTCTCCTGCGACCAATAATGACAATTTTGGCGATTAACAATACCATTGTTATGAAATCTACTTCCATCACTCCATAATGTTTTTCCTAAAAAAGAAGGGTCACCATTACTTTGTAATAACATTTCAGCAATAAAATTTAATCTCCTTTCAGGATCTGCAGGGACTAAACCTTGTGTTAAATGTATTTTATAAGGATGGTATTTGTGATTTTTTAATACTCTTTGTATTGAACTTCTACTTATTTGTAATTCTTGTTCAAGAAATCGTATTGAGGTGTGTGGATTTACCTGAAGATAAGCCAAAATATGTATCACATTGTCATCTGTCTGAGCGGTCTTTTGACGAGGAACTTGATTTTTACCGCTTGGAAAAGAACCAGTTCTTAGCTTTCGTTCAACATAGGCAAAAGTATTTTTGCTTGGAGTTATTCTATGAGGAAAACGATTTCTGTACAAGCCTTTAGCATGAGTTTTGTGTTGTCCACATTCTCCATAAATAAGCAGCATGTCAACATATTCATCGTAAGTAAAAATTGAAGGCATTATTTACTTATTATTACAGTGTCTTCACAAAATTATTACTGATAATTAATGACAGTTCTTGAATAAATCTCACCTAACAATACTGAATGACAACCTATGTCGTTGCTATAATAGTTATTCGTTTCATTGCCACCTAAATTTTTGAGTGCAAAGTATTGCGTTAATAAATTTAGTAAAAATAAATAGCCCTTATTATCATTACTGCACAATACAATGATGACAAGTGTGGTATCGTTGAATTTGTTTTTGAATGACATATCCAAAATTGTAATATTATACCGGTTGTCCCATTTAAAAAAATTATGTTGGGGTCACGTGACCCGAAATGACTGGAAAACGGAAGTCATTTTATAATAAATATAAGCATCAGTTTCGACTGTTTATATCTGCCAAATTTCATACATGTCATATTAACGGTTTTCAAGAAATTGGACTGTCAAAACGTCGTGGGACACCCTGTACGTATACGTAGTATAAGTGAAATATTGTAATTCTTACTCTGAGATTTGAATGACGTGACATAGTTAGATTGAATCAAATACTGTGATATCATGAAAGTGAGCTAGATTGTCTCAATAATTTTAACAGTAAAATAGAATAATACATAAAGTTGTAAGCTCATGTTGTCAATTCGAATAAATATTTAGTAACAGGGTAAACTTCGACGTCTTTCCATGTACTTAGCCGTTTCTGAACCATTTGGGATATATCTTCTGTTCCTACGGATGTTAGCTGTATCCAGATATGTATACATAAACATCGGTATTAAATATCTACCCGGTGTACTGTAATAGTCTTTTGACATACAAAATGCGCAGTCTCTCTCTCTCTCTCTTTCTTTCTTTCTCATACACATTGATCGTCCTATACCTGTGCTTGTATTGGTCTTGGTACTCTAAGTTACGACATTTGGAAGACAACGTTCATTTACGCTTGTTTTTCAATCGTCGTTTATGATAATACATTTTAGGGGTTCTACCGAATATCAAACTGGCACATGGAAAATCGATTTTGAAATCTAACACCCTGTATCGTTTAAGGAAAGCTGATTTAAAGACAGATAGGTTAGGCTGAATAGTCATATTCTGGGGCCAAAACTAAACAATATAAGGGATGACCTGTTTTTTGTTACTCCATGTATTATTTCCAACGATAACCATCAATGTGCAGTTTGGAAATATAATTTTGGGAATATTTTGTTATAAGATCATTTCTCGGGAATCTTAGATCGTTTTCAGTGGAATCGATTGCATGACCTCCTTTTACCGCAAAACCATGTTTGTGAGGTTTATATTATGAGAAACGTATTTGTAATTCTGTGCTACATTAATTTCGAGACATATTACATGAATGTATGACTTCCGTTCAGAATGTGTACATTTATGTAGATACATCTGACTCATTCAGTTTGCGTACGAATTTACATTTAAACTAGGAATTAAAATAAATGATACGAATGCGTGTCATCAATTTTGATAGGGCATCATCCCGAAACACGGATCAATTGTGTTTACGCTGATTCAGGAGATAAACACGACAATAAGTTTCATCATTAATACAATATCAACAATATTATTGAAATCATTCGGGACACGTTGGAAAGTTGTAAAAAGAAACAAATAGACTGACGTAACAACATTTATTGTTTTTTTTTTGGGTTTCACCGATGAAGAAACTACCAAGCAGAGATTATATCGCCATTTTTGATGTATAGGTTTTTTCAATATAGTGAATAGGTTATGATACTGTTATTTTAAGAGTTCTAAAACTTGGTGCCCGTATACGGATACATCCTAGGTGGTATGGGAAGAAGATACATTTTCCAAACTGGAAAAATCCTTCAATTTCCTATCAAATTAATAGAAATACAGCACAATTTGCTAATCCCAAGCATAAAGTAACGACAGCAGGATCATACTCGCATTTTCAACTACCTATTCATGCTAGCCATTGAATATTACTTATACTTACGCAGTTTGTATTCTATATTTGGCATTAATAATAATTTCCTTTGTTTGGAGGTACGTTATAATTGCTAATGGAATGCCTGGCAGTGTCACCCTATAATATGTGAACAAAGGTTCCTTCTTCCTAGCTAGGAACGCCATGTCTTATCAGCTAACAAGTTTGGTGAGTAGAGTAGAGTAGAGTAGAGTACTTTATTTGGTGCTAATATAATATAAGCATTATTTGCACAGGTCAGTTTAAAGATAAAAGTCAAAATACAAATTAATAAAAAACCAAAATTAGTCACTTAACAAATTATTAAAATTTAGATTAAAAAAATCATCTATTTTATACAATACATTTTTTACTAAGTAAGATCTGATTACAATTTTAAATTTGTTAAATGGAAGAGTACGAATACATATCGGTAATCTGTTAAAAAATTTGAAGGCAAGAAAATTCGGGCCGTTTTGTGACCTGCTGAGTCTGAAAAATGGCAAATGAATATCATCCTTGTGTCTGGTATAATGCGGATGAATGTCGCTATTTGAACTGACAAATTCAGCATTTTTGTGAGCATACGATAAGCATTCAAAAATAAAAAGGCCAGGTATTGTTAGAATGTCCAGTTTTGAGAATGTGCTTTTGCAACAAGCTCTATAGTTAATGTTACCTATTATTCTAATTGCTCTTCGCTGTAGACTAAAAATTCTGTGAATTTCAGCACAGTTTCCCCAAACAATGATAGCGTATCTGAATTGAGACTCACACAAACCAAAATATGCTGTTTTAAGTACATTTGATGAAACAGAATCAGACAATCGACGTAAAAGATATACGTTTTTACTAACTCTTTTTGCAAGATGGTCGATATGAACATTCCAGGTAAGGCGCGAATCCAAATACACACCTAGAAATTTTGCATTAGCGTCGTCAACATGCCTCATACTAAAAACGATTTTCTCCAATTTTTCCCGATTCATAGCTAGCCCGTTTCCTGAAAACCATTCAAAGGTATTTTCCTGTATGCGCTCAAAAGCCTCATCAACAGACACCAGATCTGCACTATTTTCAGGTGCTAGGTTATGGCAGAAAAGTTCCGTAGGGAACTTAGACATTGGAGCACATGGTTGGAATCACAATATTGAGTACGAAATGTGTATGGTTTTAATATTCACCACATGGTACTGTCTAAGACTAACTAAGAACTATTTAGGACTATATTGAACTAACTTGTTACTATCATCTAATGGACTTAAAAAATAATGCTCTAGATCGGCGAAAGTTGACCGACATGCCGGCATTGACAACCATGTCATGACATTTGTTATACTATAATGAGTATAGCAAATGTGTTGTATGTTTAATTTTAATAATTAGGACATACGATAATTGAATATTGTGAATTATCTAAATTAGACTGAATCACTGATTATTACAATGTGAATTTGTCTCAATTTCGAATGTGGTACACCAAAAAATGTTTGAGAACTTATCTATTCCGGATTAGGGTTAAATCCTTAAAAATTATTTATTAAATGAAACAATTTTTTTTTTTGCGTTGAGGAGGGGAAATCTTACATGGACGACTCGGGTGCCCGTGCCCCTGGGTGTGCCGGATTCCTACCGACTATAACCCCTCCTCCGTGAGGTTGGTTCTCCATCCTAGGGGAGCCCCACAGCACTACGGTCATTATATTCCCATTATGCCCTCACTTGTTTCTACCCCCTCATCAGTCCGGTGTATTCTATGAATTTCAGTAGCCTGATATAGGGGACACTTCTGATTTCCTCGGGTGTAGTCTTATCGTCACCGAGGTATGTCCGACGACCTAACGTGTATACCGTGCACTGACACAGCACATGCATAGGTGTCTCATCTTCCACGCCGCAACCCCTACAAGTGGGCTGATCTACCAGTCCCATCGTGTAGAGGTGTTTGTTGCATGGGGCGTGTCCGGTCCGGAATGCAATAAGATTCCGTATTTCTTGTCTGCTGAACGTCAGCAGTTTTTTTCCTCGTTGCTGCTGGAGATCTCCCATCAGTCGCTTGGAGTGCGACATACGGGGCAGTTCCCTCCAGTGGACACGGTGCTCTATCTCGAGCCATTTTTTGATTACAGATTTCGCTGTGGCATGAGAAATGCCACAGGTTGGCTCTGGTCCAATCAGTGGTTTTTCCGCCCCCACTTTAGCGAGTGCGACGGCAGTTTCTGTACTTTCTCGTTTGGTTTCTTCAGACTCCCAAACGAGTGTTACTCTATTGGGGTCCATTACTAGTGCCGTTAGTTCTTTGACGCAATCAAGTACACATTGTGAGGTGATTGTGTATGACTCCAGTGCCTTGAGCACTGTCAGGTTGCTCACTATGATTGTGATTTGTCTATTCTCATAGGCTCTCTCCCAAATGAAATAATACTCTAGTTTTGTATGAGCAACAATAACAGTCCTTGCAATGCCCATCCCACTCGTGCTGACATGAGTTACCATAGTACAGGGGTGGCCAACCTTTTCAATGTGTTGAGCTACTAATAATAATTTTGAAACGAACAGTGAGCTTCCTTGGACCTACTTGTAAGCCGAGTTGAACCCAAAAGTGGATAGATATGTATGTGTGTGTGAGAGAGAGAGAGACCGCTTTTTACTTATGTTTCTAAATAAAATGCTGATAATATGATTTTACTTTCCGTAATAGTTTTCGATTCGATTCAATTCTATACGAGTCGTTAGAGTGCGTCAGTCTTCAATGTTCTTCAATGACAGTGAAAAGAGCATGGATCAATTGCTCATTCAGTAAACCGTCGGCAGTAATTTATAAATAAAATTTCCGTTTCTTACGCAGACATGCAGGAAAATTACACGACCTTCCGTAGATATTCCGTGTATGCCTCCAATTATGACAGGTAGGTTATAACTCTCAGGTGTCTGTTGCAGGTGACCTAGAGCACTGGGCAATAGCTTCGTGAGGCAGGTGATAAATGACAATAATCTGCGGATATAAATTTTGAGTACGGCATCTGTCGGAGTACATTATACAACGCACTAGATCATTATACGGTCGATTTGTTATATGTCAATTCGCGCAGTATCGAATAATCTAGAACTACCCCTTAATGGATGAATTCGGTTTTCATTAACTGTATCGCATTTTAGGCTAGTCATCCAGTAAATGGTTCACGAATAACGATATAGAATGTGTTCTTGTTCCGATATTTCTCTAACAAGTTTCTAATGTTATAATAAAACGTTCCAAAGTTGGAGAATTGACTCTGATAGTATGACGTCAGAACTCTACCCTTCACTGTTGTACATTGTTTGTATAGGGTATCTCGGGCCTCATAGAACATTCTTGACCTATTGCATATAGCTTTTATCGCGGGCTTTGAGCGCGGCGACCGAATCAAGAAATTCCGTAACGAAAAATAATGTAAGACCTAAACACCTAACATGTGTCAAATTAATTAATTAATTTGAAGTTTCTAAAAGTGAGAAATTTCGCTATTTTATACGAATGTTATAACACTCTAGCGCTTTAGACTCCGGGATTTTCACGTGGCCTATCGAAATTAGAAGGTTCGAATTATCTAAAAACATAATTGCATGAACGCCAGACGTCCTATGTAATTAGCTACGAACGAAATCATTTTGACATATGCCTCTGGGAGCTCGCTACGCGTCAGTTAGAGTTTATACGTTAGACGCGCGTAGCAGAGACCTGAGAGTACCCGTTTCTATTAAGCTATTGCATATATTGCATATAGCTTTTATCGCGGACTTTGAGCGCGACGACCGAATCAAGAAATTCCGTAACGAAAAATAACAGGAACTCGTTTATGTTGCGCTCTCTCGGGTGACTAATATTGAAAATCGTATATCACGACAAAAAACGATAATCCTACATTCAAGTTTTATAATAATCGAAGGCAAGCTGCATCGACAGCATCTTTGTTGCAAAAATTCAAAAGAGTGCCTTTAAATAGTGTTTAGACGACAGCTCAAAGTGTCTTAGATTTCATTAGTAATAGAAATGGCATTTCAATAATGACTTTCAATTGCCAAAGTCTAAATAGTCACAAATACGATTTACAAGATTCAGTTACGAGACAAACAAATGTGTTACTTCTTACCGAAACTTGCATGGCGCATGATAATCCGATTGAAATACCTAAATTCAATTGTATTGTTCAATTCAAACGAGATACTGTTCCAAAAGGTGCGGTAGCTATTTACCAAAATAATAATAATGTTACTAATATTATGACTCCGAATATTGAAATACATATTGCACACGTTAGCGATGTTAATATAGGCACTCATTTGTTGGAGATATTTGTGCGTGCTTATGCAAACTTAGAAATGGCCTACACATAGTCATGGTAGCAATTTACATTTCTCCGAATCCAAAATTGGACGAGGTAGAGCATTTTATTCATCGCACTTTACTGGAGTACACTGAAGAAGGGTCGAAAATACTTGGTACAAATGGTTATTAATTTCCACTTATCTTGGCTGGCGATTTCAACATCAACTTCGCTGATAAAAAATCAGAGCGGCTGAGAACTTTTCTTTCGGAAAAATTGAATTTGAAAATGAATAATGATCCACAAGAATCCACAACAAAATATGGGACCAGCATTGCCGCGGTATTTTCCAGATATTTAGAGGATATCAAGTCTCAAACTTATGTCTCTTATTTCAGTTATTCAGTTACCATGAACCTATAGTTTCAATGATAACAAATTCCTGAATAACCTACATGTAATTGTAATAAAAATATTTTAAACGATATTAACTTCTCATTTATTCAATGAAAGAAAAAAATTTGTTTTCTTATCGGTCACCACGCTCAAAAGGAACTTGAATTAATATCAAAGAAAAAACTTGAATTAAAATATCGAAGAAAAAAAAATACTGCATAAATTATAAAAAATAAATAATTATAATTGCATAAGTTGAGAAAAAATGCTATGCAATAGCTTTACCGCGGCAGTCCCCGAGTGCCACACGTATCTTTTTTTTGAGACAATTTCACTGGCGGTAATAAAAATTAGGTTCGTTTTTTGTTTTCAAGTTATAATTAAAGTTCGATTTTTAAACTTTTAGACATGAGTGAATATCGTGGTTGTTTGTAAAGTTAGGAGAAAATATCCTCTATATTCTCGAGGCGTTTTTTTCTGCATAACATAGTAGACTCCAGAAAATTTGAAAAAGAAGGTGCAATTTAGAGTTATGGCCTAAAGTTGTATCTTCCAAAAGAGACTCATTGTTGGCTATAGTTTAGTTGAAACGGTTTTCCTTTTCTCTTTCTAGCAATGGATATCATATGTCGGGTTGCTTTGGATGTGTAAGTTTTTAATAGCGAAATTAATTTTTACTATATCACTTTTGCATTTTTTCATATTTATTCCGGGTGTCATCTATGACAGTGCTTCTCAGTAGATTCCATATCAACCATTTTGTTTTCATCAAGCTAACAATTAACTCATTTAATTTAAAAATTGAAGTTGTGTTACGAAAATTACAAGAAATAGGATATGTTGTTAGAAAGCTTTATTCAAAGTAACAATAATTGTGATATTGCATCTGAAATATATTTCAATTGCTATCCAGAAAGAAGACAATCTAATAAAGCTATTTTCAAGAGTTTAGAACAAAGTCTTATTGAATGGAGATCCTTATCAAGCCCAGACCAAAAAATCAGATATACATATAAATATACACTTTTTGTTCTATATATTAATATCTTGTTGGGGCTGCTGCGAGTTCCGACAACATCGCAGCAATCGCGCCAGAATAACCTATCCAGCTTACCGAAGCTACCCCTTCCCCCGTTCGATAAGTAGCATCAGGTTCCCAGATCGTGTGCCCTAAGTAGTCTCATTGAACCCAGAATGATTGCCTTCTGCATCTGGTTTATCAAGATTTCTGCCGAGTTCTTACAGGCCCGCATCATCTTCAAGTTCGAACGCAGTGAAGACCGAATTCCGCCCGAAAGACCGATGATCAGAACTAATACGACCTTGTAGCCTGGGCTTAGCGTGCGAAACTCGAATAGGAGATCTTGATACTTACCATTTTTCCTCCTCTTCCAACACTATGATCTTCTCTGCCGGAGCAGAGAATTCGATGACATACATAGTCTTGATTTGATCAACGAGGAGGACAACATCAGGCCTATTTGCTTGTATGGACCCGATGGTCGGAAACTGATACTTCCAGTAGATATGGCATTTTTTTGTCCTATTCCGTACGAGTGCCTCAGATGATAATAATACAGCACTCGTAGGGATGCATTATGGCGATGGGTGTACAACGAAGTAGCTTTTGCCGGACATGCCTACACAAAGTAGAGCCGATAGAAAGTGCAGCTGACATCAGGAACCTGCACACCCATCACGTTGCGGTGATAGACCAAGCTGTTGATTACGCCATCTTGGCAAGCTGCGGTGAATCCCTCGGTCTCGGATGGAAACCCGGCTGATATTAGGTAGCCGAAGGTTAGCCTGGTTGACAAGCCGAGTGTTTTTCTGGGCTTTCAGGCGAGAAAGTTGAAACTCGAGGTTGCCCTCTGGTTAGCCTTCTCGACTGATATGAAATTCGAGACCAAGTTCTTCCGCAGCTTTTTGCGTGTACTTAACGATCAAGCCCCCACATCGGCCCATTCGTGACTTTTGACAAAGCACAGGAGGGGGTCCGAACTTTACACGCTATACTAAGAACCAAACTTCGATGCAGACCTTCCAGAATGAAGAGTCCCCTACCTCCCCGGTGACGCGGGAGATAAATGCGGGAAACGGATGACCTAGGATGTAACTGTCATGGATATGCACCATTTTCCGGGTGTCCTTGTGGAGTCTATGTAGCTCATCGATCTTATTTCATAATACATTACAACTGAAAAATAGAAATACAAATTAAAGTGAATGTTCAAACTGATGTTCGTGAGCCGGAGAGGGGTGGCCAAATGTACAACTGCGGAGTTACCAAGCCCAGAATCAATACAGTTTCTTTTGTCACCACTCCGATGCGGTCTGAAAATTTTTCAAGCCGATCACAATATTTACCTTACATTGATGCAACTAGCACATTCGTTACGAAATATACATCGTTGTCCTTCTAATTCGCGACAGCCGGGGTGTGTCCTTTTTACGGTAGCTATAACTTTCCCGGGATAATGACGGCCCTGCTTATGAGGTTAATCCGAAGCTGTTATATACCCCATTGAAATAAAAATGACATGATAAAATCATAGCTTCAGAAAGTAACGTGAGGTGACCTCTCACCGTTGAAGAAATATAACAAAGTCACCTGACTTATCAAAACTTCCACATAAAGAATTTTAGGTTCTAGCAGGCAATACATCATTATCACACACAATCACTATCATTAAGAACATATCCGCCAAGTTTTGGTTGCTCAGCGCTTCGTTAACATCAATGATTCAATCCGATAACAGTCTATGCGGTTGCTTAATTAAAACTTTACCAGTAATTTGAAAGCACATCATTGTTCCAGTCTCTCTTCTCCCGCATTTCTTTTTATTGCTAGGGTAATGGGGAGAGAGATGGAAAACACTGAGAGATTATATTCGCTTATTAAATTTCGACAAAACAATATCCTTCGTTGCGATAAGGGGCAATACGTAATCTTATACTAAATAAATGCGTAATGAGTACAAATCTCATTTCTAATTCGACCTGGAATCATAATTGCATTTCGGATTCAATCGATTGCCTCATTTTAATCAATGATTTTCTGTATAATGTAAGTACCACTCATTGATGACCCACTATCACATTCATCACCAAATATCCGAAACAATAAAGCCGACCGACTTGAAATTAGTAAAGTAGGTTTTTTATTTTCACTTGAATTCCGTTGCACCAAAAAGTTAAATTATCCTACCCAGAGGACCGTCCCAAAAATTTAACAATTGTTTGTAATACACTGGAAATGAATGTTGAAAAATCTTGTCTTCCGGATGGAGTCCGCGTCACAATAGCTCGACTTGATGCCGACGTTTCGCCAACCATTACAGGTGGCATCTTCAGGGCAGGCTTGAGGCTTGAACTTTCAGTTCAGTTGGACAAAGTGACCATTTTTTTGAATTTCATCAAAAATAGCCAGGAAATATCACTCGAGGGTTTTTGGGATCGCTGATTACGATTCTGAACTCAGATCGCCAAAATCGAACTCCCCAGCTGGTGATTGGCCACTTTAATTGGACAAAGTGATCATTTTTTTAAATGTCATCAAAAATAGCCTCTTGTTGGAGAATATTTTCCTTTACGTTTTTCCATTGGAACTTTTAGGTTTAAGCAACAACAATTCTGAATCATTTGTTGCTAAACTATTGAGGATTATTAATAAATCCACAACTTCAGCTACAACTACACTTTTCTTATCAGGATATTGTTCATTTAATATTGCTGTCTGGACAATGAGTCTATCTGCGTCTTCATCACTGATAACAAAAAATCCTAGCTGCATGTAATTTTTCCATCAAAAATTTTATGAATAATTTTTTATTGGCTCGATGATCCAGGAATCGACCTTGTGAAACCCTCAATGTAGAATGACCAACGAATTTGTACTCTAGTGGAATAAATTTAGATGACCGATTTCTTTCCCATTCTTTGGTGCTTGAAGCGTCGTATCCATCGAATACAACATACACGTTATTACCATAACATCGTCGAATGTACCGAATGTGTCAGCTATTGTTGAAAATTCCTGGTTAACTTCCCATTGTAGTTTGTATAATAACATACCCCCGTCAATTGTAAAACAATAATCATCTAACGTCAATAAATTTGTGTCAATCTCGCTGAAAAAACTATATAAATCTGACTTTGTATTTTTTCTAAAGCCATACTGGTCAAACATTGAAAGAGGGTATGGTGATAATTCATGATGAAAATAATTCTCACAGTTGAAACCAGGCATGTTTTACATCATACTTAATTTTTGAAAAATTAGTGATGGGTTGATTGGAATGACATCGGCATGAACTTTGATCGAGGTATGTAGATGTGCCAATGACAACACAGTATCTTTTTTCTGCAATTTCACATCATTGAAATTAGTAAATGTTTTTTGCACTCGTTGCATTACTGTCTTCTTGAAAAGCGTTGTAGCAATTGATCGAATTATCCCCAACTAAACCACTGGAAATGCTAATAAGCTTGTCACTATCAGCAAAGGGATTGTGTTCTCTGAAGTATGATATTACTTTGTTTGTAGCATCAGCGTCAACTTTCAACCTGGTTTTTGACGAGTCCTTATGTTGATGTGTTTTGCCGAAGGAAACACCACAAAAATCATCAATGCCTTCAATGATATCCTTTGTATGTAGAACTCCTTTAACCCACTTATATACTACGCTTTCAGTTACGCCTCTGCGGAACGGACCACCTTCTGTGCTAAGTAATTTCATAAGTGTTTGCTCAATGGTTTGGTCCGAAAAAATTCCTCCCCAAAATTTATTTTTGGCCAATCTGAGTTCAGAATCGTAATCAGCGACCCCGAAAACCCCTGACTAAATTTTCCCAATAATTAGCCAGGAAATTGGTCAATTTTTTGTTTAAAAAAATAATAACAAATTTACACAAAAAACTAACCGGTAAGCTTTTTTCTAGACGTCATCCCGAATCGAATGCACTTTGTTTCATCAAAATCGATCCATATCTTTCGATTTTCGTAAGTCGGCCTGTTTTAATACCTATTTGACTCGACTACTATGCGAAAACTATTTTGAATCTGTATGCCAGTAAATTTGGAGCATCTACCATTTAGCGGCTATAATGAGCTGATTCAAGTTCGCTAACGCTTACTCCGTCTTAATAATATATTCTCTATACTTTCGACAAACGAAAAACCTATGCCGATAATTTCACTTCACCAATTTCATGGACGACGAGTGTATTTTTTTTATGTTATCGCATATTTTACTGGAATCATTGTAATCCTACAATATCCTGAAAATTATCCTTACACGACATTAGCATAAATGCTACTATGTTTCACATCTTGCGTCAAAATATTACCATGAAAACGACATAACTTGCGAGTTGAAGAATGAACCCATTTAACGCTAAAAATAAATTCAGATACAATCTCACAATCAACACAGGGTTGAGTAGTCCGCAATAATTTTCCGCTGAATAACGCTTTGATAAGAAAGTTGTATCGTCCAAAACACGCCATCGCACCGCGCTCTCTAACCCATAGAGCGTTTTCTCTATTTGCAGTAGAACATCCTAGATCCGTATCCTAGATGAGGATAGAGCGAAAGGTCGGACGTTCGAGGTTTTCATTTGAATATCCTTACACTTTATGTTAGCACCAGGTACGAACGTCCTGTGCGTTTTATGTCTCGATCGTACGAGTCGAGAAACCGCATAGCGTAGTCAGATGTTTCTGTTTTTCTGATTACAAACATCGCTTTTTGAAATTATTCGTAATTTTAGCGTGTTTTTCTAATCTTTCCATACACGGTCGGAGATATCTGAAATTCGTGGTGTTATTGCGTTAAAGAGTTTCGTGTGTTGATGGAAATGGACTTGTAAATTTTATCGAGGTGATGGATTTCCCCGATGCATGTTATTTTTGTAAAGATGTAGATTTCGAGCTGGAATTTTGCTGGAATATTGCATATTGCTGGTAAGTGTAGTGAAAAAATAAACGAGCTACAATGTAATATCTAGGATGTCCGGAAATAACATTAAAAACTGCTTCATGATACAAATATCTAAAGGGTGAATCCCGAATAATGATTTTGTCTTCAGAACGGTTCAAGATAAAATTGTGATATTCCAAATGGTGAATGAGTATACGAATCTTCAATTGTGTTAACGAGAATATATATATTTATATCAGAAACATCTAGAAATAAGGGGGACGTAGAATAAGAAATATTAAAAATGTTGGTCAAATAGCATTTAGTGATATCCGACCATTATATCAAACAATATTTAAATCAATATTTTGGCGGCATCCTATGTTCATATTCAGGAGTTTCTACCCAAAAATGGTGGGTCCAATCGAAAAAACACGAGGCAACCTCTCTTGGTCAAGAAAAGTCCAAATTTAAAAATTCTTCATCCATAAAAACATTACGTACATAATTCGAGACCTGCCGAGGTTTTCTCATTTTACTATAGAACAGCGAAGTTGTTGTATTTGCCTAGTGAGGTCTTTAGAATAATTGGAAGTACCTCTAGATTAATCTACTTATCCTCATGAAGTCAGTGGACAAATAATCATTTAATAACTTCCTCGCGTTTCTGTTTATTTTCTAAATAAACTACAACGAAATGTGTGTAATTAATCATTGATTCATCGAGAAGAGGATAAGAGATTATTCTTCAATTTTATTAGTCTGAACCAAAATCGAAAATTAAAAAAGGGTCAGGTTTTCGGTGTATTATGTTTCCTTTTTATGAAAAGAGTTAAATTCCTTCTCATTGATACCCAGTCGAGGCTGCTGCCCGCTCCGACGACATCGCAGCAATCGCGGCAGAAAAACCAAATCAGTTAACCGAAGCTACTCCTCCCCATCGGTTGGTAAGTAGCTTCAGGTTCCTAAATCGTATAGCCTAAGTAGTCTTATTGAAACAGCATACAATGGCTATCAACGCTGGTGTTCCACAGGTACTTGTGGTGGTACCAACTTTGTTTCCACTTCATCTCAACGATCTGCTGGAAATGCTCTCCTGATCCGCTCACAGTTTTGAGGATGAGTATATACTTTCTATTGCTCACTCCCCTAGAGCACATAAGCCATCTAATGACGCCAGAGGTGCAAGACAGAGATATTCTGATGAAATGGAGGAAGATTCGGCAAGACATTTTTCGACTATTGCTTTATGAACATTTTATCTCAGAATCATCCGAGGAATAAAATCCTGAAGTGTAGGAGGCATTCTGGACGCGGTATACTAGACACCCTTGACTAACCTAAGTCTGATATTGAGTTAAATAAAATAGCCATTAAAAGTTCGATTTACAATAATTTAATAAGTAAATGTAACGATTATAGTTTCGCTGACACATCCAAACATTAAATTCACAATTGAAATGCAGAAAAAACTCCGTTAATGTTTTGGTTTGAAACAACAAGAAAGTTAATAATAAAAACAAATTATTAATAGTTATTTTATTCAAGTTTACATTGTATTTTGAAAACGTAATGGCCGTTTCTATTCAACCTAATAACTGATATTTATACCATAAATTCGGTATCCTTACAGATGTGACGCACCATGATATTTAGATAGATCTAACAATTGACCGCACGCCTAAATACGACACAATTCTAGACCAACTAGAAGAAACACAAGAGTCGGAGCAGGCTTTTGAGGTCCTAAATATATTGATGAGTACCCTGTGCGAATGAGGAATCTCATCACAGTCTCCCAAGTTCAAATGCTTGTCATCTACAGGTGTGTGGAGGAGTAACACGGCTGTGGTAAGATAAATGAGACCATCTGGATCTGTTTGGATAGTCAAACGGCACTCAACCCACTGAAAGCCCGATCGTGTCCTAGAGACTTGTCAGGGATACCAAGGAGATCCTTAGCAGGCTAGCCGGTGAAAACAGGGTCAACCTGACTTGGATTCCGGGTCACTCAGGTTGGAAAGCGAATGAAAAAGCGGACAAACTGAGACGGAGCCAGATTAGATGGTACTCAAGACATCCTTGCTGGTATCCGTTACAACGGGGGTATACAGATCTTGCGGAGTCATCTGAGAGATCAACATGTCTCAGCATGGAGGAGCATTGATGGCTCCCGAACAGCCAAAGCGCTGTTTGGCAATGAGTTAGGCCTAAGGGCAAGCGAGTAGGCAAAGGATGAGAATAATCTTCGAGATCTTTACAGTCAAGCGATAACTCTTCTGAATGAGTAGCAGGAGATAGTGTACAAGCGTCTCTGGCTAACTGCACTAAACTTTCTATCACGCTCGCTACCATCTCAACCAATACCAAAAAATACCAAGAGATGACACTTGTTTAAATTACTCCGTTAACGTTTCAGAATTTGTATTCTAACAAAATATTCTGAAATGTTCAATTTGTTAAGCAAATGATATTTTCCACATAATTTTTGTCATGAATAGGCTTACTTGCAGGGTTGTAAGAGCGCCTAATGTCTAAAAAAATATATTCGAAAAAGTGTAATGCATAAATATTAAATAATTTAATTCAACAAGAATAGTTCTCGGCTACTGTACTCAATTCCAAGATGCTATGCTATGTTTTATAAATTCCCATTACAGTTTTTTTACGACGGTAGTAATACTTTTACGGATTATTGACTTTTACGACTTTATGGCAAACAGACCACGATATACTTACTCTGAGTTATTCCCAAGTAGAGCGTTTGATAAAATGATGCATCTGTTTAATAGATCATTCATGTATTGATTCCTCCACATTAAAAATAATTTCAATATAATTAAACTGAATCGTTCAATATTGGAGGAATTTGGGGTTAGTCGACATTCACAATGTACACAATGCTAAATAGGATCGGTACGGATATTGTACGAAGATGAAAGGGGTATTTGTAAATTTGATATTTGCTCTTGATAAACTCTGAAGCTAATTGACAACAATTGATGCTGCATGGTCTCTGGCATGCAAAATTTCACTGGGATTCCCCTGCAGCTAGAATATTTTGAAATAAGTAAAACAAACACATATACAAGTAATATTTTTATTTCTTAATTTATAAAAAATAAGAACTGTCTTTTAAACAAAATTCTTGAAAAATCAGAATTTCTAGACATATTATTTACCAAGTTACAGACAGTTTTTCGCGATGACAAAATTACTAAATATTTAATACGAAGCGCTGAAATAAACAAAATCTCTTCTTTGAAACTCTTGTTTGACTAGACTAATTATAATGATTTATACTAGCAAAAAGATATGTCCAATTCAAGTTTTCCTATCTTACAGAGAAATTTTTGAGACAATTTTCCTCTTTATTATTTGTATACTTTAATTGTTGCTTCTAAATATATAAGATTCGCGTTAGTCAAAGATTATCTTCAGTTTTGTGTCATCTAGTTATGAGAAGATACACTATTAAACTTCAAAAAAGTTCACTTCTGTAGATACACTATAACTCTTACTCACTATAAAAACTGTTGAAATATCTTTCAGCTACCAAGTAACCATCATCAGTGTGAATTCTGTTTCAGCTCAGGTTAATCTAACCGTCAAAGATATGATTCAACTTTGAACGCAATACATTTATTTCTTAATGGATATGCAACTTGAATTATATAAAATACTGGATAATTGCAGTGGAAAAAGGACGATATTTCATTGTAGACTGGATATATGGAAAGATATAATCTACAAATTATGATATACACGTTTCAACGAATGCTACTTTACTCTTGGGCAATCAAGGAGAAACATGTTTAATCTAGATGCATGTTCTTTTCATATTAAAAACTTCATATTCACTTGAAATTTTTCTATTTTGCTATTCTAGTTCAGCCCTTAGAGACCAATAAAGTTGAAGAATAATCTCTCATCATCTCTTTGATAAATCAATGATTGATTACAGCTAGTTCGAGATAGTTTATTTAAAAACTACAGAGGAACATGAGGAAGTTACTCAATGATTATTCGTCTACTGATTTCATAAGGGTCAGTTGATTATTCTAGAGTTAATTCCAATTTTTCTAAATACCTCATAAGGCAAATATAACAGCTCCGCTGTTCCATAGAAAAATGATAAAAACGTGTCAGGTCTCGACCTTGAAATGAGGGACAATTATGTTCTAGAGAGTCCGATGAATTCTAAAGACTGGTTAGAGCTTCAACTGAACTCTAAATATGTGAATATAACCCCAGGGCAGGTCCAGTCTGTGCTTTGTAGATCATAAGGTACTGCTGAGGTGTAAAGTAGCTCTTGGTCATAAATATAATACCTCACATGATTCTCTCAATGAGGGTGGTGTTGGTGATATCGAGCATGGATATGGAAGACATCATAGGAATATTTGTGCATTAAACTTTACTGGATTATCAGTTCCCATTCCATAAGTCTTGCCGAATCTTCCATCATTTCATCGGAATACCTCTGCCTAGCACCTCTGCCGTCATTAGATGGTTATGTTTATGATGAATAAGCAATAAGGAGTGTATACTCATCTTCAAAACTGTGGGCGGATTAAGGGATCATTTCCAACAGATCGTTGATATGGAGTAGAAATGAAGTTGATACCAAGACAAGTACCTTGATGAATTATACAATGTATGGTTTTGAACCACCATCCTTTTCTACAGCCATTAACAAAATCAAAGGCGCGTTAAAGCTTTAAATTTTTCTGTCCGCAAACTTCCTGTATATTCTGAGTAATTTTGAAGATGTTTCGTTCATAATGACGTTTAATGTTAATTTCCATAACTTTTTTGGTATTGAGATCAAGCAGAATGCGCGTAAGTGTGTGCTGTCGAAAGACAATTCCAGGTAGACGAAGAAAGTGCTACACACAATCGAAACTCAGATCCTGTTGTATATCGAGCGGAAGGAAAAATTTGACTTTTCCCCCAGTGGCAGAAACCTATGATACGCTACTGTAGGAATATCTATCAAGGTTGCAGCTGCTTGAAAACCCAGTTTTTATGTTGCGGCATATAAATAGAGTCCATATTTTATGAATTACACCTCCATTAATTCATATATTTTGTCGAGTTTGTCATTATTTTGTGTGACAATATCTCACTCCGTTGTGATAAATCTGATTTTTTAGATAAACCATGATGAGTCGATGAAAAAATATATCATATGCGTATGTTTTATTTATATTGCAGTTTCAACAAGAAAAATTGTTCATTAGCCCAGGGTTTTCCACCACGTTCGCTTATACCAAAAGGAAATGGATTTCATTTATTAAACTACCAGTATATCGAGAAGTACGTGAGACGTTAAGCACGAATTATCATCAATCTTTGGAGGTATTAATCCGACAGATATTCTCGGTATATCTGAGGACTGCGGTGTTTAGATATATTTCTAAAATTGATTGCATTAATAAAACATTCCAGAGTGGAGGGTTCTCACTAATTACACCTATAGATTTAATTCATAACGGCCATGGCGTAACTTTATATATCAGAGAAATTCAGTGTAAACTTCGCGCGAAGCATGAAAACAAATTGCTACAACGGCCCATTTCACTATATCAGGTTACGTTGAATTGAGCGGAATACAATCAGGAAGGAGCAAACGCTTACCCTTCTTGTTTCATCATCATCGAATAGCCTGCAAGGAATATGAACTAATATTTGAATAGACGGAAGTTGTGCGTTCGTTTTTACTGAATGAGAACCAGTACTGAGCCTCGGGTTATACCACACCGGATAAGTAATAGATTGGTAATAAACTGAGGTCGACAAGTTAGACGAGAAGGCAGAAAATTGGTGGTACATTTCATACCTCCAAAACTGTACAATAGGTCATTTCCAACATATCGTTCATATGGAGCAAAAACCAAATTGCTGTCAAGACTGATCGCCGAAATACCGGCATTAATAGACATTGTATCGGAGATGACTCTGTACCTAAATGGGTAAACCAACAGATGGAATTGAAAGAAAACTTTCATTGCAAACACAAACAGTATAAATTTCCATGAATTACAGAGAAGCGACTAAAATATCGCCCTCTAATCAATTATTTTAAATATCGTTTTCCACACAGGAATTCTTGTAACAAATGTTAATTATTAGGGAGGGCTGGAAGAACACACAATTCTCTTTTGACATGAATGATAATTAAGGTAAACCACTAATGGAACTTTATTAGGTTCATCAGAGCTAAATATCTACAACGTGACATGCTAACTAATTTACATGGTACGCGGTAATTTATATATTTAGATTCAATATATTACTGATATATAGTTCGAATCACTAATTACGAACCTTTAAACTTTGCAAATGGTATCGATGTACTAAATTAATTAATTAATTTCATGGTTATTTTTCTCCTACCTCTCATTGACATATTGAGATATATTTAGTTAATATGTTCGTTGCTTATCAACATGTTGAGTGAATGTGTATCAAAGGTTAATGAGTGTAATCACGTTTCAATTTTTTTCTTAAATCTTTCCCCAGTGATGTCATCCATCAGGCCGGATTGAAAATGTAATAATTAATTTAATATGAATCCTCAAAAGTAAAACCTTGTTCGTTTCAGTGTTTTATTGCCTCCCTATCTCTCACAGGATTATTAATTGAGTAATTGATCACGCACAACATGCCTTGATTTATTTTGCTGCAATATTCCCGTGAAAGGAACCAGAACTGTACGGTGTAACATAATATGTCGAGTTGAGGTGGAAAATAAATTATTGGATCCAATAAACGTGAAGTATTAAACTTTTCTTGTGGAAAACGTTGCCTCTTATAAGAACCTTATATTGATTCGTTGAACCGTAGGGTCAGTCTGGAGCATTCAGATAACGATGATTTTTCATAGAATCTCACTTTTATTATAAATGTACTAACATGAATATGGAGAGATTCCAAATCAGTGTCTAGATTAACTTCACATCCCATATTTGCCGCGAACGATTTGTGACATTCTCTAGTAGAAGTATTGCTGTTGATTGAGAGGGTAGTAGACTCTTGTTCACTGTTTCCTGCTACGTTTTTCAGTGGGTATTTGTATACCCCGCTGCTCAACTAGATAAACTTGGTTCGAATGAGCGCAGAACATTCACAAAGAAAGTAGTTTGGAGACTTGGCTTCCGTGGCATTCCATACAGAAGGAAGTGTCGCTTTTCCCTACAGTATGTTCAAATTTCATCAGATTTCCGTGATCTGTGAAGATCTTGGAGATTATTCTGATGCTGGGAATCGGCAGCCGAAAACTCCGACTGAAGCAGTATCCGATAGTGCCTGCTGTCAGGTTTCAAACATCAGATGTCCTCATAACCCAGAGAAAGGACTGGGAAAACAAGGAATCTGGGCGTCTTCCGTCAGGGGGACTCGTGTGGTTCCCGAACGGGTCTAAAACTGGCGAGTCTAGCTAAGCCGGAGTCTAATCGTGTACCCCCAGAAGGGAGATTTTAGTTCCCCTAGGTACCCATGCATTTTTTCCAGGCTATGGTCTGTGCAATACGGACCTTGGATTAAGCTAACGAGGTAAGCGAACTTACATCTGCACTGACAGTCGAGCGATTTTGGGTGCACTTATCGCCTATATAATGACTTGTAGGCTTGTCTTGGAGTGCAGGGTTGGATTAGTCACAAGAAACAAAATCCAGCTAGCGTGGGTACCTGTCAATACTGGAGTGAAGGGAAACGATGTGGCCGATGAATTGGCCAACCGAGGTTCCTTGAGCGCCCCTGGCTCCGATCCTACCGGGCTCATGCCCTCAAGAAGCTACTGGACAGACAATGACTCTTGGTCTGGCGTAGTTTCTTTGACATGGGGCAGGCGAAGCTCCACTTTAGGGAGTTCTCACCTGAACTCTCTCAAACTCTACTCTGTATGAGCGAAAGAGGCCTAAAACTGGCGACAGGACTCCTCACAAGACAGTATCATCTGAATAAAACATCTACAAACAATGAACATTGTTGAAGACCCAGCTTGTAGTAGATATGGATAGGCGGACGAAACTGCCTCTCACATCCTACTAGGATGTCCAGCACTGACTTCTCTTAGGCTACAACACCTCGGCAGCATACATATGCCGCTTGAAGCCATCAGAGATATCAGTCCATGCAAAATCTTAGTCTTCGACACTGCCTCAGGCCTGCTGAACTTGTATTAGGGGGTGCACAATGGACCCAATCAAGCGGTCTGAATGCTCCAGACTTGGCCACCACCGTTTTGATTCATTGATTGATTGGAGGATAATAAGTGAAACTTTCGAATTTTATTACACTATTTGAAGGTAATTTGCTTAGTTGGTTGCGTTCCAATTCTCTTGTTTTTTTCAGACATTAAGTTATTGATTGAAGATTTGTCGAAACTATTGTCCAACACTATACTTCGTTGTTATAATTTTTCTATGAACAAGACTATTAAATGGAGCTATTTTATAATTAAATGATGTGGCTGAACTAATTGCAAAATTGAAAGATTCCAAACTTGAACCTGGTGATACTCTCGTTTCATTTGATGTTGTTTCACTATTTACAAATACCTCATGGCTTTCAAATATTGAAATATCCGATACAAACTAAATTATCAGTGAATCAGCTTTCCTACGTCTTCTGATGGATGATGGTACAGAGAGTGAAATATACGTAAATACGAAAATATAATAGATATATGTGGTAATGTGCCCTATTTCCCAAGAATTTATACCTATCTTCTTTTGGGACCATCGAAATTATTTTCAATCAGAATTTAATAAAGGGCTGTATATGTCAATTAAGAAAGAATCTTCCATCGATTTGAGGATTATACTACATCATCAATTTTACAGTTATGATATCACTATATTGAGAATTGGAATACATAAGAAAGAATCTTCCATCGATTTGAGGATTATACTACATCATCAATTTTACAGTTATGATATCACTATATTGAGAATTGGAATACATTAGTTGACTTGATATTATTCCCACTTCTGTCACTGACAGATTAACCAGTTTATAATAATGTGAATAGCATGAAAATGTGGTTATCGCCAGTTCATAAAATGAACATTAATCTACCACAAAATTCCACAATAGAATTATAACACATCTTCCAAATTGAACACCCAATTTGATTATGTATTCATTAATCACAGCACTGACCCACTTTAACAAAATAATATTAGCTTTGTACGGTACTAAACCCCATTATATATGTAGCTAGCAAATCAGATTATTGTTCGTTTCATGAATTTAGAAATTCAAATTAAAATATTTAGTAAATTTCAGTTCGGTAGAGGTATTGGCTTCCAAATTATTTGTCATTGGTGTCCTCATACTAAAATATTACTCTGGATATAATAGACAGTGTGTCCGCAAGAACCTCGTCTTTTGAAGGTTAATAGGTAGGTTCATTACTGATCAGAATATCATTACTATAAATGAGAAATATTCACCCTTATCCACTAAAAATACTGTAATCAGGTTTGTAACTGAAATGCATCAATTGCATAATTTCGCCTAAAATTAACTGGATGTGAGATATTCCATTTTGAAAGTTGCTTTTCATTTATGAAATTCCAAATTCATTAAGTCAAACTGTATCAATAATAACATTACTTCATTTTCCAAGAATGGATTGTTGATACTAAATTATATCTAGTGGAGACGTCCACAATATCAAATTACCAATGTCAACTTTAAAAAGGTGTAACCCCATCTAGGCAACATCTTTGACTTCGACAAATCTGGGATTCACAAAATTGATTATGAGTCGTGTTCAAAATGCTATGTGGGTCAAACTGAAAGGAACATTCTCACTAGGTATAAAGGGCATTTAGCTCGTATGAAGAAAGTCAGTATTAGCCGTACATATTTTGAATACAGTTCACACCATTTGTCTAGAAAGTCTATCACTTTTAAAACACATTGCGGACGAGGGGAAGCAATTTATTAAATTCCAATTTAATTCCAGCTGAGGGTAACCCCTTGTTTTCATCATTATCTTCACGTATTCTTTTATAGTTCATTAGATTATCTCAGTAAAACAAGGTTAGTTCCGGATGTGCTGACACTTTTTGAACTCCGTAAAAATCCACACCTCAAATCAGTTTTTGGAGTGCCAAAGTTACAAGGTTCCATATTTTGGACTCGATTGTTTAAAATCTATTTTTTTACTTGTGTGTATTGAATGATGTTTTTGTAAAGACAGGAGTATTGTTATATGCTTTTGGAACGAGAAATAGATGTGACCTTTGCATTATAGTTGACCTTGTTTCAAGCAACAGATTTCACGATTTCTTGTACATGGACTCAATTAAGCCTTTGTGCGTCTTTATTATTTTTGTGTTGATTGATTGTTAAATTGAACAAGTTGTCTACGACTCATGAAATAATGTATTTGTTGGATACCAGGATGGCTTGTTTAGAATTATCCTGATTATCAATTGTTGAGTACACATTGATTACAGTTTGAAACAGAATCAATAAATTCCACATCTTTGTAAAAATAAAACATTCCAGATTCATGTCATGGTAATTTTATTGATCAACCAACTCTTCATTCTAGGAAAACAACTACCCCGCTAACCTAGTAATTTAACCCAAAAATTTGTTCACTTGTGGTTTTTGCAATGATATAACATTTCCTATGATTTACAGTGGAGAAACAATTAATAGTTATTCCACTTTAGAAAGAACTCATAGTGAAATTGTTTTAATAATCACGAATTCGAAATAAAACACTTGCTAAATTACAGTGAAAGGTATTTATTGAAAAATAAACAGAATACAAATGAAAATCGAAGAATTTGTTCAAATTGCACATCAAGAAGGCCTTTTCATCCGTCTTGCGCTTATTTTTATTACGACCTTCTACCTTATGCAACCCGAATAGAGAAAATCTTCATTCAATTCGAGATGAAACGTCTCAATATCGATATGCACCGACCTCTTGAGGTGCCAAATGTTTTGGAAGATTCACCTTATGTCAAATGCATGGCAATGTGGTTTCAAAATGAATCCAATAGATGGCTGGCCTATCAACCCTTCGAGGAGTGATGTTGAGTTTTGGGACAACCTATATATAATAAAAAACATGTAAAGTTTATGTCGTAAAATAAATGAAGTTAACAAAGAAGGCTTAACGTTTTGTACTTCGAAACATTTTGAAAGATTTCTATCAGATATAATATGTTGGATTTACACATATTGAATGTTATTTTCTTTTACAGAAAGAAAATTATTAGTTGCCACTTCCAACGAGTGCGTTGAAAAACTATCTACAACAAAGGTAAGCTTCCTTATATAGATTAAACTGTCGATCGAATCAAGTATGATAACTCAATCACAGTTTGAATGAGTTTTCTGAATTAAACTACGACAACGTATGCTTATTATTCTGTTAAATCAATCATTTCTCTTTGACATGAGCAGCACCACTCGTAGTAAATTACAGCCATCAGTCATTTTTTTAGATCGGATCTTAATTTGGTGGATGAATTTTCTTATGTGATATAGCAAAGCAGCATAGTTTTCACTAGTCATACGGTAATTTCTGGTGATTTTTACGAAAAAGCGGTTGTCTGAAAATTACTGTGAAATGTAAGATTAAAATTAAACATAGCAGCCTTCCGCTTGGTAGCATCAGGATAACATCGAAGCTAGTGTGAGAGTGCATCAATATGCTAAACAACCAAGACAAAGGCAAGCTCATCATATTCTGGGTCTCCAGTCACTCTGGTGATGAGCGTGCATAACTGGGTGCTAAAGAATAGGCATCGAACCACCGATGGGCATCTCGAAGAGGTAACATCAGAGAGATAATTCACTGATGGGTATGATCACTACACTCGGAAGAGTGCCAACTAATGGAAGGTTGCAGGTGGTCGGAAGCACTGATTGGACTGCTCTCAGTAAGTGAGGAATATGGTTAGAACCAATGCCAAACTGTTAACACAGATACTAAAATAACACTGATCCCCCCAAGACGCAGAGCACTATCGGAGATCCAGAGATTAGATACGAAGATGGTGTTAAATCTCTTCAGGGTATTAATCTCCTACCCGGTCCCAACTGGATGTTGAATAGGTGGCCGTTCGCTCATCTCAGTAACCTGCTGAACACTTTTGCGTAGGAACCAATCCCGTGTACCTCAGGAGCTCGGTGGACACTCTCGAGTGAGAACCGTTCTACTGAGCCGACATTAAATAATATGTGACTCGAAGATCGTTCACATATGAAAGCATGGTGAACACTCTTGGGTGGGATCCTCCCTTCAGTAGCCGAGTGAACACTAGAGAGTGGGAACCGCTAGCCATTAAGGGACCGAAATTGTTTTCACCTCAAAAATAATAAAGAACAGAACGAACTTTCAATTCAAATATGATATATTATTATGTAAAATTGAATTATGTGCTGGTAAAAGTGCAAAAATGTCGAAGTCAAAATCATCTAGTGTTCCATAAATTACTTTGAAGTGAAAATGTAAGGCAATTTCTCCTCATTACTGCAGTTAGAGACAGAGTTGTGGCAACGATACAAGTGAATTCCTCAACGGTAAATAAAATTGCAGGTAAACGGAGCAGAGGTGAAGCATTCGCAATTCCAAGAAGAAAACGGCAATGGGCTAAAGTGATTGTAAATGTAGACGATTTTGAACAAACTACAATTCGGAATGTTAATTTCGATATGTACGGAAACAAGGAAGAACTTATGTAAAGTGAAATATGTTTTTGTATAGCAGGTTCAATACCTGATGCAGAACTAAAGAGTTTTCCAAAAATAAAGGATGTCGTTTAACATCATGGAATGGATCTCAACAATTTCGATCGATATGATTTTCAACCCAATAAAGTGCCAATAACCGCCTTCTAGGAATCTCATATTGAGAATGGTTGAGTAGGAATAATATGTATTATGATAACACTTTGAAACTACAGTTGTTGGGCTTGCTAAAGATGATTGAGCCACAACCAGTAGCTGATATGTTACCTGAAAGATATGAACATCGAGCGCTTCGTCTACCCCTTTACAATTGAATTTTGACCTCATTGAACACACCTGGGGTATAACTGAAAACTACCATAGCAATCACGTTGGTAACAATGATAGTTTCTCAGAAAACTAAGTAGTTGTGTAGAAAGAACCTCTAGGGAAAGTAGCTCCACCAATATAGGCAAAATCTGTTCTACAATCGAGATTAGCAATCATTGCGTTTCTGAGCATATTAAAAATCAGTCGCCGGAGATGACCTAGGTAATTAGGATATCTTGGCCACCAGGTCAGGATCATGGTTATGACCGGCAACCTCAAGAGAACCTCCCCAACAAGTTTCACTCCTTTGCAGAAGATATTTTCACGAATTTCCTGGAGACGACGTGGGTACCAGGATGCCTTGGTCCCCATGTGCGTCGTTGCTCCAATCCGATTTCAGAATCGCGATCAACGACCCCAAAAACATCCGAGGAAGAAATTCTTGCATATTCCGGCTGTATTTGGTCACCTTTTTCCACATTGAATTTTAGCTCTTGAAAGTGCATCGAAAAAGATGCATTTTCATGTGTAGAAATGCTAAAACGCATGTAAAGAAAAAACATACGGTATTCTAGAACCGATTAAAAAAACAGCGTCAAGATCGGTTCAGGTGAGTGTTTATTTTTTACTCTGGCCTTTTATGGGCTTTATTTCCTCGACTATAACATAAATTTGCTATAACTAACCCATCCACTATACCAATGAAATCGACGCCACTTAACTCTGGCATGACGTAAGTAGCATAGCAAAACAATGATTTTATGCCATAGGTTACACGATGATTGACAACTAAACATTCCGGAGTCAATCTAATCGATATCATAGATAACTTCCCCTCCTTATACCGGCAATTCATAATGTGACTAGTTGTAAGTATTTTGTAGCCATCGCGTCGCTTAGTTATAGTTGTAAATTCGATAATTCTGTCAGTTTTCTACACAGGATAGGAAAGGTCTAATTTTACCTCATTTTCTCTCGTGTTCGGAAAATGAAGCCTATCATGCGGCACGCTATTGAATCGATTCTCGACTAGAAACATCTTTTTGTGTAGATCATGCCGATAAAGTCATTATACTAGAACCGGCTTCCGTCGTCATCACGCAGTTAATCCATTTAACTATTTTTAAAACACCTTCTAAAACTTTCACCCACGATCCGTATCGAGTCACTATATCGAACAAATCAACGATACGGTATTGTAACCATCGAAATGACGTACACGGATTCAGTAACGTGTTGTGATAATTGGAAGAATCTAGATATAAACGGAGTGATATGATATTTGACTTAGTCAAATGATTTGCTTAACTTCATTGATCTAATTACAAGATTTCGTGTAGTTATCAAGATTTTTCCATTCATGATGAGAATCGCTAACAGAGATTCCCGTATTTTTACTCCTCAGAACCAGTCGATGGTGGAAATAGGATGAGAATTTTCCATAATAATGTTTTGTCTCGTCATAACCCAGGACTGCTTCTGTTTGAAGATGGAGAATAAGGCATTGTAAGATATAATGGGTAAGCATGCCTAAGTGAACCGGCAAAATGCATTTCATTAAGAAACACATCTGGGCATAGTTTGGCAATACAACTTAGCCGACCGGGAGTATGTATCATCTGATGACCTTACGCTAAATGCCACAGAGATCTCGAATATTACCAAGCTAGGAATGGAAACTCACGTACCCCGTTCCAACAAATCATCATCATCTGGTAAACCAGAACCATGGTACAATGAAATCGGTTCTAGGGTGGCAGTTCAAAACATACCGTCGATGCCACGGGAACCTCTGTCTGGATACCAGAACAGAATATGTTAAACGCGGGAATAGACGCATCGAAGGAGGCATATCAAAGCTTATCGAATGTCCTAATAACTCCCGTTTGCTTTGGACTTTCCCCAAGGTAATTGGAAGGAACAAAACCTCCAGATCATTCTTTCCCCAAACCAAAGAAGCTGAAGTGATTGTTGGAATGTTTGCAGCAAATTCCTAACTGGATCCACTAGGAACTGACCCTTATCAATGGATATAGATCCATTGAATTATTATATGTGACCTCTGAAGTGATATAGAAAGCAAGGAACATCGAGCTCATCCAACTCCTAGAAAGCTCAAAAATTGTGAACGACTGGCGATATGGGTTTTATCAGCAGATATCAACAGGAGCTCTGCTTGCCTTTGTAATTTATATATGGTAGACATCTGTTAAGAGATGTGAGGACTTTCTAGTTGTAGCAATGGATATCCCCATTGCATTTGACTGAGTCTGGCACCAAGGTCTTCTTGGTAATCTCCCGTCTTATGGTTTGCAGCTTCAATCTTGTCGCTTACTATCGAATTTTCTCCGAGATAGATATTTCTTAGGGAGATGTCTTGTTCCAAGCTTCGCAGATGATGCACTCCATACTGCCTCCTGTTCCAGGGCCCGTATATCATACAATGAAGCCAGAGGAGCAAGACAGAGAAAGGTCGATGCTATTAATAATGATCTGGCAACTATTTTGAGATGAGGATCTGATAATCTAGTAGAGTTTAATTAAACCGAGACTCAAGCTTGCATTTTCTCTAGGAAGGTGGATCCTACAATCCTCAATATGATGTTGACAGGTACAACTATTCCTATGAGCTTCACCATATCCATGCTTGGCATCACAACTATCAGCACTCTCTCACGGGATGATCATGTGAGGTCCATTGCAAAAACAGCTCTATAAAAAGTTTAAATTTTAGCAGCTCCTCATAATCTACGAAGTACTGATTTTACCAGTTCTGGGGTTCTGTACACATGATTGGAGTTCAGATCTCACACACACTCACAAATTCATTAACCTCTCTAGAACATCGAAGGAAGATCTTTCCCAAGGTCGGTGTTCATCTTCTATCGAACAGAGAAGTTGTGGAACTTAGTAGTTATACTGAGCGTGTCCTGCAGCGGAAATTGCGCGCGTAGCATCCTGATCAAGGGGCACCTAAGCCGGGTATACAGCTGAAGCAGCTAACCTCAGCCATATAGTTCAAGGTCATAGAACTTTGGAATATAGAATGTTAGGTTAGAGGTGTGTTACGTTAGATGTCATGTCGGGTGTATGTTAAACGATGAATTGCCCTGGCTGACGTTGGAAGTAATATGGTCTAGTGTGGTCTTTCATTATGTTCATAAGCTATACAAGCTTTCAAGAAAAATTCGTATGCCTATCTCCTCTCCTATCACTTCACCACTGGCTCACACATCGGACATCATAGGTTTTCCTCTCGTGTAATCAAAAATATTAAAAAGGGCTACGGATATACTGTTGATAAATAATATGGAAAGATTCTCATACTCCAAGTAATTTACATGAAAGTAGAGGATTGATCCAACGCACTTTATATTTATCAGATATCCCAGGAGAACCGCTACCGTAGCCTTTACATCCTTTACATTAACAAGGGACCTGGATGTATGCAAGGCGCCGACGATGAAGGGCCACCAAACAGCGCTCACCGACCAGTTCAAGTATTTTGGAGTAACGCTAGATAGGAGACCTTCGCTATTATCTTCTATATTGGAATATGCGGTATTAGAAACAGGAGAGTGTAATGCATGATGATTGGCCTTGAACTACAATTCTTATCGCTGTAACTCAAATAAATATATTTGATCAAGTTGCTTTGAGAGAATATTAATCCATTGTTTGAATTTCCTTGACCCAGAAAGTCAACACGTCCGTTCTATAACAATGTGCCTTTACCTAGGTTACTTGCAGAATAGTTAATTACCATTCCAATCGGCAAAGTGGAATATTCGTATTCATATACTCTACGTTTTACTGAGGAAGGATGGATACAGAGTTCTGGTGAGTCCTCAGTTAGTCAACTCTCAACATTCTCGTCTGTTGTTGATCAAAATTTCCAATCTATGCTATTGAATTGTACAAGGGTTGGTCAATTCTTCATGTTTGTTAGCAGGAAAATTCGCTGGGGATTGAATCTGGAGGATACGGTTATGTTTCGACCCATAAACTCTTCAGGATTGTGATGCAAAAAACATTTTTCATATCCACTTCCCCGTGCAAAATTTGAACCACTGAGCTATGTGATGTGACCTCAACTAGTTTGCACGCTTTGACACGGCTATTACTCAAGATGATATCGTGAATTTTATGTATCATTTCTGGCGTGTAGTCACCTCAAGTGAACATCCCAGGCGATGTTCATCACTTGCGGATGTAACAGGCATGTGTTGCGATATTTCTTTTGTTTTTAATTGTCTGCATTTTATTCGATGAGATGAAGCTTATGACAGTAACGTTTAGTCGTAATGGCGCGTAGATGGTACTGAGTTTGATGAATATTACAATTCAACAAATTATATCTATTTCTGTCGAAAGTTGTATGTTGCACCTGTTCCTTAGATGTCTTTATGTGATTGGAAAGTGCTTTTACCTGTAAATAAGCGTGTATAAGAGTGTTAAGACTAGCCAAAGTGCGTTGCAAAATGACTACCTAAGTGAATGCTGGTTCTTCTAGCATTTTGTGGCGTACGTATAGTTGAATGATGTTTTTATTTTTATTACGCTCAATAAATGTTGTGCCCCTAGCTGCAAGGGCAATCATAACAAACGGCCAGAAGTTCAAATGCTTAGTTTTCCTAGAGATGAAACAATGGTCATCGGCTATCCCTGTGAAAGATTTCATGGTAACAATAATATTCTCGTAGTGTTACCGCAGTAAGTGTAAATTTACCCAATTATTTTGAAACTAGAAGAAATTGGATACAAAATATTCTGTATTATAAGAGCAAAGACATGAACAATGTTTCTAAACATGACAAGATGAATATCGTGTTTCTTTATACAATTGATAATTCAAGACCATTATTTTATTTATTCTATTCGGTTGACATTCTCAAATGTATAATAAATAATTGGATAAATTCAGAACCCAATTAAATTATGTAGTATTCCAACATTTAGACGAGAACTTTGCCTCGATTTATGCATTTTTTAAGATGCATAAGCTAGAACATGATCAATTGTTGAAATATGCGTTTTCTTTGAATTCGAAAGCTCTTTTTCCTGCAAATTCGGAACGTCAAAATGTTAAATTAGCCCTGAAGGTCAGTTTCAGTTCATATTTCAAGCCTGCCCTGAAGAAGCAGGCAGCTGAAGTCGTGTATTGTGACACGGAATCCATCCGGATGCCGACAATTTCAAAATTAGCGCCGAATTGACCTATTCTTGATAAATATGATTTAAGTTTTGTATCAAGCGAGTTATCTGGTATATAAAGCCGATAATAATAATTACAAGAGTATTCTGGTATTTGAATCACCAACTATTTATAATACTTCCAAATATTTATTCATATTATGGTAGATATAACTAAGATGCTATTTTTATTATTGCTTATTAAGAAGCTGAGTTTCATGATAATCAAGATTAATTTACATTCGGCATAATTTCATACATAATTTTGTACTTGAACCTAATTAATATGAATGATAGATAATTTTAATTGGTCGGTGTTATACAGAAAACAACTAATCCGGTAAACAACAACTATTTAACTATCTAATTATATTTGAAGGTTTCAGAAAAGAATGCACAGAAACTTCAGTCTAATCATATATTTTCATAGACGTAGACGATGAAGTCGCGAAACCGACTGATCCTTTTTGAGCAATATAATTCTAAATGAGTACAAAAAAAAGACGTGGAAAGATGTGAAAGTTTATTTGAATTGACAGGGATATCTATGTTTTGGAATAGTTTGTGACGGACCTGATATGACTCTCTATTAATCAGCTGTCTGTCACCCGAACGTTTTTTGTCATGCAAACGTTACCTGTATTATGTACTGTGTGCCATATCTTGGATAGTAGACTTCCGCGGACAGCTAATCTTGAAAAATCTTGTCTTCCGGATGGATTCCGCGTCACAATAGCTCGACTTGACGCCGACGTTTCGAGCAACCATTACAGGTGGCATCTTCAGGGCAGGCTTGAGGCTTGAACTGAAACTGGTTCTACTGGTTTCTGTAGCCGTATTTATTGTAGGAAAAATCCTTCACGCTACATAGTTCACTGCCTTTGTTTCGGTGGTTAACTTCGTTCCGGCACCTGACCCTGCAGTTGTGCGATCATGTGCGAAGTTGAATTTTCGAGGATGGGTTTCCAAATGTTGGGAAGGTAATATCCTGAGTCACGGTTCAGATTATTCGGATGTTTTAGGATTTCTATAGCTTCAAGGATTTTTCGCTTGTAGAAGCTCGGACTAGAATTTTAGTATCTTGATGATTTGTGTTAAACTTGTGTTCCGCAAGTGCAGATCTACTGGTGTCACGAAGTCTTGTACAGCGCTCATGTTCTTTCACACGAGTAGCTACTGTACGATCTGTTTCACCAATGTAGACTTTACCGCAAGAACAGGGAATGCTATAAACACCTTCTGAGTGAAGAGGAGGAAGGGGATCTTTGATAGGTTTGTAAAACTGAGATAATTTTGGAAGTGTGGAAAAACGGGTAGAAATATTATGTTTTTTGAGGATTTTGGAAATTCAATCTGTTATATTTTGAATATATGGAAGATAGGCCGTGGATAAAGCAGGTGGGAGGGTTTCTGGCTCAGGTCGATTTGGAATTTTAGATGAAGTGTATTTCTTTATGGCTTTTTGAATGTTGTAATGGGAGAAATTGTTTGATAATAAGGCAGATGATAGATGTTTTAATTCTGATTTTAAGGATTGAGGCTGATATAGGTTGACAGCTCTGTGGACCAGGGAGTTTATGACAGATTGCTTTTGGGCAGGGTGGTGGTGGGAAAGACCATTTAGGTATCTATCGGTATGGGTGGGTTTCCGATACACAGAATGTCCTAAAGTACCGTCAGTCTGTCGACTAACCAATACATCCAGGAACGGGAGTGAACCTTGCGATTCGACTTCCATGGTGGAACGGATATTGGGATGTGATGAATTTAAATGATTGAGGAAGGGAACAAGCTTTTCGCGACCATGTTGCCAAATAACGAAAGTATCGTCGACATATCTAAACCAACATTTCGGCTTGAGAACAGATGAGTCAATGGCATCTTGTTCAAAAGCTTCCATGAAGATATTAGCTATGATCGGGGAAAGTGGGGAACCCATGGCAGCTCCCGAGGACTGCTCGTAGAACTTGCCATCGTATAGAAAATATGTGGAGGATAGACAAAAATCAATTAACGGTAGCAAGTCCGTTGAATTGTTTTTGATAGGTTACAATTGAGAAATTATGGAAAGGGTGTCTGGAATGGGAACATAGGTAAACAGTGATTCAACGTCGAAGCTGACGAGCAAATCGCATGGGTCAACTTTCAACGTTTGAAGTTTTTCAACGAAATGAAAGGAATTTAGGATAAAACTATTGGATTCACCTACAAGGGGTTTGAGAATAGATGACAGGTATTGAGAGAGTTTATAAGTAGGAGATCTGATAGTGCTGACAATTAATCTTAGGGGAACTGAGGGCTTATGAATGTTAGGCAAACCATATAAACGGGGACATTTTGAACAATGGGGGATGAGAAATTTTTCTTCTGAATCAGGAAGGGAAGAATGACGAATAATTTGTGAAATTGAACGTTCTATAGAGGAGGTGGGATCTTTTGGTAGAAGCTTATAGGAATTAGTTTGCAGAGGTTGCAGGATTTTGTTATCATAATCTGAACGATTCATGACCACAGTGGAGTTTCCTTTATCGAAGTGTGTGCCATAGACAGTCTGAACTGTTATAATGATTCATTAATCTATGGAACTGTCGGTGATGTAAATTGTACGTGATTATATTAGTTGTCAAAAACTTCAAAACATATCGAATGCCCTTTACCCGGTTTGGGACAGAGCCTGGTGCCTAAGTCTTATATGGAACCTACTTGCTGAGTTTCAAGTCGATCGTCTCCATGGTTTCGAAGATTTCGTGATGAGCGAGTGAGTTAGTCCAGTGCATGGTCATATTTGCCCGATGTCTCTTTGAAACATGATTTTATCATGGTTAATGTGTATCTAATGATTCGCATTTGTGATATCTAGACACTGTGACTTGGTTAATCAGCATCCGATGTTAAAACTAAAGTTAGAATCGATTTACTCATCACCGAAAACGTGTTACAACGAAGTTTCATTAGAATTGATGAAGTAGATTTTTCCATACCTACTGTTGGAAATTGTGTTATATAATATTGTTATATTGTTCTATGTACTGAGATTTACATGGTAACATACTAATGTTTTTGTAGTAGATTATCTAGACAGTTAATGTAACATAATAATAAATAAAACTTCACACGAAGATAAATATATTGATCATCTTCAACCACGTTCTGCTAACACCTACCCCTTATGGAACTTCGAATATATAAAATAGGTGCTAATATCCGTAGAAAGAAGCGGGTAGCTCAGTGGTAGAAGGGGCAATTTTCTAATCGCTGTGGCTTCCGGTTGCCGGGTCGAATATCAGAGACGGCAGATGGCCCGAGAGAAAGTGGTATCGGACCTATGTCTCAGCGAGACTCCTAACACACGAGGTGGGGTGTTTTTTAGTTGGATACATCTGACGTGATTAACTTCTGACTCGGGGACTCCCACACTAGCTCAAGGGTTGTGGAACAGCTCGACATGGTGCCCGTATAAAAGATTTCTACCACCTCAATTTATTTCATAACGGTTTAAAATACGAATGACATTGAAAAGCTGTGAAGGCCTTCATTTACTATTATTATGAGTACCGACCTTATGAGGTCGATGGTACTAACGATAGAGTTCATTGATTCGAAGTCACAATCATTCCATTACAGTTTACTACATTATGCTGAAATTTACATTTTTGAATTTTCTCCCTTGTGTTGGCAAAGCAAAAGGACTTAAGCCAACCAAAACAATCCATTCATACGATTATGATAATAATGAATTTAAATGTGTATGTGTTGTGTGTAATTTGGGGATTAATGACGACTATCAATCGTTCTATTTTAGTTCTATCATTCGGTGATCTGTTAGAGCGTGTTGACATCGGACATAAGGACTACAGCCAGCTTTGATCTTAATAAAACGTCGCACCCGTCACGATCGAAACAATTCACGGTCATCAATAATTGTCACAACTACGATCTAATTAAAGTGACTATTTTGTCGCATATTTCAGAGGGGACTGTGACCGACCCAGTCGACTCTCTCGCGGTTACCTCCGCGATACCCAGACGGTCGTTGAGGAGTTCGCGAATCTCGGCACATGCTGTCACGATCGTTCGCCGCTGCAACGCATCGCTTGCAGATGATCGTTTTTTTTTCTTCATTTGACACATGGCAAACGTGCGCCTTGATTGCGGTTAGAATGAGTTTTAATTTCGTCCGCGTACTTACCGTACAACCGAGAGTTTATTTATCCACGAGTAAGTTCGCGGACAATGTAAACAAGAAGTGACTTTGAGTTTTATTGTGTGTGTTGTTGTTAACAGTGCAGTTATGAAAATTCTCGATCTAGGCGTATAAGTAAACGTATCATGTGTTCGAAAGTGAATTGGTTTACTATACAACGACGAATGACATCGGATAAATTAATTACCGGAGAGAAACGCAAGTAATCACGGGTTACCTGCAGCTGTAGAACGAAAAAAAAATAGCAAACATTCCGTTTGGAATTATGGAACGTAGCTAATCGAATTTATCGATATGACTATTGGTGAAATTTTGAATTAATCGACAGATATATTAGACGTACACCCTAGGGTCTAATTTATCTAACATGGAATGCGTGAGATGTTTCAACACTTTTTTGTTTCTAATTTACCACCATGTTACTAAAACAAGGGCAGAAATTTTGCATAATTTGGATAAGTTGATTTCACTCTATATAAACCAAAGGAAAAGTTTTACGTTGACTACCAATCAGTGAAAATGGTTTAATAATGATTGTTTTACAGTAATAAGTACGATCCAATCACACTTAACCATTAAATCTACACAAACTAGTAATAAATAATAAAATAGTTCCATTCAATATTATTGTTCATAGATCATTAGAGATTCCGTGGAGACAGAATAACAAGGAAGCTTACAAACTTCAGTAATCAGCGACGGAAAATGGTTACGACAAATCTCTGATAAATAAGTTCATTTCTAATCAAAACCGTAATCAGCTAATCAAATTAGAGCCATTACTTTCAAATAATTCAACGAAATTCACTTATGATTAATAAATTCCATGACTTGATTCCTGAATTTGTGATAAAACCCATTTATGGATTCAACATTCAGCTAAAAAACCATTTAGACATGCCGACCTTTGATAAAGTTCCCAATCCGGAATTTGCTATGTTGGGCAACTTTAAAGAACATTTTAACTCGTTATAAAGAACATTCTGTCCATATGAAGGTAAATAATAATGAAAAATCAGCATTGACAGAACATGTTTTAAATACAGGTCACATCATTTCCAAAGAAAGCTTACTTTTAAGACACGGTACCGACAAATATCAATAAAATTTAGAAGGGATGAGAACATATAAGCGAAAAAGCAATTTAGTAAATTCAGATTTATCTCAAGCTGATGGTAACCCTTTGTTCGCATTATTAATCCAAAATAGTATTCAAACATTCATATATTTCTAATTTAGTTCACTCTAATCAACTATAAAAGAGTTCACACTGTGAATTATCACACTATAAATAAGAAATAATCACCTCTATCCACTAAAAATACCATTGAAGTGGTGGCTACCAAGTAGTCATCATCAGAGTAAAGTAAATTATAAATCAAAATGTGCCTGTTTGAATAATATTTGGGGATAATAATAAACAAGGGGTTACCATCAGCTGGAGATAAATTGGAATATAATAATTTGCTATTCTGTTTATACATTTCCTCAGCAAACTGGTTACTTAAGAAATTTAGAATATTCCAAGTCGCCAAGGGCTAGGGATGACAAAATCTCAATTTTGCACGACCTCTCCTATCCTAATAAGAATTCCTTGGATAACTGTTTCCATAATTAAAAATTCGATTAGTTTTAATCTCCGCTTAACCATTTGTGATGATCTGAAAAATGTATATTGCCGGATATTTACAAAATGCAAAACTAATGCACTAAAAGAGTTCAGAACTGTAGATACACTGTAACACTAATAAGTACGAAATAATTTCCCGTATCCACTGGAAATACTATTGAATTGGCGAAGATCGTTCAGCTGCCAAGTAGCCATCATCAGAGTAATCTAAATTAGAAAACAAAATTTTCCTGTTCAAATTCTCTTTGGGGACAATAATGCAAACAAGGGGTTGTTACCCTCAAACTGCAACTCATGTAAATTCAAATTTGTGGTTTATTTCACTACTCTACACATTATTATTGATTTGGGGGGGGGGGGGGTATTGCGGTATCTTAATAATATAAAAAATTCTCGGGTATCTTAATACCTAGGCCAAAGCCCTTTGCACCCAGTGTCACGTGTCACGTCACACTGACTAGTGTTCGCCAGGCCACCAAAGGGCAGTTACCATACGAGAGTGTTCCTGGAGAGGTTGAAACTAACTTCGTTATATATTATTTAAACGTCATTCTAGTGAAGCGGTTCCCACTCGAGGGTGTTCTCCCGGCTTCAGAAGTAGGCGGGATCGGTGTTCACCGGGTGTCCGAGGTGGAACAACAGTCACTTACTCAACCCCTAGTCGTGACGGGTAGGTGGCTAATGCCCTGAAGATGGTCAGCACCATCTTCGTATCTAATTTCTAGACCTTCTAAGTGTCGCATGGCTCTACCGGGAGTGCTCTGCGTCTTGGTACATAAGATGATATAATTATTATGAGTGATGAGAACGGAATGTGGTCAAAACATTGATTTCATTTTATTATATGTGGTTACAAATATTTGTATGTTATGAAAGAAACCAATAAATTAGAGCTATGAATCCGAATACTAATAAAATTCGAGATAAAATATTGGAGGTACAAATTATTTATGTCATGTTATTTTAGAATAACAACGCGATTGCACTTTCCTTTACTAATGCGTTTTCACTGGACGTTTTACAGCATACTCCATCATAATAATCATGGACGTATATGGTTTTATACACAATTTTATATTCCTTTATGATTGAATTATTCCCAACTAAATGCAGAGGATTCAATAAATATGCAGCACATTAAATTTTCAGTTTGACGTGCGATGTATTGATTGTAAATTCGGATGATAAACAATGCTTGTACCTAATCAGACATTCATATTATCATCGCACGCTTAGCGGAATCATCGGTAAAAAAATCGCTTAACGAGAACGGAAAAATGATTGTAGAAAAGTTCTTTGGTCTAGGCATTAAGGGACCACAATGATACCCCCTTAATAATAATAGACGTTCTTGTAAAATATACTTACAGGATGTCCGCAAATATTCGTAATGTACTCCAGGATTTTATTCCTCAGATGATTTTAAGAAAAATGTTCATTCAATCAAGGGTCTAAGAAACACTTATTTACGGGAGCTACAGCTCGCTAGAGGGTGAATCCTGAAGATCGATTTTTTGTGATTATTTTCGAAACGGTTCAAGATACAATTATGAAATTGAAAACAATAAGTGAGTATGCGATACGTCAACTACCTCTAAAAAAATATTAATTCATATCAGGAAGGTATCAGAAGGTCTAGAACTAGAAAAATATGAGTCGTTAAAAGACATAACGGAAAAAAGAATGCCCCTCCCTGTTATGTATGCCTATGATGATAACTCAATTTCCTCAATACTGTAGAAAAAAAGCATTTAATTATTTCAGGCCGTATCCTGAATTTTATATTAAAAAATTATCGCGTTCCGAAAAAAATCAATATTTTGGCTCCATCCAGTGATTTTCGAGTATCCCTGCCCACACATGAATAAATGAGGATGTTCGTCTGCCCAAACGTGACTGTTGTGAAAATTCACCATTTCTTCCCACTTGAAGCCGGTTTCATCGGAGAACAACATTTTCTGAAGGTAATGGCAGTTTTGCTGGTTTTTCAACTGCAATTCCGATTCGAAAATCTTCATGTTATTCATGCAAAATTTCCAAAATTTCCAATACACTACTTTTTTCGATTATTATCATCTCCCAAAGTTTGACATATGAATTACTGTACACCCTGTATAAATGCAAGACTCAATTCTAGTTTTCATTGTACTTAACATAGACAAGATAAGGTTCATTCAATTTTCAAATCATCAACTGTCTCAATAAAGTTATGAATATCACTATACAGGGTGTTTCATTAATAATGGTACAGAGCTCAACAGGGGATACCTGATGTAAAAATAGAGCGATTGACATACCTCGTCCGAATGTTTCTCCTTTCCAAGATACAGGCTGATATTTTTTTTAATTTTTTTGCAATATTTCGAGCATTTATGGATAGACTGACTTCAAAAAACGGTTCTGTAGCTACTGCTAGAGAGTACTAGTTACGTCGTCTTTAAACTTTTTTCCTGTGAAAAGTTTTGATTGACAGTACAGAAATTCGAAACGTCCAATTTCGGTTAAGAAGTCGGAAAACGAATACCTAAAGTAACGCAGTCATCAAAATTCGAAAATCATCATTTATTTTAAAGCAGGCCTTGGAAAATAAATAATTACAAAATGTATGAACAACTTTAACGAACAATTTTTTTGAAGTGAACATCTGGTTTTCTTGAATTTTTGTCCATAATTCCTCCCTTGTGTTGTATATCATTATAAAACATCAAATTAAGGTGGCACAAGATATAAAAGTTGAGAGGGTTTAACTCAGGCCAAGGAAATTCGACCAATCCATCGGTGTCAGGACTTCCTGTTGAGGAAACTACTACTGTCTAAAAACGACAATGATAAAAATCGATAATTATTGTGACAGTCCCTTAGCTTATACTTGATGCTGACGTTTCGCCAACCATTATTGGTGGCATTTTCAGGGCAGGCCCGAGGCTTGAACTAGAACATATTCTACTGCTTTCTGTAGCCGTATTTATTGTAGGAAAAAATCCTTCACACCACACACCTGTGTGATCATGTGCAAAGTGGAATTTTCGAGGATGGGTTTCCAAACGTTGGGAATGTAATATCCTGAGTCACGGTTTAGATTATTTGGATGTTTTAGAATTCCTATAGCTTCATTGATTTTTTGTTGATAGAAGTTTAAGGCGTGGGCTAAGATTCTAAAAGGATTTGATACTGGTGTCACGAAGCCTTGTATAGCGCTCATGTTATTTCATACGATTAGCTACTGTACGACCTGTTTCACCAATGTAGACTTCAACGAAAACTTGCTCGGCATTCAAACAGAGACCTGATGATGTGGTGAGTTATCCACTACTAGTTCACGACATTCAGTATGAATCCACTATAAAACTATTGGATGTTAAAACAGATTCAAAGTTTAGTTGGAGCGAACAGATAGTCTATTTGAGTAAGTAGCGTTTGCTTAGGTCTCAAAACTCTCAAATCAAAAGCGTTTTTCTTTTGGAAATTCGATCTGCTATATTTTTAATATATGGATGATAGGCAGTGGATAAAGCAGGCGGAGGTGTAATTCTGATTTCAACACCCTATATCTTGGAAAGGAGTAATATTCGGATAAGGTATGTTTGGCACAATCGCTCTATTTCTACGTCACCTATCTCCCGTTAAACTCCGATCTATTAATAATGAAACAGCCTGTATATGACCAGATTTGATGTTCGAATAAAAACTAATTGACTTTGAGAGCATTGGATTAGAATGAGTGGGAAATATCACAAGGGATTGCAAGACACGATGGGGGGGGGGAGGGGTTCGCTGTTCATGGCTTGTTAATAAACCAAAATAAACGCGTGGGAGACGCGTCCGGAAATTCGCCAGAGGGTGTCATTGCGAATCGCCCTGTAAAACGCTACAAGATGTGAAATATTTTGATCGATGTTGTTTACGAGCTTGTTGTTCAAATATACGGTCATTGAAATATGACATGTTTCACAATAAAACGACATTCTGGAGCAAATGGGGCAGAGATGACATCTTTATCTCGGCATCATCACCACTTAATTCTAGAGCTCGGTTCTAAAATTGACTGTGGCACTTTGAACGAGTGTTTCAGTTAATTATTGGCGCCGTCCTTGAATTTATTTATATGCCATGTTTTTATGTTGACCGATCGTAAAATAAATAATTATTCGCCCATATGGGTCGTTAATTTCAATAGTCGATCTAATTGGTACATAGGGCCCTTCATAGATAAAATAAGGCTGTTAATGTTCTACGCTGTTGTTAATATTCACATCTTGTATCTACAGGGATCGTAAAATAACTCCAAATTCGTTTTTTCTCACTTTGTCAACACAAAAAGTTTTAAGATCGTATGACTTCAGCAATTATTCCCAAACTGCTGATCTTATCTCTTGAAAATAATCATTCATTGTTGATGGCTCCAAATCGGAGTGTTTTAGTAATACTCCAGAAGTTCCCCAAAGTTCTCATTTGGAACCTTTGTCCTTTATAATTTATATTAATAATTTGGGCACCGGTTTCCTGCATTTAGAGTTTAAGTTGTATGAGGACGACTTGTGTCCAAAATAATCTGTAGCATTGATGACTATCTAGACTTACAAGCTGACATCGATAGACTGATTCAATATTGAAAATTCTTGGCTTCCGGATGGATTCCGCGTCACAATAACACGACTTGATGCCGACATTTCATCTACCATTACAAGTGGCATCTTCAGGGCAGGCTTCACTGCATTTATTCCGGTAGTTAACTCCGCTCTGGCACTTGACCCTGCCGTTGTCGGATCATGTGCGATGTGGAATTTTAGAGGATGGGTTTCCAAATGTTGGGAAGGTAATATCCTGAGTCACGGTTTAGGTTATATGGATGTTCGGAAATATTAAAAGAGTTCACATTGTGGATAAACTATATCACTAAATAAGAAATAATCACCATTATCCACTAAAAATACTATTAAAGTACAAAAGACCTTTCGACAAGCAAAAGGCATCAGAGTTGAAAGATTCTCTGTATTTGAGCGTATCTTTTACTGGATAAGATTGATTTTTTTAAATTTATATTTGAAAGTTATCGAATAACATTTTAACTTCAACTGAGGAACTGTTCTATCGTTTCAAGAATTTTTCGCTGATAGAAGTTTAGGGGCTCGGGCTAGGATTTTAGTATTTTCGAAAAGGATCTGATGATAAATTTTGATATTGTGTTCCGCAAGTGCAGATCTACTGGTGTCTCGAAGCCTTGTACAGCGCTCATGTTTTTTCCCACGAGTAGTCACTGTACGACCTGTTTCACCAATGCAGACTTTACCGCAAGAACAGAGAAGGCCATAAGCACCTTCTAAATGAACAGGAGGAAGGGGATTATTGATACGCTTGTAAAACTGATAGTTTTGAAAGTATGGAAAAACGAGTAGAAATATTATGCTTCTTAATGATTTTGAAAATTCGATCTGCTATATTTTCAATGTATGGAAGATAGGCAGTGGACAAAAGAGGTGGTGGGAGGAGGTTGTTGTTCAGGTTGATTTGACATTTTATGCGGAGTGTATTTCTTTAAGGATTTTTGAATGTTATAGTGGCAGAAATTATTTGATAATAAGACAAATGAAAGATTTTTTAGTTCTGATTTTAAGAATTGGGGTTGGGATTAGTTGACAGCTCTGTGGACGAGGAGCTTATGACAGATTGCTTTTGGGCAGGGTGATGAGGGGAAAGGCCATTTATTTATATGTATCGGTGTAAGTGGGTTTTCGATACACAGAATGTCCTGAAGTACCGTCAGTCTATCGACTAACTAATACATCTAGGAACGGGAGTGAACCTTTCGATTCAACTTTCATGGTGAAAAGGATATTGGGTTATAATGAATTTAAATGATTGAGTAAGGGAACAAGATTTCCGCGACCATGTTGCCAAATAACAAAAGTGTCGGCGACATATCTGAACCAACATTTCGGCTTGAGTATATAATATTCAGTAGGAACCTCAATTTGATCAAATATAATTACCATTTTAATAATAATTACAATCAAGAAATGTCAACTGTAGTTGACCTCCGAATCACAATATCAGTATCAGCTCTTTCGGCTCTGATATTGCTCAACATCATCATTCTCTTTCGGATTGATAACTTCAATACTTATTCTTATTTTACTTCCTCATTTCCAATTTTGTCATATTGCTATATTAGCTTTCGTACAAGATGACCCTCGTTTTCAATTATCTCAAAGACATATGTCTTAGTTTCCGAGTTATTTTTGGTCCTGTATACTGTTCCCACGTTTTAATTGTGAGAGATGAAAGCCTTAGGACTAATTAATGATGACCGAGAGTTGGACCTTTGAAAATTATAAAATATGTAGATATGAAGATTTTTTCTAACTAGGGTTCTGTCAATATAAAATATAATATCTTAAAAACCGAAACATATGCATATCAATTCTAGTGAAGTAATCCAGAAACAAATGGCGAATTCAAATATAACATCAGATACAGGCTGTTCCATTTAGAATTTCGAAGCGTCTGCTACTTTCTAATAGAAGCGGCTACACTACACGTTCGAAAATACTTTGAAAGGAGACATCATAGCGGGGTGATTTGAAATTCTTCACATCACGTAGGTAAACACGGAATTCTTGTACGATATTCGTCACATAGCATTCTGACGTCCGATTTTGGGACTACGAAATTCGTCACAAAGATAATTATTGATTCAAAATTTTTTAAATACAATGAAACACTTCTTAATGCGACAATTTTGCTACCCTAGGCGGTAAACTTAACACTAGAGGTATATGGTGTAACCATATATGGTAAATAGCTGGAAAATTTTATGCAGTATTGGAATGTGCCATCCATGTATATAAAACTCGGCCTACATAATAATTTTAAATTTGTTTGGCAGCTTAAAATTACAATTCCATTTCGGAAATTATTATCCAACACAAAATTTCCCTCTCTTGACATTTTCTACGGATGTTCATGCAGGTAACCGTGAACTTCGTTGGCAGAGCGAGGCAAAGTTGGTAATGTCTTGCGACGCCTATTGTACATATTTTCTTTGACGGATTTTAAGTCCCGGGAGGTCAATGTTTCTGAAGAAAAATCCGAAAGAAAATCTTTTGAAGCTAATTCTTCATGCAATATTTTAGTTGGTCTCTCTGTAGGTTCTTCTTCCGCTTTTCTTTTGCAGGCAACACTAAGAACTTGTCTTGCAATTTTTCCTTCAAGTTCGTGATTATGCCCATTTTTCAATGTTGTTACAACAAACCCGATTCCCCAATGGTATACACATATACCTTTAGGTATATTTGATGCACCTCCAGACAGTTTCATTAGTTGAAGATCGATGTTTAGAAGACTTGTGAATCATTTCTTTCACAAACATCATTTTTAATTTTGGAAAAAATTTCAACTATTGCTTGTTAGCACGTACAACACGGGAAATATAATGATTACAAGTTTGGAAACAAGCTCCTATCTAACCTTGATAAGCGATAAATACTCCATTAGCCGTAATGATCAACATCCGCTCATCCTTTCTGTTCTTACCAAAGAAAGCTCTGTGTGACGAGTTTCAGGTACCCTTACAATTTACCAAAAAACTTCACCGGTCCCCGTAATCATGTTGTGACGAATATCATGCGCTCCATAGCCACTTATATAATAATTTCCCAATTCCATTCTCAGTGGTTCTCCGTAAACGTCTATTAGTTCATATACCGCGAATGACCCTGTATGTAGATATAAATTGAATTTAAAGACAAGTAGCATGTATTGATTTAGACTTTTACGATTCCATTGAATGTTCCTTGAAATGGAAACGTGAACCTTTTTCATCGATCGAAAAAATCATATTTCATCTTCGTGGCGCCAGTTAATATTGAATACGCCATCATTACCTGCTATTCAAACATCTGTCCTCGATGCTAAACGAAGAAAAACCTGCTTATGATTCCCTTTCTCAACCATAACTCACAATCGTCCGATGTTTTTATTGTGGTGTCGATAAATGTCCATCTAACGAACGTCAACAATCGCACATGCAGTACCTTTTTATCGGAATAAGTTATGAACTTGTACATTTTATGGTGATTCTAATGTTGCATAGCTCGTAAATGTACCAGTTTATTAATCAAGAGGAATTGCATGACACCAGTTAAATAATAATTGGTCTAGCGAGAAAGTGTGAATATAGCTAAAAAAAAAACGACTGAATGAGTGAACTAACGAATATTTCTCACGGTTATACAGCAGCTACGAGTGTTAATAGTTTCTTTTATCTTATGAAAACATTGCTAAGTCAACAGAAATGTGATCCATAGATAACTAATTTTCCTCAGTTGTGTGAACCGAAAATATATTGCATTCAAGTTAAATGATAAATTTCAACAAATACTGTTAACGTACCAAAATGTGATTTGCACGGTATCAGTTTACTATTTTTTACTTCTCTAACCATACTTAATATATAGGGTAAGGGGAGTATTGAAAATTCTTGATTTTCGGATGGATTCCGGAATCATTCAGATTCAATTTATCACAATATCCATTCTTCCATGGAAGTTGAATCGAAAGGTTCACTCCCGTTCCTAGATGTATTAGTTAGTCGACAGACTGACGGTACTTTGGGACATTCTGTGTATCGAAACCCATTCACACCAATAGATACCTCAATGACTTTCCTCACCACCACCCTGCAATATGACACAAACTCCTTGGTCCACAGACCTATCAACTTATCTAAACCCCAATCCTCAAAATCAGAATCAAAACAACTTTAATCTGTCTTATTATCAAATAACTTCTTCCATTATAACATATGAAAAGCCATAAAGAAGTACACTTCACCTAGAATTTTATATCAACCCAAGCCACAACCCTCCCCCACATCCTTCATCCTCTGTCTATCTTCCTTATATTGAAAATATATTCTCTGTAACAAACTTTAGATTATAGGATTATTATTTTTTCCCTTCTTTCTTGGTAGTTTAAAATTCGGTAAATACTTTCTTCTCTCTATTTTATTTTTGTAAGAGGTTATCTATGAGTAGCATAAGCTAAATTTGGCCTCTCTCTTTTTTGCATTGTATTTTCTTTTTATTTTGTACAAAATAAAGGCAATTTATTATTAATATTATCATTATATTTCAAAACTGAAATAAAGATATCACTGACCCAAGGTCCAATTTATATCTTCTAAAAAAGAGTGTACATGGATTCAGATAGGCTCAAAACAGATATTTCCGCGAATATCCAGAAGATTTTCCAATCACAAATGAAATTATTCAAAGTATAAAAATGTTACGAAAAGATGATGAAAAATATGAGTATTAGTTTACAACGCAGATACAACATTAGTGTATCACGGTAAATGAAACAGTCCATTCGAATTAATATCAGAGCTATGAGCGATTACGAAATATTTTGCGGTCGCTATATCTTATAACCAACTATATCGATTTACAACAATAACGTGAGAACAAGTCGCAAATGTCGGTCGTAGAATATTTATATGTTCCAAATCAAAAATGATGTAGGTATGCTACTCTAGAATCAAAACGAACTGATTCGAACCTTCTTGGTTTCTGGAAAATCGAGATAGTTTTATTTTGACTTCAACTTCCACGAGTTCAATGAATTAAGAAAAAAATCAAATGCAAATGCAAATAAGCTGATGTTGAACGATATTTATGGGCTCTGGGAATACTAAATGCGTTCCCGGGACTTTTGACTATTATACTGGGTATCCGTAAATGGCTTTTACAATGGTAGACCACAAGTTCCTTGGCCGAAAATATGATGATTTAACTCAACAAAGTTGCTTAGTTTGGGCGCAAGAGGGCTTCAAAATTGATTACTTTTTTTAATTTTTTCAAATAAGTCGAAAAACCTATGATTGATTTCATTTATTTTTCAGGCGCGCGTTTGTATCTGAAAAGTATAGCTTTTTATGGGAGAAACCCTAATATCGAAAATTACAGAATATTTAAAAACTTGGTCACAATAAATTATCCACGAATATTTTTTGTACCTCAATGTATAGTCACTAACAGTTCGTTTTTCTAGATAGTTATTTTCGTTTAGAAGCTATTCACTCTCTTACAAAATTTTAGTTGGGCCTACGGTTCAGTCACAAAAAAATATTTTCGAAATCCTTACAAGCCTGAATCAGTAATTTTAACTTAACACAAATCAAGTTTTTATTAAAAGTTGGCTATGATTTGGCACCTTATGGAACAAATGTTCAAAATGACCACCATTACCTTGTACACATGCGTTAATTCTACGTCGAAAATTATGTTGTACTCTTCGTAACGTAGCGGGATTCCGAAGGGTGTTGGCAACATTCAAAATTCTGCAATTTGAATTTTCCTCGTTTTCGAAAGGAGAGGAGTGAATTCTTGTTTTTATGGCACCCTAGAAAAAAATTACAGGGTGCTAGGTCCGGTGATCTTGCAGGCTATTTCCCTCTTCCAATTCACCGATTTGGCTGAATCGTATTTAAATACTGACGCACTGCTAACGAAACATGTGACGGAGCACCATCATGTATGAAGCACATATTTTGTCATGGTAATAAAGGCAACTCATCTCGTAAATTGAGTATTGTTTCTTACAAAAAATTAAATAATTGTTTCCATTTAAGTTATTTGGTATAATTACTGGACCTATTAGAAAATTGTCAATAATTCCTCCCCACATATTAGCTTTGAATTCATGTTGGTAATGAGTAACTTTTGTTGCATGGGGGCTTTCATCAGAGTCAACATGTTCATTATGTAAGTTAGTTCACGGGATATTGTAAACAGAGCTTCGTCAGTAAATAAAATTCTCCTATAAAAATTTGGAGCTTCTGCTATCTGATTATCAATAAAATTGCAAAATGTTAAGCAGGATTCTGGATCAATAAGTAAGACGGGTTAAGACGGAGTGATTGAGTTACCTGAAAGGAGGAGAGGCTTCGTTCGCTAGGCTCACTCCATCTTTGGCATAAGTCGATCTAGAATTCGAGCTGCAGTCTGTCAAGTTGCACGAGCTCGATTCTTTCTCTCTGCAATCGGCCAGAGTGTTAGTGTACCGAACAGTGCACGAAACAAAGCGAACAGCGTCGAGTATTTTTTGGTAAAAAGAACGTTTACTTAGAGAATAATCGGGAATCAAGTTTTCAAGAAATTTATCAAATAGGTTAGATAAATTAACAACACCGATACATACTACAATACTACATGGCTACAAGCAGTTCACGAAATTTCAGAAACTATTCCGTATTGTTTCAATGAGCTCAATTTAAATTACATGTTGCTACGAAAATTTCAATCAGATAGGCTTAGAAGACGGGTTTTTGAAGTGAAAAAAAAATGGGGTGCAACTATGGATTTCGTTCCCATCTGGATTGAACAGAAAGTCCTTATATATGTCCGTAACGTATCGGTGAGCAGCTGCAACATAGGTTTTGGTCATTTGAGTATTTTTGTTTGCTCCAGTATTAGCGCACCAGTTATGCATACATGTACACTCGAACAAAGGTGTGTAATCAATCGTCACTGAGAACGTCAATATTATTAAATTTGTATGTTGTCTTTTATTTTTTCTGTATTCTTCTGGAGGATTGGAATCAATACTTTACATAATCTATTTTAATTGGCATTCAGCTAATAACATTAAAGAACATGTGATCAAGTATTTACTAGGCTTCCATACCATATGTTTGCTATTTTTCCGTAAGAGCTGAACCAACTTGTCTTATCAGTTTATTTGAACAACAGATTATTCGATATTAGTGATAACACACGTCAAGGTAGGATTAAAAATAAATTCTCTAGCCTCATAAAACGTATCTATACTCGAAATGAGTCAGTCTGAAAAATATCAAATCAGGAATGTGAGTAACCATATGCTGCTTTGAAAATGGTCACGGAACTTCTAACTACGAAAATAAGAAGCGAAGATCGAACGAAGTGCGACTACGAAATATTATCGGGATTTCGTGCCGTCAGTGTTTCGAGAAAGTGTGACAAAAATGCCACGGAAAATGCCGGACAGGATTTGAATAACAACCGAAACGACGTTGAGAAAATCGCCCGTGACATATTGGACGAAGTTCTCGATAAAGTCATGTCGGAAACTTCACATCAAATCTACAACCATCCCGATCGAAATATCAACAACAAACATGAAAACGTTCATCGGAAAACGTATCAACCTGACGGGTCTCGAGAGTTTTCGACCGGTTCATCAATCACTAGATCTCGAACTATCAGCGAGTGTTTCATCGGGGAACGCGATAATCCGGTGGAAGTTAGCAACCCGTACATTCTCTCAGGCCATCCGCTCATCAAACATAAAAAACGCATTTCCTTCAAATCGCTCTTGAAAATACGCGACAAAACGAAAAACAAAGACGGCAAAACGGAAGATCAAGAGTCCTACGACGAATTGGACCCGCTCGAAAGTGTACCGACATTTCGAAAAAACTCGCTGAGAGACTCGAAAAGATATCACTCGGCTTTCGATGTCACCCAGAAACCTAGCGCGTTGCAAAGAACGCCATCGTTATTCAAGAAACTGGTGTCGTTCGGCGAAGATTCGAAAAGTTTCCTCAAACGTTCCCTGAGTTTCCGCGATGTGACATCGAAAAAAGGTGAAGTGAAACGTCGGGAGGAACTCATCAAGGTGAAGGAACAGGAGTGGAGACAATCGTTGAAATCTTTGGCGGAAAGTGATCTCAGTGTCAGTTATCAAGATTTGAGTTTCGTGGATTATGATTACGATAATGGCATTAAATATAACGAGTTCGAACACGTTATCGATACGGATTATGGAAAACAAGTTAGCCGGTCAAACAGTTGTATCATCAAGGTCAGTATGTTCTACTCATTCATTAACACGCCATCTGATAAGCCTAAACACTTCTCCCAGCTATCCTCCCGTCTGTCCAACCTGTCCAAATAGTACTTGACGTCTCTCCTTATGAAATAATTATTTTCGAAGGTGATGGCGTCCTTACTCGACAAAAGTCTCTGTCCTCCAATTGCAACTTTCAGCTCAAGGAACAAAAAAAGTCGCTTAGAGCTTGATATTTTATGGGGTTCGAAGAATTCCGTAAAATACTCCGCGGAATCGAACCACTACTTTGATATATCATTCCCCCTCCTTCTAAAAAATCTTGTCTTCCGGATGGATTCCGCATCACAATAGCTTGACTTGATGCCGACGTTTCGCCAACCATTACAGGTAGCATCTTCAGGGCAGGCTTGTGGCTTGAACAATAAATTGAGTCCGAATATTAGAGAATGTTGTGTTGTTAGCTTCAGTTGTAAAGTCTATTCTATTTCCTTCGATTATCTTTTAGATTCACTAATCATTTCTCGTAGTACTACAGTCAAAGAATTAGGTGTTCTATACGATCATCACTTCACTTCTAATCTACATATAAGTGATATGTGTGCTAAAGCTAATAGAACTTCAGTGTTTGTACTTATAGTCCAGTCAATAAGCCGGGAAATACTGTGTAACATGGAAAAAATGGGAAACAGCTCGGATTTGAAAATTTTTTGATGCAATGGGTTCTGTGAACCCTCAAGATCATTCGTTACCACTAAAATCACACCCCGAGGGCAATGGGCAATTTTGGGGGGTGTTCCCCCCCCAAAGATGAGTCAAATTTTTGGGCAACTAAAAAAACCCCCGAGTGAGACATTTGGAGACTTTAAGATGGAAAATTTTGTTGAATTTCTGGAGATGACCTCTATGACCATGTGGGTGCATGTGGTGACTTTTTAGATGTCATATTCGTGATCAGCGACCCCAAAAAACTCCTAGTAGATATTTTTGAGCCGAGTCCTTCACTCTGGACCATTTTGTGCATTTTTTTTAGTTGCCCCAAAATTTGACTCATCTTTGGGGGGGGAAAACACCCCCCAAAATTGCCCATTGCCCTCGGGGTGTGATTTTAGTGGTAACGAATGACCCATTGCATCAAAAATTTTTCAAATGCGAGCTGTTTCCAGATTACACCAATATTCCAAATATCTCTGGTTTAGAACTTTCAATATCTTTCCTGGAAGATGTTTGATCCAACAATTAATATTATCTACTTTTGATTGTCTGACACTTGAACTGAGTAGAAGAATAAGTGGCACAATATTCCTCCATAATTTGTTGAATAGTAATATTGACTGCAGTTACTTATTAGGTGAATTGAATTTAGTTGTATCTGGATTATCTTCTTGCTGTCCCTTAACTTTTTATAAAGTCAGGTCTAATACAAATGTATTATCTAGATGTACGATATTTGCCATAACAAACTTTAATGTTATTTGTCCACAATGAGACATATTTTCCATCAGTATTCAGTGTCTTATTAGTGTGGTCAGGTAAAATTATTTGTCATCATGTGATCTGAAAATTTAGGCAGTTTAGTTTCATTATTCATGTTAAATATTATTTTTATTATATATGTTTTGTTATAATTGTTATAATCTTATGATTGGGTTAACCTATTGGGCATACATATACTAAATAAATAGATATACATTTTTCATTGGAACTTATCGTGCTTTTGGACGATGGCGATGATTGTTAGAATCGGATTAAAACCGTTCGGAAGGAAAAGTGTGATAACGTCCAATTTTTTAATATCGATATTCCAATAAGAAATAATCCTAATGAATCTGGATTGGGCGTAGTCCTAAATTCAGCATCTTTCAACTGTGCCAATAATATATGTATGCTTGAAGTCATTATGACGTAGACGGGCAATCAACCATCATTAACCAAAAGTAGTCTCAACTCGCTGCTGAAATTGAGGCAGTGATACCAACGAAGAACATGCATTTTCCATTTAGTTAATTTTGTTTCGTCAAGCATAATATTAGAGAATTAATCATGGTCTCCTTCATTTTCTATAGGATCATCGCTCAGCAAGTTTTAGAACGCGACAACGGGGAGAGAAAAAAAAACGATTTCGAATCGAGATTTAATGTTTTTATTCGATTACCATTGTTAAGCAAGCATCCGTATCTCCTAGACGCTCCGATTTTAACTCACTTGCTTCTGGTCTGCAATGAAATTATAAATACGTTGCTTCTTGAGAATCAACTTAATTAAATCAGTTCCGGCAAATCGACGTTCTTACACAATTAAAATTTAATCTGTATCTAGTTTTATGTTTATTCGTGAGATCATCCTTCCCTAGAAATTATATTAAAATACTTCCAACCAACACTCTAGATCTAACTAGTGCAATCTAAAATTGATTCAGTCAGAATATTACTCAAAATAACTGCAACTGGAATTATGTACTCAAGGGTAACTTCCATGCGCTTGTCTTGCAAACTAAATAGCGATATAATCGAGTTAAGAAGAAAATTATTATGATGAAAAATATACTGTGGTTCATAGATCTGTGTAAGTAATACGAGGGTAAGGTGAAAAGTCCCTGAAAAATTAAACAGATGGCGCCACAATCGAAAATCCCAGGTTACATTTGTGGTGTACCATCTTTAACTAGAACGCATAAACAGTTCTGTTTTGACACCCATGGAAGACAAGCAGCCTTGAATCTTATGTATTTTATGCAGAGCTGTTGGATCGATTCTAGTTCGATTTGAAGCGAAATTGACCGCATTTGGCAAAAAAAAGTGCTTTTCCACCGGCGCACAGGTCCGCAGACGCATTGGCAAAATTGCATGAATTACGCTACGAATAAATTCTTCATCCGCCATATTCTCCAACTTTGGCCTCTTGCGATTTTTATCTATTTCAAACCTTGAAGAAATGGCAATGAGGTCATTGCTGGAACGAACACCTACGTTGAAGGATTGCCGAATTCGCGTATTATTTGGAAATCGATCTTGATATTTTAAATGTAAAGCGTTGCTATGAAATGATAAATTTCTGAGGTAGAATTGGCTATCACGCAGTTGCTGGACCTATTGAAATAATAAGAAATAGCTTCAGAGATAAATAAAATAGCTGAATTTTTGTTACCCTAAAATTATCCCAAGACTACATAAAGTAGGATGGGCGAAGGAACAAACACAAATCAGCGAAAATAGGCAGCTTCTTAATCTTCTTCTTACATTGTTACAGGGATCTCCAAGAGTTCCGAAACCTGCTTTGGAGAGAGGGACATCTTGTCACGAGCACACAGAATCAAGTAAGTCTTATTTTATTGTCAAGTAGATTATCAAATTTAGTCTTAAATTTGACCAATTCATTGTAGAGATGGTAGAGCAGAGTGGTTAGGATATTAGATCATATTTGTAGAATTCAACTGGAGGACTTACAAATCTATAATTATATAATATTGATTCATTAGAATGTAAATACCTACTTCAATTACTTTATTATCATATCGATAAGTCATCAAAAATCAATTTTCTAATGAGATTAGTGACGTAGATGAGAGGAAAGTTCAATTTGTTAGGGTGAACTTTCATTTGAATGAATCAACAGGAAACTAATTTATTCGAGGTGCAAAGTATTCAACCGAAAAATCTACCACCAAACGCGAACCTAATCCCTTTTTATTCAAACCGTGACGGTGGCTTAATTGCCCCGCGAACTTCTCATCATCAGGAGGATATGACGTGATCGTTTCAAGTTGCTGTTTACTTGCCGTTTGTTGCCTTTCCGATTCAACTTTAATCTGACTGGATGTTTGGAAAATGCTACCTGACGGACTATTAATTAGAATCTCACTTGTTCCGTGATGTCGGCTGAATTTTTGGATTCTGAAAAGCGAATTCAGTCAATCACAGTCCTTCAAAACTGGATGGGGTACTCGGGAACAGAATTATTGTTATTTTCTCATTTGAATAGGAATACCCATTCTAAACTGAAATAAAATAACTAATAAAAGTCTCAATAAGAAATAGAATTGTAATAAATTTCCATAAACTTCATTTTTATTAACGCGGTGAAAACCGAAGTTTGTGAAAATTTATTAGTGTATTTTTCATTAAAACTATAGATATGAATTTTCAAATCCACCCAAAGCTATTAAAACTTTGATTTTCACTAATTTAATAAGTAAATCTAATACATGTATGGCTTTCATCAACAGAGATCAATAAGAGACCTACCTGCTTGGTTACGTAATATATGTTCGACAAAAATCTATTTAAAAATTCAATGTGTCTCTAGCTGTAGCATTGTATAATACTTAACACTTCAAATATTCCCGATATATGGAAAGAAGCTCGCATCACCCCTATCTCAAAAGGCGGTAACCAATCTATACTTCTTAATTATAGACCAATAGCTATCCTTTGCAACTTTTCAAAGATATTTGAGTCAATATTGTATAAGTACATCTACAATGATACCAAGCACACAATATCTAAATTTCAACATGGATTTGTTGAAAAAAGATCTAATATGTCTAACTTAACTTGCATCACACAATTCACCTGTCACGTGTCAGATAACCAAGGTCAAGTCAATGTCATATACATGGATATTCAAATAGCCTTTGATCAAATAGATCTAGAATTTCTGCTTCATAAATTAGACAGCTTTGGATTCTCAGATAAGCTGACCGCACTATTCAGATCCTATTTATTCAACAAGAAACAACGTGTGGTTCATCTTGATAACTGGTCGCAACCTCTGGAATCTCACAAGGCTCAAACCTTGGAACGCTCATATTTCCACTCTCCATTGCCAAGCAGCACTTTGGCAGTTGGGCAGACATCATTGCTTATCGATACTGAGGCATGTTGATCTCTCAGATGGTTCCGCAAAGTCTGTATATCCCGCTGTATGAGATATCAGCAAGGGAGCCTCGAGGACCGTCCAATCTGGCCTCCTCTCTGGTCACTTTGTTTGCATCCTCATAATCTCATTATTCTTCAACCTGAGTGACCCTAGATCCAGGTCAAATGTAACCTATTGCCAACTGCTATCCCGTTAAGAATATCCTTAGTATCCCTGTTTACAAGAAACAATAGTAGTATACTATTAAATTACCAGATATGTATAGCTTAACACTTGACAACAACTATGTGAATAACCCCAAACCAGTTTTATTCATCTTGATTTTCCTCTCCTTCAACAACTTCCCAATTGAATTTAAATGTTGGTGTGGTTATTACCGCGATTGTTGTTAAATCGATTATTAATATTTTCTAATATATCACCTTGACATACCCCTGATGATTTATTTACATGAAAATATGAACGCATGCCTGCCTGGTGTAGAAGTCCGAGATAGCAATTTACATTTTAATTTTTTCCTCACAGGATTGATCGATTCACCTGCTGGTCTATCTTTACCGAGTCTCCACCAAATTGAACAAGATGACGATGAAGAAACGTCTGATCCAGTTCCTCTACAAAAATAGTAAGTTTCCATCGACATTCTTTTTTAACGAACTTCAATATCTCTCTCGTCCAGATATTGTTGGAAGCTGCACATATGTCTCAATATCTCACTATTGGGTTGCTATGTATCTTGTTTCCTTGCAGTAGAACCAAAGTTCAGGTCCTTCAAGAATTCGAGAAGGTACAGTTCGACAATGTATAATTATTATAGTCCATATAGTTTCCTTCATACTGATTCAAGCTGGCGTTCTAGATATACAAATTAATTGGAATTATTGTGGGCGTCCTGGGTCGCATGGTTATTTGTTATGCATCATTAAATTGATTTGCTTCCTACAGCTCGGAAATATTGCTGCTACTTGTGAAATTAAGCTTGCTCGACATTACGCTCGCATAATATAACGAATCGGATGTCTCTTTACACTCGAGACTTGTAAGTGACAGATGTTGTCCCTCGTCGATCGGGTTAGCTGAATAATCAGGTCCTGGATCACCTCCCGCGTCCTTTCAACGCGATACGTGAAGATGAGCTTAACTTGTGTTTCCCTATTAACAAGTATCGTTCCAATTAAATTTTTCTTGAAACGAATCTGACTGTAATATTCCGCATGTCATACATTTTCACATCCTACCTTGGAGAAGCGAAAGCTTTGTAAATGCGACGACTTGATGTCAAGCGGATCGGAAATGTCCATTATCTGATGATGCGATCAACTGAACCTCATTAAGGGATGATTTGTAATCACTATCGGTAGCTATACACTACCAAACAGGCAACTACACGATGAGGAGGCTGTTCAAATTCGCGGTTTCGTTTGAATCGTGGTATATCATATTATATAAATAATAAAAACTGTAATAAAGATGATTTTTTAATATCACAATAGATTCAACAATAAAGATTCTCGACCCAGTATGAATTATATATAAAAATTCTTGGGAAATAGGTCACAATAACACTCTGTTTTAAAATTTGTTGTTTTTACGTACGTTTCGGTCTCACGACCATCATCAGAAGACTCACTATGTAAAAATAAAAAAAGGGGTTTGTTAAAACTAATTATATCACAAGGGTCCAAATCGCACAAATTTAATTTCAATCAAAAGAGCCCACGCCGTCGAAATGAACCGAGCCACGAATAATAGAAATTGTATCGTCAATATTAAGGAAAAAATTCTTTTGTAATAAGAATCCGCTATTCAGTAATATTCTCAAAATGTATAAGTTCATATTGGTATTCTCACATCAACTGAAGACGAAGTTATTTGTCGAGTACCTACCCTCGACCCAGATGTGTAATTTATGAGATACTTAGAAGGTTCAGACCTGTACTGGAATATTACTTTAACGCATTCTTCTTAAAATCATTTTCAACAATTATGAAGACGTATGCAGGAATTTGCAAGAGATTATTTAATCAAATTAGTATAAATATGACTTAGATTTTATGTATCAGCCCTATGGTTTACAGACTTGGAATCCCGTTTTATGTGAATCATCTCCAGGATAGATCTTTTATAATAATTGGTTTCCTTAGTTAAGATATTAACATTTTTGTAATCAAATTGATGGTTATAATCAAAGCAGTGCTTAGCAAGGGCGGTGGAATTTTCTAAGTTATTATTTCTTGTGCTATATTTATGGCCACACATTCTTTTTTGTGAATATTGTTTATAGATCCCAGTATAGGTTCCATCACAATCTAAACAATTCAATTTATATACTGTATGGGTTTGTTTATCTTTAGGTATTACAGGTTTTAGATTTGAGAATTTTTATACTTCAATATTGACGATACAATTTCGATTATTCGTGGCTCGGTTCGTTTCGACGGCGTGGGCTCTTTTGATTGAAATCAAATTTGTGTGATTTGGACGCTTGTGATATAATTAGTTTTAATAAATCCCTTTTTTATTTTTACCTAGTGAGTCTTCTGATGATGGTCGTGAGACCAAAACGTACGTAAAGACAAAAAATTTTAAAACAGAGTGTTATTGTGACCTATTACCCAAGAATTTTTATATATAATAAATTCAACTTTATGTTGCCCATAAACCTATATAGTGTACATATTTTTCAGAGCTCGACTTGCGGTTTGTCCTATTCGCTTCAGAATCATCGAGTCAGTTCGAGAAAATATATTTTCAAAGACGGGAAATACAATTTTCGAAAGTATGATTATTCAAGCGTCAGCCATTGATTGCGTAACTTTCGAACGGAAAAAGATATCGACTTGCGGTTCATGCCATTCGCTTCAGAATCATCAAATTAGTTCGGCAAAATATTCATTCTATAGAAAAAACTCCAAAGAAGGGAAATAACATTTAATAGTATGACTATCTAATCATCAAACAATGAAATGCGTATCTTTTGGAAGGAAAGAGATAATGACATACAGCTTGCGCCATTCACTTTAAAATCATTGAATTAGTTCATAAAAAAACATACAGTGAACCAGATTTCACCATTGCTTGGCTGGGCTGACTGGTTATTGTTTACCCTATCTTTTCTGGGGGGTATGCTAATACGATACTTTATCAAAGGTGTATCGAACCGACACGGTATATAAATTGAATTATTTAGATTGAGGTGTTATTTATACAGAAATCTTCCAGCAATATCTACTAGATAGTATAGCACAGAAAACAAAAACTCCACCGCCTTCGATGAGCATTGTTTTCATTATAGTTATTAATCCGATCATAAAAATCTTAATATTTTAGATCTCGAGATCATTCATAAAACGTGATGCTAAGTCTGAGAATGGTAGAACTGATGTACAATCATTGAGTTAAATTTGCGCAAATCATATCAATTAAAAACTTGCAAATTACTACGTACTTCTTTATGTTTGCAAAAGATTGGTTTCACCTAAGTGTGAGTTCGTAATTGATATTAATGTTTATTTCTCACAATATATTTTTTTGTAGATCCGTAATACCAAGTTTCGAGGTCAATCATTACCTGGTTGGATCAGTCTTATTGGTACTTACAGTACTGACCTATCCATTCGTGGCTATAAATTTAAAACACATACGTTTAAACATGTGGATACTTTAGCGCAAAGGAATTTTGTGTGACTATTGATGATGTCTTTAATTATAGATAAATTACTTCCCAGTGGTTTTTATAATACATATTCATATATTTTGGACTTTTATGTAGTGAATTTTCAATTATTTGTGTTCCTGGCTGCGGATAAAGACGTACTTACTTGGTACAATATTTAGTTCAAGAAATCTCGCGCTTTAGTTGAGGTGAATTGGTTTTCAAATGTGTTCTGATGATGGTCGTGAAACCGAAACCAACGTAAAGATGAAAATGTAGCAGTAAGTGTTAATGTGAACCATTCCTCAAGAATTTACATGTAATTCATACTTGGGCGAAGAATCATTACATCTGAATAAGTAAAGAGCAAGAGGGAGCTGTGAAGCGGACAAATTATTCCTGTAATAATTAGATATTTCTGAATTATAGGTTACACTGTTACCAGGAAATAATAAACAACTCACGTGATATCTATCGATACCGTAATTATTAGCAATTGACATTTCATTGGCGTTATTCCACCCTTTTTATCCGTAACAAAATACAGATTCCGATCGGACTCAATCGAAATTTCAGAGCGTCAGAGAGTAATCGGTTTCGAAGCGTCCAAACTGTTCTGAAGTTTGCGGATGACTCTAAATATTAAAAAAATAAACCCATTCAGAGAGCACCATAAAACTTAGAATGACACCTAAGAAGTGAAACTTTACACTTGTAAAAGTTCTATAATACTACCGGATGGGATAAAAGCTATAAATAAATTCAAAGCGTTCAGCTACAATGTTCTTAATTCATTCAATAGACTGAAACTCTGTGATCTTAAGGAACTTCAAACCATCTGTACGGTTTGTATTAAACACAATAAGAATTTAATGATCCTTTAGGAAGACAACATGCCGATTTCAACTTTACACAAAGGGAAAGAATAATCATTGTAATCGAATAACACATCGGAGTCGAGATTTAACAGCTTTGGAGCTTACTAGGAGAACAACTATTATTAATCAATCGATGCTATTGATAATCCTTTAATGCGATGAGAATCTAGTTCATTTGTTCAATATCTAGTCATTTGTTACTTAATTAGTGTTATTTAATGGTACGGAGTTACACATATTCAACTGATGTTGACTCTGATGATGACTACTTGATAGCTGAACATTTTTCAGTACTTTAATATTATTTTTGGTGGATAAGGGTGATTATTTCTTATTTATAGTGTTCAATCAATAAATCAATCAAAACGGGGGCGTACAAGTCCAGAGCACTTAGGCCGCTTGATTGGGTCCATTTTGCGCCCCTTGGTACAAGAATCCAGCAGGCCTAAGGCAGTGCCGCGGTCTAAGATTGTGCATGGACTGATTTCTCTTATGACTTCAAGCAGCATATGTATGCTGCCGAAGTGTTGTAACCTAAGAGAAACTAGCGCTGCACATTCTGCTAGGATGTGAGGGGCAGTTTCATCCTGCTCTCCACATCTACTACAAGTTGGGTCTTCAACAATTTCCATTGTACTTATAGTGTTATAATGAATCCAGAGTGTGAAATATTTTTATTGTTTAATGGGGTATCTTCAAATTGAGTTTATTTTTCACTTATAATCTCCCTAGTGCTTGAATTATTTCCGGAAATTTTTCCGAAGGAACGCATTTTTTTTGTATTTTCCCGAGTCGCAGACGAGGGAAAATTTTCTAGAAAAATGCGTGACTGAGGAAAAATTTCCGGATATTAATTCAAGGACGCGGGGGGATTCGATAAGAAAATTTCACACCTAAAATTTATTTGAAAAAAAAATAAAAAATCTGATATGTTTCATATAAAAAACAAATGTACCTCTCACTTTAGTAACATAGAGGGCATTCAGTTTTTCGAACAGAATATTTATCCTTTTGTTACATTTAATTTAACATTACTAAACCCTGAGGAAAAAGTTTTTGTTGTGAAAAATGATGCCAATAGAGGGTTTGAATGAAACTACAATATTCCAGTTTTGGATAGTATAATTTGTGAAAAAAAAATGTTCCTCTTACTTTAGTAACATAGAAGGCATCCAATTTTTCAACTCAAACATATATCTCTGGACTACAACTAACTTAATGCTACTAAAATATAAGGAAAGTACGTTTTGTAAAAAAACGATAAGGATATCCGGCGTCTATGGCAGTCTTTTTTAATGATTCGTAATAAAACATAACCACAGTCAAGTAGGCTTAGGCTTGTGATGTCAAAATCGTCTCTGCTATACGTCACGTCGACAGCTATTTCTTAAACGTGCTTCTTTAGTTCACAATAATTGAATCATGGCAGTAAACAATCAAGAAACTAATTTTAAGCCCTATGGTGTTTGTAAATCTTGCTCTGAAATAGGGGACATTAATATGTCTCATAGGAACTTAAAGTATTTGCAATGTTTAATGGAAAAAACTGATTTAAATCCCCATCAATAAAACCTTTTCTCAGCTATCCAAAAGATTTTGGAGGAAGATATCCCATCCTTTTTAAGAAAAACCAGAATTCAGCAGAACAAAATTGCTTCCAAATGTTACATCTATTATATTAAACATAGACATCTGATAGAAGTGGAAAGGGAAGATAACAATTATCCTTGTTATTCTCCATTACGAAGAGAAGAGTTCCAATCAGAATTCGAAAAATATTTAGCCTTAATGAAAGAAATATTTGGTAAATAAATATTTGTATTTATTTAGTATTATAAAATGAATAAAAACATTAAATACCAAAATTTGACCCTGCATATTTCGGATCATATGATAGCTGTCAAGAAAAAATTTCCACTTATTAATTTTGTTCGCCTAGCTTGGCAGGAGGAGAAAAATTTCCGAAAAATTTGAAGGTTGTTATTGGTAACTGTCGAAATGAAAGTGTGTGATTGGATTAGAATGGCAGGTGTGAAATTTTCAGTTAAATTAACTCCGAATCATGACTTATTCGAATGCTGAAATGACCAATTTGGTTTACGTTTATGGCCTTTCAGACGGAAATGGTGGTGAGGCTAGGCGAATTCATATTGGAAGATTTTCAGACCATCAAGAAAGTTCGGAAATGTATTTCACCTCCTTTCGGAATCGGTCTCTTTTCAGAAAAATCACATTGTTGGAAGACCTTTGAGTGTTGAACATTCGAGTTTGAAGCAACCTTTCTACACGAAATTGAATTGCATACCCGGAAACTAATACTAGGAAAACCGCTGCAAATCTTGTGATGTGAATCAAAAACTGGCTTAGTCCATCCTGAAGCACTACTAGCTATACCCGTAACAGATTCAAAGAGTTCGAGCATTGATGCTACTCTGATTTTCCAGAGATGCATAATAATGAACGTTCACTAAAACCACGTTTGATCTGATGAAAACTTTCATGCCATACTTGAATCTCGATTCCAACATCAGTTCTCTTTGAACTGTTGGATGGTTTTTATTGTATATTTTCTTGTTGGGCTTACTCTCTTACAAGGAACTTTATATCCACATATCCGCCTCAGATGAGTTTCTGAAGCTGGTCCATACTCACTGACATATTCAATATGTATAGCAAGTTTGGTTAAATTACCTCAAGCGATTTAGTAATTAAAAATCAAAAACTGTTTTGTTTTAAATTTTTAACTTCCTGTAGGTCGACAGCTGTCGTCCTAAGACCCGTAATCGAGCTTATAGGACTTCCCAAGAAAATTCAAATGAATCTAGAGGAATATTATTTTATTATCAGAGGGACCTTCAACTAAGTATTATTCGACTGAAAGTCGAAACACGCTCCGAGCTATGTTGTACTGTTTAATCCGGTGGTTTAAGAACGTAGATGAACGTATTACAGTGCCAGAATATGATTCGACGGTATAATCAACTTGTCTTGAATCTTATGATATGGTAATAGTTAAAATTTCACCCCATACTTCGAAATTCGTAATTACAGTTGCCAGTTACAATTCAAGTAATCAGATATATTTTCCTGAAATTGGATTCAAGAGGTTGAATTCAGATCGCGTTTTAGATTTTACCACGTTTATCCGGGAATAACATCGGAATACGAAAATGATCAATAAGTTCGGAAAATCAAATTTCTCTACTTCTTTTTCCTTGTCTCTCCCACGTTCATCAACTCATTGCTTTAAATATTCATTAAATTGTGCCTAAAATTAGGTAATATATGTGTGTATGCTCTCAGAAGTAATTTATAAATCCATCGTGGGTGATACTTGAATGCGAGAAAAAACACCGAAGCATCTGGAAATTTTTGGCTTTCGGATGGATTTCGCGTCATAAAAGCATGACTTGATGCAGACGTTCCGCCAACTATCACAGGTGGCATCTTCAGGACAGGCTTGAGGTTTGAACTGAAACTGTATTTGCTGATTGAAGACCTAAATTCACTTGGGATGAGGTTTCATACTCCGTAACAAATTGCTCGGTACATTTTAACATAGTGTTATGATTTCATTCCCTAAACAATAAAAATGATAAAAATTAGAACTTACCGAACATTGAAAATCAGAAAAGATTAATAAAAAGATATTATATGGAATTAAAAAACAATATTAAAAATTAAATAATAGTCAGTATAATATAATAAACAATGTAAAACATAATAAACAACAATGTAATTAAAATAGAAGCGTAAAACAAGAACTTCAGCGAAAGTGAATAAACGTACAGTGTTACGAAGGCAGAAATCATAATTAAAATGATTCAAAAACTATCATGAGATAGCACAAACTACTGAAAAATGTTATAGATATAAGTTAGGATTAGTAAATTTGAGTTATATAATGTTAAAGAAATGTTATTGATATATTATATTATGTATTAGTTTTTAAGAATGAAAACTGTCAAATTTATAATAATTATTGGAATAATCATATTAATAATAACCTAATCATAGGTTATCTTATACCAAAGTGTGTGGAAAAATGTAGGTAATATTAATTTAAAAAGAAGGAATCATCATCATTTAAAATAAGTTGAAAATCTCCAATAATTCAAAATTTATAGAATACTAAATTCTGATTGGTCGAGGCGATTTTATAAACGTCAGACGAGTAACAATGTAATACTTATGTCAGTTTGCAACAATCATCAAAGCATTCTTGATAGGTAAAGAAAGCACCTCATAGGTTGAATATAACATCAAGTAGCATCGGTTTTGAAGGCCTATAAAAGGCATCTGAAGACAAGCCAAGTCAGTTAGCCATCAACATCTGAAGAGTCAAGGTACTCAAGCAACTCATAAAGTTTCCATAACCTTAGTTTATTGGATAAACATCGGTGAACCCTAGTGTTCCAGTAGCTTCGTAAGGTTGAGAGTAACCGAAGTAAATAAATAATTTCTACAAGTCAAATAGTGTTCCAAGTCTCCGAACAAAGTTTAAAGGTTACAATAACCTACAATTCATAAGTGACATCGAACAATAGCCAGCCTTCGATAAAGTTCCAAACATCATTAAAGAGTTTTGTATCTTTGATAAAAAGAATAAAACAAAGTTAACAATTTTCAACAGTTCCTGATTTCAAAAGAAGTAACCATAGTTTACTTGTGTTTATTGTGAATAGCAGAGAAATTGTGTACCTACGATTAAAGTGAATTATCAAATTAATAAGAAGATCAAGCCAAGTGAACATTGCCTACATTTTAAATATATTCTTGGATATAAACTGAACGTAAGTTTATTTATTATTTCTCCATTGTATTATTATCTGTCTGTAAATCTGAAGGAAAGATTGTAGATTATAACTTTGTAAACAAAGATAAATAGTAAATAATTTTGAGGTTAGATCATAGATCTATTTGGACATAACATTGTAAAAATTGATACCAGAGATAAATTAGAGTCATAGAAATTTAAATATTAAAAGTTTTAACATTCAAAGAACATTGTGTTTAATTCCATATATAATTCAATATAAAAATAAAAAGGTAAAAATTCATTATTCGATTCAAAACAAACATAAGATTCAAATTAAATAAAATACAATAAGAAAGCTAGCCGGTAGAATTCAAAACATTGAAAGAATCAAATTAATCAAATAATTCATAATAAATAATAAGCTAAAAAGACCTTTTCTTAACAATTGGCGCCCAACGTGGGGCAAAATAAATCAAAAGTGGTTTTCTTAACAATAGTTAGTGCAGTCAAATGGGCATAAAAATAGGACAAATCTCGAAATCTTTGGGAAATGGACCGATTTGGATGAGATTAAGTGCATTCTCTCCGGAAATTTATCAGGAGCAATGTCTATTTCGTCTAAAGTTGCGCAAAAATTTCACATCGTTCATAAATAATAAATTAACAATTTGAACATATGAAAATAATTGAGCAAGTAATTGAATTACCTTCATTTGTTATAAACAATTTATTCATTAACAAATAGACGAATTCGACCAAAACAACGAGTTTAGGATCGTTTTCGAATAATTTTGGCCTTCTGAGTTCGATGGAGCAAGTGTTTGGTGGATGGTGATACGGACGAAGACGGGAAAAGTGTTGTTGAATCGTTGTAAACGGGTAGCTTTGAGTGGTTGTCTGAGATCCTGTAGAGCGGTGGCCACTGATGCTATGGAAGCTTTGATGGGAGTTCTACCCTGGCGCCACCAAGTTCTGTCGTGCGCGACTTTGTTTCGGAGTAAGTCTAGGTAAGATGAAGAATATCTTGAAGAGTGTATTGAATGGGAAACGAGTGTGGATGGTAGGTTGTTATACGAATATATGAGTGATGTTAGAAAAGCTGAGAAGTGTGCATGTTTCTGGTTAGATTTGTATGCTGGGTTTTTGATGACTGGACATAGGTGCATGGATTAATTTTCGTACGAAAAAGGTCTACCAGAGGACCCAGGCTGTCAGTGTGGAGCAAGATATGAAGATCGGAAGCATGTATTGAGGAAATGTGAGTTGTATAATGATCTGAGAAATTTAAGAGAGATGGGTCTCGATAGATCTGCCCTATCTGATAAGCATTTTGTTTATCGCGAAGGGTTAATGCATCAGAGGTCCTGCCTTATGATACAAGTCTACAAGCTTCTTTAACGTCTTCAACAAAATATAAGCCTGTAATCATTGACGTTTATATAGCTATTCTTACCCACTTTAGGATTGAAGGTCACATCAGTTCTCTTCCACTCCTTGGGCGTATATCTTACCACAATACAACCTCTCAATACCCCAGTCAGCGGAACCAGGATTGATTCTAGACTCTTTTGCAGAAGTAGTGGGAACAATCCAAACTTGTCCAGTGACTTAAACGCCTCAAAGAACTTCTTTCATTAGATTGCTAAACTTTCGAGAATTTATTATGTACTATAGATGCAATTTTTTCGTCTCAAGTCTATCAAATAGTATATTATGGACCTTCAACTAGTGGTGAATAATGTTTCTTCACCGTCCTTGTGTTGTTCATTTAACCAAATCGATTCAGCTTTCTCTAGTGCTATTCTTGTAAGGCTATTGTTTCTTGATTCTAGATGTATGTAGTTGGGCATAATAGTCTTTACCCGACTAAACTAGTCGAGAACGTGCCTCTTTTGTGTACAAAGAAACTTATTATGAAGCTTCAACTTCAAACCGACTCTCGGTGTCTGCAACAAATTCGACAGTCCTCTCCTCAGTAATTTGCCGCCACTTATAATTCGCCGAGGAGCGTTCTTGATAGTTGTGGTAGTGCGAGCACGTTAGCAAACCCACACCAGGAAATTTCCGGCTATATGGATCCTGCATCTAAGAGACAATTAAAGATGCCATAGCTTAAACTATAAGTACGTAGGGAGTAAATGAGATACTCAACGCTATGTTGAAGTAGAACTGTAATGATATATTGCATACTGCATGTATAGTTCATATGATGAATAGGTGAGTTGCCACATGAAATAAAAGTGTGAGAGAAAAACTCATATAGCTACTAATGCCGGCTCAAATAAAATTCCTTAGTAAGACGACGTTTTTATGATAATTAGGCGTAGGTAGGAGTTATAGACTGTGGCTGCGATTCGGCCATAGTATTACACTATAACACCCTGTAAGGTTTCAGAGTGAGTGGCCAGTAGGGCTTTGAAGTGACCTTTCGGGTTTAATAATCCCAACTAGTTCACCAAAATATTATACTCAGGGCTTGTAGTGATGCTTGATTGATCGGATTACCCTGAGCGCCAACTGCTTCAGCAAAAAAAAGTTGAGATAGAATCCTCGATCAAGAATTTCCGGCACTACGAATGTTGATGATTGTATCAGAGAAATAAAGCCAAGTTTCAACTTAACAATCTGGTTTTAATGCTCTAAGGAATTACAATTTGAACAAAATTATTTGATTAATACTCATAGTCTCGTTCCAAGTTTGATCATCTATAATTTCAAGCGGAAACCGTTATTAAGATTATTTAAACAATTATTAGACACAGTGACGTATAACGTTACAACCGTTGACCCTTTTCTACCTATTGACCATCTAGGCTATGCCCCCCATATAATTGGAAATTGGAATTCGAAAACTCACCGTTTTTAGAGGTGGCCCTTTGAAGAGGTGGCCGAAAATAGAGGTTTTACTATAGAATTTGAAATTAATAGTGAGGAAACACTGCTCATGAGAATTCGAATGATATCTTCCCTAGAGACTGACGTTATTCGGGACGTGAGCAATAGATTTACATTTCGTGTGTCTGCAGTATTTGTATTTCAGAGGAACATGATAATTTACTTAAATTAAGTATCGGGGCGTATGCGCGACACACTTCTCATTTCAAACGTTTTATACAAACACCGGAATTCGACAGCAAACGCATTTGAACATCAATAATAACTAGCATGCTAATTAGAACCGATGCTCACCTAATCGCAATGTTTCGTGTACGCTTCACTAATGGTTTTGTGTACATGATATTACCCGGATTAATGATGTAGTAACGGTGTTACACTTTTACTGTGTAATTATGAGACCTTCCTTTTGAGATAATTAAACACCCCAACTTGTGGTGTATTATTGTATCTTGATCGTACCGATTTGACTGTCGCTCATACTGTATTATCGTTTTATGTTAATTCGAAAAAGAGGATCATTCAAATTCGAATTTCGCGTATGAGCAAATCCTCGAGCATTGATCTTCATACCGATATGTCGAAAACTGTCAGGACCATTAGAGAAAACAAAAAAAAATACGTGTGGCACTCGAGGACTGCCGCGGTGCAGCTATTGCATAGCATTTTTCCTCAACTTATGCAATTATAATTATTTATTTATTTTTAATTAATTTATGCAGTATTTTTTTTTCTTTGATATTAATTCAAGTTACACTTTTTGAGCGTGGTGACCGATAAGAAAACAATTTTTTTTCTTTTATTGAATAAATGAGAAGTTAATATCGTTTAAAATATTTTAATTATCTTACAATACATGTAGGTTATTCAGGAATTTGTTATCATTGAAACTATAGGTTTATGGTAACTGAAATAAGAGACATAAGTTTGAGACTTGATATCCTCTGAATATCAGTGTCAATGGTGGTCCCATATTTTGTTGTGGATTCTTGTGGATCATTATTCATTTTCAAATTCAATTTTTCCGAAAGAAAAGTTGTCAACCGCTCTGATTTTTTATTTGATAATGAGACAGATGGAAATTGTTTTGATTCTGATTTTAAGGATTGGGGCTTGAGGCTTGGACAAGTTGACAGGTCTGTGGACCAAGGAGCTTGTGTCAGATTGCTTTTGGGCAGGGTGGTGATGAGAAAGGCCATTGAGGTATCTATCGGTGTGAGAGGGTTCTCGATACACATAATGTCCGAAAGTACTTTCTGACTAACTACAAAAGGAAGTGAATCTTTCGATTCAACTGTCATGGTGAAAAGGATATTGGGATGTGATGACTTTTAAATATTGAGGGGGAGGTAGCAAGATTATCGCGACCATGTTGCCAAATATCAAAAGTGTCGTCGACATATCTAAACCAACATTTTGGCTTCAGTTCAGTTTCACAACTCATCCGTCATTCTTCTCTTTCAGATCCATCTAAGAAATTTCTTGTCACTCATTGTTCAAGAAGCCTCCGATTATATGGTTTGCCTAAAATGAATGAACCCTCGGTCTCCGTAAGACCAATTGTCAGCACTAATGGATCTCCTACTTATAAACTCTCTCGATATCTGTCATCTATTTTCAAATCTCTTAGAGGTAATACTAACAGTTTCATCCTAAAATTTTCATTTCGTTGAAAAACCCCAGACGCAAACAGACGACGTCGAATCACTCTTCGCCAATGATCCTATTCCAAATACCCTTTCCATAATTTCGCAACTGTTACCTGCTAAAAACATTCCAATGAACTTACACCGTCAATTGATTTTTGTCTATGTTCCACATATTTTCTGTACAATGGCAAAGTTTTGCGAGCAGTCCTTCTCATTTCCTCCAGTCCTTGCTAATATTTTCATGGAAGATGCCATTGACTCGTCTGTTTGTTAGACAATTTTTTCTATTTACATTTAAAAACTTTTATCTTTCACTTCAATATATTTATTTTCTGTTCCCTCAATGTCAGTTGAAGCATTCCTAAAAGAGTTTCACTTTTATCGCTGTTACAATTATACTGAAGCATTTTTTTCATGCTTCGAACACGACTCTGTTATACTTTTGTTGACTCGGTGGTGTCGGAAAGTAAAATAGAATAAATATTTCAACACGTTCAGCCCAGCAAAAACGTTTTCAATAGAATATCACTTGGATAAACATATATTTAAAGCCGCTTGGTCACCAACGATCGTAAAGGCGCAAAGAAAAAGAATCCCTCAGACCATTTCAGACGAATATAGCACGTAGCTTGAGGAAATTGTAAATCTCACTCATACCTTTATACCACATACACGCGTTATGTCAGCATTAGGTAGAGGGTTTTGTTTTCATATACCTTCAATAATATTTCGCTCCGTTATTACCTCAGTTATTTCTTTCGCGATTTAGTACTGTAATCTTTTCAGATTTATATCGTGTTTCTCGTTTCACAAACGACTCCTCGCGATTTAACTTCATTTGTAACGATTCCTCAAATCTGGCTATATTTCAGAAGATAGCTGCTTTGTTCAAAGTTGAGTAATTTGCAGAACGTAAAACTACAAGTAATATGTAATATCCTAGCCGGAATAGTCCCCTGACACAGATTTGAAACAACTTGCAGTTTGATACAGTCCCTTCAATTCGAAACGTATAACCTATGTCAAAATTGTATATTGTATTTTGTTAAGAATGAGGGAGCGTAAACGAACGAAGTCTTCTCTTGGATCGGGTTATATAGCACTAAGTATTTCCTTGTGTATAGCAGTCAAACTGTACATAATATGATGCTCGAAATTCAATGGTATGAAAATTCAAAGTTGTACCTTGAGCCGTTTTCGAGTTATGAAGCAGAGCGTTCCTTCGAAATACTCGAAATAATGCAGTCAAATGAGTATAAAAGTAGGCCAAACCCGTAAATCCTTGGAAAATAGATCGATTTTGATGGAACAAACTGCATTCTCATCAGAATGTTATTTGAAAAAAAGTTGACCACAAATAAAGTTGCGCAAATTGTTTATATTGTTAATAAACAATAACTAAACAATTCAAGTGCTCATTTTTGAGATCACATAAAACTTTCTAAAAATTCCAAATTTGACAGTTTTTGATCGGATAAAGACTACTTTTTGTGATAAACAATTTATTTATTAATCAAATAGATGAATTCGACCAAAACTCCGACTTTAGGGTCGTTTTCAGATAATTTTGGTATGCTGAGCTCGATTTAATCGTCAATATCGTGGATTGTATATTCACAAATTTGCTACTTTATTATAAACAAATTATATTCATCATTAAATATCCAAATTTGACCAAAATGTCGAGTTCATAGTCGTTGTCGATAATTTTGGCCTCCTGACTACGATTTTATTGCTATTAATTAATTTGTGTTATGAACAAATTATTTATTGACAAATGAAGGAAAAATAAATGTGACATGTTTATTAATTTTTATGTAAGATGCACACTCAGAAACACAAACAGGAACTTGACAAAATTGATGAAATGTCTCAATATAATAAAAAAAAACGGTATGACACTACTTTTAAATAATTAAATTGAATTAAAATTAAATCAAATTGTTTTCCCTTTCATAACAACTCTCGCATACCTCCTAAAAAAATTAATACGTTCAATTTTACATATATTTATTGATACTTTGTCATACTAAGACTAATTTGTATTAATTTCTGTAATTCTCTCTTGAAAATTTCCACGAGAATGCATTTGAAGATCATTATAGCAATAAAATCGTACTCAGCAGATCAAAATTATCCGACAACGACTATAAACTCGACATTTTGGTTAAATTCGTATATTTAATAATAAATATAATTTGTTCATAACAAATTAGAAAATTTGTTGGTATACATTCGACGATAAATCGAAGTCTTTGGTCGAATTCATCTATTTTGTTGATAAATAAATTGTTTATAACGGAAAATATCAAAATATCGTAGTCCTGTGCTTGAAATGCAGATATAGCTTGAATGGTGAAAGATAATCGATATTATGTGATCAAAGCGGGAGCATCCAGTGTACTTAGACTTTTTGATTGGGTTCAATATGCGCCTTTTAGAGCATGATTCATTCCAGCAAATCTATGACAACGCCAAAGTCGATAATTCTGATTGGACTGATGTTTCTTAGGACGTGAGGGACATCTTTGTCCATCTGTCCGCATCTATTTCATTCTTGGTCATCACAGTGGCCTGTCAAAAGTTCTGTCACCATTTGTATGCCTCTTGCCTCTTCCACTCATGGAATTGTTTTCGAGCGTTTGGGCGGGAACTTCGCAATGTGAAGCTTCTCCCGCCCCATACGTTTCAGTGGCAGATAATTCGTAGATTGATGGCTCATCACAGCTCAGATTGTTCTTAACAGACAGCTCATAGCTTGAAGCAACACGTGTAAGCGACAAACTACATCGCAGCATTAATGTCTTATCAATTCAAACAGACTTTCAATGTTATACAATAGAGTATAAATTGACATCTTTCCAAGCCGTTAGCTGTTTCTAATCATTTGCAATATGTATTCCAATCTTGAAACTCAGAGAAATAGCACACACTGACACACACACATCACGAAATCTCCGTTTTATGGCTCCGAAATTTGTCCAACGTTCGCAAATGACCCAAGTTTTGCGTTGTTTGAACGTAATTGCCAAACTCAAATTACTCTGAATGATATAACAATAATAATAATGTTTATGAGCATAATTTCCTAAAGCTATTTGTATCAAGCACAGAACGTCCTTATCGCATTGATTTCAATTGAAAGAAGAATGTTCGTTCCTATTGCCTCATAAATCTTTAACATCTGTTTTGAAAGTGAATACTTCACCGTATTGTAATTTAGTCTGATGACTTCGGGTATTATAAGTAGATTGCTATGCAGTGGCTTCTTGATACATAACCATATACATAAAACATTAATGTGTTACAATTTCGATTACTCGTGTTTCTGTTCGTTTCGGCAACGTGTGCATTTTTAATTGAAATTGATGCGATAAGGACGCTTTGTGTTTGATACTACTAGTTTCAATAAATCCCGGTTTAGACATTAATACGTCTTCTGATGATGGTCTTGGAACCGAAACGTACGTAAAGACGAAAATAATAAGCATATGCGCTAGTGTGACCTATTTCCCGAGAATTTATATATAATTTATAAACATATATATTACGTGTACGAACTCCATTAGAGGAAGATAAATTACAGATATAAGGTTACAAACAAACATCAGTTTGAACAGACAAACATTTATCATATTTCACACATCCAATGCTCCACATTATAATATTTCGGCTACTTTATTGCATTGTTAATAGATGTAATCTAAAGATATTACTGCAAGAGTTTATTCAAAAGTTCCGCACATGGCAGTGTAATAAAACTGGGATCATCCCATCACAAAACCCCGCAAATATTTTATAATAACCAAGCTACCGCCAGTTAAACAGTTCGATGTAGCGGAGATGAAATGTAGAATAAAATACGAACCCTTAGAAACTGTTTTTGTGAAAAGCCGCTTAAATAGTTTATTATGATGCGTGCAACGAATATTCCCAAAATCCTCTACAGCTTATAGGTTGAATAAAGAACGATAGAATGTTGAGAGAACATTTCATCAGTAACTTCTTCATCTACCACTTTGGGTGGCTTATCATCTTCTCCTTGACGATTTGAGATGACATCGTTTATCGACAACAGTGATAAGTATGCGATAATCACCCATATACACTAAAAATAGTACTATTGAAGTACTATGGACCTTTCAGTCACCGAGTAGTCAATATCACAGTTAATTAAATCACAAAAAAGTACCTGTTCAAATACTTTTAGGGGTTTATGTTGCAAACAAGGGGTCAAGGTTGTCTCTTTCTGAGATTGAATATTTCACAACAGTTACCGGAATGATAAATGACCATTAAATGATAATTTATTAATGTCCATACGTTACACTATCTTACCTGTATTATTTGTCCGAACTGTGCCTTGAAAGTGTTAAGGTTTAAATAAATAAATAAAATGAATAATAAATAAAATTAATTTAGGAACTACTATTTCCGAATTGTGGGCTTTCCGAATTGTGACCATATTGACTGTCACTGAGAACCTTGTTTTTTGTAAAGAAAATTCATCAATCCATTGCATAGAGCTTCTCATACAATTTGAAGCATAGAGAAAGCAGACTGATTAGTCGGTAGTTCCCTTCTGGATCATTTTTCTTGTAGAGTGGTATTATCAACGCGGTTTTCAGAGAGTGAGAAAAAACTCCACATCTGAAAGAACTGTTCAAAATGTATTATAATGGACTCACTATATTTCTGATTATTTTCTTTGAGCTTGATTCAGATATTTCATCTTAGCCAGGGTTAGTTTAATTTTTTATTATAGTGTGTACAAACTTGTGAACTCTTTGAGTGTATTACGTTTATCGACAAGTTGAATTCGATAAGAGAGACCGCTCTCAGTTAATACAGAGGCAGCTACGAAGATGAATCGAAATCAATCGAAACCTCATAGGGGTGAATGGATACTCCAGAGGGTGATCCAAAATGAAATTGAGATTGCCTTGTGTGAAGCTTGATTTTCACAGTTCTGTCGGATAAATTATTATAAAAACATGCCATCGGTGACTATAACGCTAAGAAATTCAACCACTTTTCAGACTATCGTATCTGTGGTGTGAAAAATTCACTTGATTAGGCATTCAGCACACTCATTCATTATAGTAATAGTTTTATCCCCCATAGCACATATGTAGCTTTTGTCGTTCGATGTGAAATTGATAAAACCGAATGTGGGCGAATGTTTCATGTTTCCTGATTGTGTAATAATGGAAAGTACATATCAGCAACATCGTTTGCAGTAGAATGCAACGTATAACCCGAAATTGTCTATGTAATATTAGAGAAGATCACTTGAATGATGAAAAATTTCCATTTCTTCCTCTATATTATGAATGTTTAGGAATTCTGCCAGCGTTCATGTAAGTGTAGCGAACTATTGTTTCGATGTGTGGATTCTTGAGCCGTATGAATTCTCTTTTTCACTCATGGTCACCGGATAATATGGCACTTTTTGAAAAAGACGCAATACTTTCAACTGTGAATCTCGACTTATGCTCGAAAAATTCATTCATTTTCAAAGTGCTCTCCTGATAAGTGATTACAATCATATAAACGACGACGCCACTGCAACTGTTGTAACATGGCCTTAGTTGATTATTTTCTTGCTTATTTTCAGCCGACGAAGACCGCAAAGTATCTGTTCGGAAGATGGAGGCAGTTTGCGATCTCACGGAAACGGAAGTTTCAGTTCTTCCGGTAGTGGCTGTGCCAAGCTGAAGAGGACCAACGCGTGCAGACAAAAAACTCGAGACGTCGCCTCGTTTATCAACGATACTCGTCAAGCTAGGAATGACACGGTGAGTGACTTGTTGAACTAATTCCTTGTAACTTTTTAACTGGTAATGTTACCAATACTTTTCTAAAAATTAATCAAAAAATCTAATCGAAAGACGGTAAAGCAATAAGTTAAGTTCCTTAGAAGCGTAATATAATTGACTGAGGTATATTACAACATACTATTTAACGATCTTTGTTAATTACAACCTTAAGACTATTTTCCACGAATTATTTTCAATCAGTGGTAACTTTAAGTGCATCTCAGATCTGCCGCTGAATAAGCTTCTGATCTCAAATGGAAATAGTATCTTGTATAATTTTTACCTCTGGTATTCTGGTAGAGCGCAGACAAGGTTTTAGGATGTGTTTTCTGCAGTTTTAATTGGATTTCAAAACACAAGTCGGCTGCAGACCCATTTCAAAAATCAAAATCATCTATTCTCTTCTAAATAACATGGTAACACTAGTGAACATAACAATCTTTGATAAAGATAATTAGATATACTTAGATGCATAGAACATCTGTTTCCACTGTGAAAGACTTGTTTTGTCATCACATCAGGCTCACGACGAATCAAAATTGGTAACATTTGAGGAAGGTGTTTTCCAAGGAGTCTCCTCTTGTTCAACATCTTACTGCTGCCGCTCTCCATTGCGTTGAGATTGACTCGTGGATATTAGTCTGAACTATGGAACAATCGAAGGACCTATTTATTTTACATGGATGATCTGAAACTTGCCCCTGGGAAGGAAAACCTTCATACAAACACATCGAAACGCTTGGCTTCCTCAACCAGGCTGCACTTCGGCTACCTAGAGACAGTCGGGCTTACATCTGAAACCGAGGGATTCACCGCAGCTTGTCAAGATGGCATAATCAACACCTTGTTCTATCGCCGCAACATGATGGGTGTGCAGGTTCCTGATGTCAGCCTAACCGAAAGACGTCTGAGACGCTATTTATGTCTGGCAAAAGCGGCTTCGGCCATCGCCACAATGCCGCCCTATGGGTGCTATATTACCACCTCAGGCACTCGAACGGAATAGACGGTGGTACCTTATTTGCCAGGAGATATTGAGTCGGTTATCAGAAGCGAAAAATGCCAGATCCACTTTGATGATGGCTACTTGGTAGCTGAAAGGTCCTTAGTACTCAAATAGTATTTCGTACATTATTAGTGTCATAATATTTGCTAAATGGAAGTACGTGAAATGATATCAACATAGCAGACAGTTCATAAAACAAACGTGCTCGCATAAATGCTGCAATAATGCAGTTTCCATCCTTAACAATAGAAACACGGTTATGTTTCTAGAGAGAATTCAGCGTTTTGCCTTGCCAGCGTTTGTAAATAGAATCGAAGCAATATCCATTAAGAGTTTCCTGTGGAACTCTGCCAGTTGGAAGCGCTTAAGCCAAATATTACAATGCCAATTAAAAATCGAAACAACCGATAAACGTGCTAATTTCAAAACGGATCGTAGAAAACCGCGAATGTATGCGAAGAAAGGACGCATATTATCATCTTATAAGTCATTTTTCAATTTCATTGAGCAATAAAATTAGACAGCGATTCGTCGCAACAAGTTTTTCAATAACTCTTATGAGAAAATTATTGGAATCAATTTCAATGGCTTCCTGATATTTCAATTCTTTCTACTTTCAAAAAAGAAGCATGCTTGGAAAAATATAAAACCGCAGTGGATGAGGGCCACACAATGCTAGAATACTCAAACTGAGTCTTACAATCAAAAATATCCAAGGTATTACGAAATAAGGTCAGGATTTCATATGCACCAGAGAAATAGTTGTTCTCTATATGTGCATTGAGACAATAATTATGAATCAAACTATCATCCGTATAAAGCAGACGTTTCCCCTTGAATATTCTGGTAACATCGTCAACGAAAAGTATAAATAACGGAGGGCCAAGAACGTGCCCTGTGAAACACCAAGTGTCATCTCATATAGCAAGTTTTCCACTAACTGGGGTTGAGGGCTGAGGGGGAAAGAAATCAGGTGTGGGGGAAAGGTAAATTTTGAAGCGTTTTGTTTATTATCTGGTGTTCCAACCGGCAGAAAGCCTTGTTAGAATATTTATAAATTTTTAAGTCAGTTACCTTTCAAAAAACAAGGTTCAAAACCTGGTTATGCTCAAACAACTTATACTGCTCAACATGGCTGTAGGTCTATATTTGCAGACAGTTCTGTCACCTCCTCTTTAATGTAGGAGATTCTTATACAACCATGTGTCAGGAAGAAGTTGAACATAATACAGTAAAGGATTGTTATCTGGGCCGTTGTGGCAGCTTGTGTCCCAACAGACTCAGTTGATTGACGAGGGAAAGGTATAAGAAAGACTCGTCGAAACTAATAATACCGGCACCGCTATTACAATGAGCAGGCAATGCATCATTGAAGCACTTGCTCAAAAGCAAACAAGGAGTATTGACGACACCAATTCAGCAACATTAACTTCCTTTGCAGCATGTGAAATCTAAAATCTCTCCGAAATGTTATAAAGATATATTTCTATACAACCTACATTATGACACTATTGAGTTTACTCTGATGATGGCTACTTGGTAGCCGAAAGGTCCTCAATACTTTAGTACTATTTTACTGGATAAGGGTGATTATTTCTTATCAATAGTGTTATAACATATATACAGTGTCGACTCTTTTATAGTTTAACCTACATTATGCTTTGTATTGTAAATAGGAATGTTTGATGGTATGACCTAGGTACGCCAAGGAGGATATCTGCGCTTAGTGGTTGGGGATATTTTGGGAATAAACATGTCAAATGCAGAATTTAACATTGAACCCAATTTATCCGGTGAAGCACCGAAATCAGTGTCTTTAGTGACAGAGAGCCAGGATACGTTGGACAAATACATAAAGATTGAAATGTAGTCTCCCTCCTTGAAATTATATCAAGTTGAATTACCCCGCAATCTTGAAGGGGTTTGTAAGGAACTGGTATCAAAATGATGGGTGATGACTATCCTCAACAATATGAGAATGTGAAGCATTTTCTACATGGCTTACCACGAGAGTTCGGTTCAATCTGTTCTGCACAAAATTAAATTGTATCACACCAATGAGTAAGCATTTTCATGGAGTATTTTTGTATTGAACGATATACAACATAGCCTCTTTTATTAAGGTGCTTGATATATGAAGCACGAATATTCTGCTCTTGAATATATGGACTTGTATTGTGTTGTGGATGTTCGCACACTGTGACCTAAAAGATCTATTGTATCCTCTCTTCTGCTGATATGCCCCTCATGATATCTCAGCGGCTATAGCAGTTCCTTCAACCCTGTGGCTTTATGATATTTCAGTATGTCGAAAAACCTTGCGTTAGGTAAGCTCCCTCTCCTATTTAATATGCCCCAAGGTCTCGTGCCCGTGGGTTTTGCAACGCGGCGCATTCTGCGAGGATGTGGATGGAGGTTTCGTCTTTCTCCTCGCAGAACCTGCACTGTTCTTCTTCTACTAATCCGAGCCTCTCAAGGTGTCCTTTCAACCGTCAGTGCCATGTTAGCATTGACGTTAGTATTCTGTGTTTATTTTTACGTAGGTTGATGCAGTCATTAGATCCCTTTTGATTGTAGTTTACCAGAAGTATCTTCGCTTGCAGACCTATCCAGTGGTGAGATCTTTTGTTGTCTACTTCTTTCTTGAGTTTTTCCAACATTGTGTTGACGCTTATTCCACAGAAGGGTTTAGGTTCCACAAATGGTGTTTCGGCCCCTTTTTTGCAAGATCGTTTGCTTTTTCGTTACCCTTTACCCCGGCGTGTCCCGTGACCCATACTAGGCTAACTGGTTATTGGCTAGTTCGTTTAGTTTTTCTCAGACTATCTTGGACCTGATTACGTGGGAGCTTAGAGCGTTGATGGCTGCTTGACTATCCGACATGATGACTATTTCCTCTCTAGGGAGGTCTCTTTCTATATTCACTATAGCGTGAATCTTTGCTTGAAAAATGCTGAGGGATTTTCCTAAGCTTTCAGAGGTTATATGGACACTATGTTTAGATTTACATCGAAAATCGAAGCTGTTTGTATTCAACGTGCAATCGGAAAGCCGGTTTCGTTACTGTATTTGTACGTACTAGTGCATGGAGAGCTATGAAAATCGAAATTTCAAAGAATAATTAGAGGAAATCGTTATCATGCGCGGTTGCCCAATGCGAATAATCGTTTAATTTTATTGTTGCACATGTAACTGCCGCGGGATGAATTATGTATCTGATATTATGTGTCGTGTTTTGCATTCGAACGCGAATAACATGTGGGAGGTTAATATTCAGAGGTAAATTTCCATGTTATCTACATTTTTCGAGGCACGGTTGCAGCCACAATATGTAAATCCGTGCTGTCCGCAACGTTTCACGTAACGTCTACCGAAAGATAAAGTTCGCACTTTTCCTGATGCCGTGGCAATGAATATTCCAAAAAGTTGTCGTACAACACATTACTATTGTTATATAATCTAAATTTTGAGGATCACGTATGCGTGAATGAAAACGTTCATTTGAATCGAACAAACAAAAGCGGGCGATTGCCGTGAATGGTCGGGTTTCAAAGCAAACAATCGCAACAGTTTGGAACATGGATAACTCCTTTTCGCGCGTGAATTTTGCAGCGCTTCCAGCGTTGGTGAAGTACCATTCGGAGATAATTGAATAGATAATGGCTGTGAACTAACTCATCTAAATCGCAATTCGAACTACTTCAATGCTTTTGTGCTGTGGTTCGAATTGAAAGTCGAAGCAATCGGTGAAGCCATATATCCGCTTCGAGCACTTTATACCTTAATACTGGGTGTCTGGATAATTCTTCCTCTGGCGTTAAATAACAGTGACTTTCCAGTTATCGTGATAGTCCCTCAAAGTGACATATCCTGATAGTGATAATGATATCTGTGGTACGTTGAGACATCCTGAAGGGCCCAATCAAGTCGTAGCAGGGCATTTTTAAAGATTTACTTGCATGGGCTATTTTCCCCACCACGCTAGAATTTGCCCACCCAGTAAATAGATTTGCCCAGGGCAAAAGGCAGTGTTTTCCTTCAGCAAAATGGTAATATGTTCAGTTCCTTTCTCTTTAAAAAATCAGCTATAGCTGGTCTTGGATCATAATAACCTATACCTACCGCGTTTTTGTCACTTGTACAAGCAACAAGTCTGATTCCAGCATCTGGCGATTCAATTTCAGGCACTTGACCAATTTATACGCAATTATCACTAACTCTATTAGTAAACTTATGATCATTTTCTTCGCAAAAGCAAGGAAGAGTGGGAGTGGGAGAATTCAAGCGTTTTAACGCTGCGTCGAAAGTACTAATCTCTAAGTTAAAGGTAAGGTCATGTCCACGTGGTTACAGTGACGGTCTATGTATAGTACATGATAACGTGCTCAGTTCATACAAAAAAACTAATGCATTTTTTTCAATATTATCAATTGAGTATTCTCTCGAACTTTTTGAGTGTCATAATCGTGATCAACGACTCCAAAAACTCCCGAGAGCCAGAACTTGTGACATAATGAAGAAAAATTAACGAATTTCTAGAAGATGACGTAGATATCCAGAACCCCCAGAGACCCGGTTACACCCCAGGTAATTAGGGAAACTTTTTGAGTGCCATAGTCGTGATCGGCTACTTTGAAACACCCTGAGAGCCAAAATTTGTTATGTATTATGAGAAAAAATTAATGAATTCCTAGAAGATGACGTTGATATCCGGTCTTCAAGTATCCCCAGGTATTGCAGGAAAGCAGTTGACAAGCATTAAAAAAATAATAATGAAAATTCATCGATATCCCAGGGCGTCAGGACCCCGTATACCCCTGGGATGGTCCAAGGGGACCTCGGGGAATTTTTAAGCATCATATTCGTGATCAGCGACCCCAACAATTCCCGAGAAACCAATTCGAGTCCGTTTTTTTATCCACCTCTAAAAGTACACTAAGAAAAATTAAATTTTTGACTGTAGACGTGCAATACATTTTTTCCGCAAATAACAAATACGGCACAAAATGTTTAAATTACCTACTGAATCGAATGCAGAAAACCGCATCTCATTCCATCCAACTGCGCCAGGGATGGAAGGTGGAATGCTTTATTTCCTCGTTTACTGCTTCAATCGAGTAATTGTATTTTTTTGTGTACTGCATTTTTGGGGGCATCCAGAATTGTCCTGGTGCTTAGTCTACAGTAGTTTTCGATCCCAGAAATGATTTTTGGACCTTTTTTTTTGCTCGTCGTTTAATATTCAATAGGAATGTTTTTATCAACCTTACAGTATGATTGACCGTATTAAAGTCGTAGTTCACTGCATGAAAAAAAAAGAACCAATTCAATATCGTACTGCGGCGCAGACTATTTGAGTCCTTTATACGAAATAGTCCGAATATACGAAAAAATGTTCTTGGTATATGAGAAGGATGAGTACGATAAACGAGAATTTGAAAGTTCAAATAACGAATAACACTTTGATATTATGCAATTAGAATAATAACTATCCACAACTATTCAAACTTTCAAGTTGGAGAACTACTGTCAAATAACAAAATTGAATTTTATTGATCTTACCAAGTCAAAAGTCACACTCAAGATGCCCGTCTTTATATCCGCGTTTATCCTCTCCCGGACTATCACGAAACGTGGGACTTCTTGCGTCAATCTTCGGTTTCTCCAACGACCCGCTATCGCATTGACATACTTAGCTTGAGCTATCAAACTACAGAGGTCAAGTTTGTCTTCTTCTGAGAATAAACGTCTAAAAAGTTATCGGAATAATAAATGATCATTGAATAAATGTATTAACGTCTAAAACGTTACAGTCATCCAAAACATTTGGTTTTGTTGTTACTGGCCGATCTAGAGAATTGGAAAAATTAGAACAAAGTACAGACTTGACATACACGCTCGAAAGTTCAAATTAGTAGATGATTATTGTGGGTGTGAGCATAGCGTGTCGATTTTAAACGAGGATAACGCGTAACAGCCTCTGTGTAGTAGGAATTAGAAATAGTGGAATAGAACTGTCTTGAAATTCTTTAAGTCAGTAACTCTGAACGAACGTACATCGTATCCCGTCTACGCTGGAAATAATGCAATAGTTTCTCTATCATCTTTCCTGTGGGGTCCGAAAAGTGTGTAGAAACTAGGTCAGTCAGTACGCCGTGCAATTCATTCAATTTAAATTTTACATACTACATACCTGAGTTCTCTATGCACTCCAGTGAAGTGAGCACATCATGTCTATGTTTTGTGAAAATGTTTGAAAAAAGCGGACCCAACGTTCGACCGTTATGTACAAACAAACAACGTGCCGTTTGAGCCGAAAGGGGGGAAGAATATGTTCGCTATGTTCACTCCATCTTTCGCATAAGCCATTAAATAGGACGAGCTGCTGTCTATCTTTTGCATAAGCATGAAAATATCTCGAAATTGGTCGAAATCTTGCGATAGGTCTGAAAATAGAACGGTAATAGATACGGGGCTGTACAATACGGCGTTGGATGCGTCGTAAAGTTCGACGTAAGATAGACTCAATAACGAAAGATACCCCATTCGTAGTTTTTGAGATAGAAGGGGAAATTTACGAAGCGAGCGAACAGCAATCGACCTGATTTTTCGGCTACGTTAGGTTGGGAAATTCGAATCCGGGTTCGGATTCGGTGTAGGACTTTTCGTTTGGGCGTTGCCAAAATTTTGGCGAACATGTCCCAGTTTGTGCCCTTCATACTTGAAAATTTGATGGTTGTACAAACGGAAGCCAAAGGATGTAAGTATATGTTTATCATAAGCAGATAAGGAGTGCGAATCGGCTTGTCTTTCGCCTAATCCAATATAGAGCGCGAGCCGTAATATGTCTAGCTACTCCAACTTGATTCTTTAGTACTGACATCGATAGCCATATAGCTGAAACTGTTTTTCGTCAGAACATAATTGGGCGCATTCTGCTTGATTTCAATACCAAAAAGCTTATGGGCCAGACGGAATTCCATAAGGAATGTGCGCCTAAGTCACCATCAGTCTTCTCCAAGTTGCTTATCCTCCATACAAACGTTGGAGTACAACCACTTCCAAAAAATGGACAGGAGACCATTCACAATAATAAGAGACACATTACACTATCACCTGTGATCTCTAAAGAGATGAAGAAAGAAATCAACATCGCGGTAATCCAAATCACTAGAGAGCTCCGAAATCGTAAATGACCGGTAATATGACAGGTTCTTCTGATCCATAACTAGAAAACGACTCAAGATACGTCATTGAATCTACAAATAAATAAAATTAATGGATCATATCTATATTCTGGGGAAATTTTGAGTGAATAGGAGTCACCCTTCGACCGTTATGGTAGAAAGCAACAAAGTGCTATACGAACCGATTTGAGGAAACACTTCGTTCGCTACAGTCACTTCGTCTTAATAATCAAAAACGACAGTTATTTGTGAAGATTCCAGAGTTTTTGGGGTCGCTGAGATCAATAGTGAGATTCCTGATGCCGTTTTAGTCCAAATTCAGCCCTAACTGGTTTAGATTCCGTAGTTTTCGGATTTACTGAGGTGAACAGTGACACTCCTAATGGCGGGAACGTCGAAGTACGGCCCTAGGGGTGAAACGTAGGACCATTCTTCGATTCCATAGAACCGGATGACGCCGTGTAATCAGCTAGTAATTACTATTCATGAACCACCAGAATGGATATATCGGTATCGATTGCGGAAAATAATGAAGCTAAAGAATGAATGTCATATTATTAATAAAGCAAAGAAAAGATGTTATCCAGACAATATAAAGAGACTGAATGCTTTCCTTTATAAAGCGAATAATAATTTGACGGGACAGTAAACTGTAATTAACTTGAAGTAACATGATAATATTGTTGATGCTTCAGTTGCATCAAAGTTTAATATGCATCCCTAATACGTAGGACATAAACGGGAAGTTTATGGAGCTACATGCCTTACGAAAATCCGTCTTTCATGTGGATCATGTATTTATATGCTCGTGAAATACGAATTTACGATTTAATATGCATTGCAATGTGATCCTTTTAAGCTTTTTAATTTATTTATATTCGACATATCGATTTCATTAGATGAATCATTCACTTCAGGCTCTCCCTTACTGTAATCTCTTTTCGTAGGTTTCAATCTCTTTGGAATGGTTATAATTAAACGAAATTTCTGGTTCGCCGTTAATTATTGTTTAATCCGAAGCTTCAAGATTTAATTTCTTACAAACAGTCTTTCTGGTTCTTCTAATTTGTTGAAATCTTAATCAGTAGGAATTATTCATTTAATCAAAGTCGTTTTATGTTTGTTCCATGAAATTATTTCTTGGGGTGTTACACCTTTCACAGATCCATCGTTTTCATCATTTCTTTGGCATTTACAAATATCTAACTAAATAATAATATTCATCAAATGCTGATGGGAATTCTGGATTATAGCACATTGTCGTCAATATAGCACTCAATGTTTTAAGAATTCCAATTTTTTTCGATGGTGAGAAATTTGATTATAACGTTATTTCAACATCTAATGATGATTATCGACGGTACAATGTTTTGAGACCCTAAATCCTGCACATCATACCGACATTGACCCTAATGAAAACATGTTCTGAAGGGTTTAAGTACCTAAATATTACATCGCTATGTTTCTAAGAACATACAGAACAATCTTAGATACCTAGTAAAACATGTATTTCAGTTAACAATCGTAGCATACATTTTTTTAGATACAATTGGTGTTTTAAGACTAAAATTATATGATTACGAAATAACATATTTTATTTATCATAATTTGCACATTGTACACTTCTTTATATACAGGATGTTTCATTAAGGTTGACCATCGACCATATCTCGGAAACTACTGTGGATAAAAATTTAGGAAGAAAAATTCAATTAGAGTGGCCATGAGAAAATCCTGGAAATTATTTTCTTAAGTTCCTCATTCAACCGCAAGGGGACACAATTGAAAATTGAATATAGAAATTCTAAATTTCTTCGAAAATTCACACATTAAGGCAGTGTGTTCCAAACTGTGGGGCGCGCCCCCCTAGGGGGGCGCGAGACTGTTGCAGGGGGGGCAGCTGATTCCAAAATATCATTTTCGAATACAAACCAAAAAAGTCGAATAGTCGAATTACAATATCAGATGAGTGTTTATGAAATTGGATTGTTAGAAAAATTAAGGGGGGCACAACAAATTTTTTTTCCAAAGAGGGGGGCGCAGGTACAAAAAGTTTGGAAAGCACTGCATTAAGGTATATCTTTAGTGACATGATTATAAAGGCTTAGACATTTTGGTCCAAGGCTCGTTGGCGTATCGATTTTGATGATAGTGGAGGTAGCTATTTAGTTATTTTGAATCCGATTTTTAATATCATTCTGAAAAAATATCGTGAATATAATCAATTTCAATTTCAATTTCAATCAACGGCTATAACATAAATTGAAGGTCTGAAACCTTCAAAGAATCGTCTAAAAATTATCAGGTAAAATTTGAGTATAAAATACTTAGCCTTATAAACTGCCCAGAACCATCGAATCTTCCCAATTTACGAAAACCGAACTATGCAATTCGAAATCCTGCATATTACCGGGATGCTGTCATTGAATAATGAGTACTGTCAGAGTAAGCGCCAATGATAGTAACACTCCTTAATTCAAAAACGATTGAACTTTAGATGAATGTGCGTGCATAGTTGATCTATAGCGGAGCATCGAATCGCATTGTGTTCATCAATGATCTACTATCCTTTCAGAGGTTTATATTTACAAAAATATGAGACTATGGCGAGAACAAAGTGGTGTAATTGGTGAGCACGCTAGACTAGACATCCAGATATGTGGGTTCGAATCCCGCCTATGATTCTAAGTTTTACGTTTATTCATCTTGATGATCTTATGTTAAGTTATCTGAATCATCTTCATAATTCAGAAAATTTAATTCTATATATCTCAATACACTTACAACTTGCACTTGTTTATACTCACCTAGAACATTTCTCAGTTAGTTCTATAGAAATGTATAAGAACCGGGATGCTGTCATTGAAACTGTCAGAGTGATTGCCAATCATCGCCATAATCTTACCTACGCTCCTCAATTGAAAAACTATTAAACTTCAGATGACTGTGAGTGAATAGTTGATCTATAGCGCAGGATCAAATCGCATTGTGTTCATTAAAGATTTACTGTCCTTTCAGAAATTTATATTTATAAAATTGCCGTGACCAAAGTGGTGTAATTGGTGAACACGCTGGACTAGACATCCAGGAATGTAGGTTCGAATCCCGCCTATGGGTTAATGTTTTACGTTTATTCATCTTAATAATCCTATGGGGAATTATCTGTTATCTTCATAATTCTGAAGGTAACTTTTCTGCATATGTCTACCTATTTCTGTTTCTTTTCTTTATGATATTTCATTTTTTTTCGGTTTTCTTTGTCTTTAAAGTCAATAATTATATTACTGTTTAATTTGTATACTGTAATTAATATTTTCGTAACAGCTAATATTGTTCACTGAATTAATGTGTGTATCATTGTAGATATATGGTTGATGAATAAATAAATAAATGGACGAAAGTGTTTTACTTGTTAACGGAAAAAGGAGAGTGTGGGAGGTCAGTGATCATTTAATTTTAAAAACAATCAATTCAACATTCTGTTTCAGTTTTTTCGATATGTTTCAAAAGATTGTAGGCATACCCTTTTAGCGAACCATATGAAAAAAAGTTAGTTATATATCAGCGGCGTCCTATCTGAATCAGTGGCGTTCGTTACCATCAGTCAAACTAATTCCCCAAAGTAATTTATGGTATTCATTCGTGCACTATAGAATCTGTTAGAACTCTAGGGAGATATAACGCATCTTCGCGGCGCCTATACAAGGGTGAACGGTCGTCGCGAAGCCCGCGACGCTGCCTTCTGGCGCCCAGTGATTCAGTCTCGTTGCAAAAGCCGTGTTATCAGCGTCGAGTTGATTTTCACACACACACACAGACAAACATATTCTCGACGCGACGACGACGAGAAGCGCGCGAACGCACGCTCGTGAAAGTTTTTCTAAATTTAAGTGTTACTTTTTATAAACGCCTAATACAACAAACATATAAATAAATATTATGGAGATTTAAAAAATAATGTACATACTGCTTCTGAGAAATCTATCGTAAGAATCTGCTTATATTGATTAATGCATTTCGCTTTTTTTTCAAATTTAATCAGCGTCTTGAATGTTATAGCGAATTTTATGTCAGATTAGATCAGTAGAGAAATAATTTAGTTTATTAGTTGTTAATGTATTTCTTAAAAATGACCTGTTACTTGTGATCGACAATGACATTCGGGCTGACAATGCATAATGGAATACTTTTTTCGTGAGTCTCCGTACATAATTATGACTGTCATTTTGGTACCAAAAAAAAGTGTCTAGTAACTGATGAATGTAATAGTAATTTTTACAAACAGAAAATATAAAATACAATAGATAGATAATGTTACTGCCCCATCGTACAAATTGTAGAATTAGCCATTATGTGATGGAAATCCATTCTAAACTCCAATAAAATAACTATTAAAAATTCGATTTTCACTAGTTTAATAAATAAATGTAGCCATTATTTCGCTAATATAGTAGCTTTTCCAAACAATCATCACAAAGTACAAACTTACTACAAAAGAGCTAATTAATATACTGGGTGTTCCAGGTTTAAGTAGCAGAACTTTAATAGTCGATAGAAAATTTGATTTTGAGAAAATGTTCCTATTAACATATATGCCCAAACATTTTTTGAGATACGGAGTGTTGAATTTTATAATGGATTTCTTAATTGTATTTGTATCTCCGAAGATAATTGAGATGCCTCAATGAAATTTGGTACCGTGGATACTTAGATAGGTTACTACATTTGTCCATAATTAGAGACCGGTATTACTTCCAGTGGCGTAGATATAGATATTTTGTGACAATAAATGTAAACGTAAAGGCTACTTTTTGAGAACAAACTGCAGAATTTAAATCGAAACATAGAAGAACTTTCGATATTTCTTTGTACCTGACATCGTCTCACTGCAAATTTGATTTTTGTGATTTAATTACCACCGCCAATAATACAGAAAATTCAGCAAATTTGTCTTGTTTACTCTTGTTGTTGAACTTACTATGAATTAAAGTTCATTGTAGTTATCTAACTTGAACATTTTTGAAAATAAAAATTGGTTATTCGACCTTTCTTTGTAATATATAGCTGTAGAGGTTAGGAAAGACTCATTTTATTTTTGTGACTCAACGACGCCTTTCAATTCGAGGTTCCTCTTTTCCCAATTTTCACCAGATTTTCATGGTTCTGCATTGAAGTTTGTTCCTAAAAAGTAGCCTTTACAAGGTGTTATTAAATACCTATATCTACGCCATTGGACGTAATACCGGTCTCAAATTATGTGCAAATGTAGTAACCTATCTACGCATCCACGATATCAAATTTCATTGAGGCATCTTGATTATCTTCGGAGATACAAGCACAATTAAGAAATTTTTTATAAAATTCAAGGCACCTGTATCTCAAAATTTAGGCACCTGGCCATATATGTTAATAGGAACTTTTTTCCTCAAAATCGAATTTTCTATCGATTATTCAAGTTCTGCTACCAAAACCTGAGTCACCCTGTATAACTTTAATGATAATCTTAAGATATATGGTTACTGAAATTTTACCTCATTGGCTGTAACCCATTGAGGATAAACTGGTATGAAACGGCAAAACCTAATTATACAAATTCAACAAGAGGTAATTATTAAGTATTTGTTGATCGGTCTATAGGATATCGGACTTCCCATGTTTATTAATTTCTAGGGATTCCAGCAAATTTATTATTTTACTTTCATTCAGAATTCCATTACGTGGTATCGTCCCTGGTTTGTACGACAGTAAAAAATAGGTGAGAATAGGACAGCAAAAAAAAGACGTTGTTATCTATTCAGCGATGTTTCGACCATATATTTCTTTCGGTCTTCTTCAAGCTTCCAAATATAACATCATTGCTAAAATGTTGATGTTATATTTGGAAGTCTGAAGAAATATGAAACATATGGTCGAAACGTCGCTGAACAGATAACAATGTCTTTTTTGCTGTCCACTAATGTCTTATGCAGAATGTATAAAATTTCGAAATTAGCATAAAGCTATGGTTTTCTATAAGTAAATGTTCCGCAAAGGTTAAATCCGATCTGACCAATGTATAACATATGGCAAGACTCACTTGTTAGCTATAAGCCCCACATTTGTGTTCATCGGATGATTAATGTTTTTCATATATGATAGCTAAGCTTATCAAAAATAATAAAGATAAATCATCCGCTGAAAACGAATGTGAGCATTCTTTCATAGTCTCTAGAAATTTATAGATCCAATGGACAAATTGCATTACTCAATGAAGGAACTGATGTTAACTCATCGCCATTATTAAATATTTTCATCTAAAAATTCCACATAGACTCGACAAAGACACCCCTAAAATGATGCATATCCATTACAGTTTGCATCCTAGGTCGTCCGTTCCCGCATTTATCTCCCAAATCACCAAGGAGTCAGGAGGGTCTTCATCATCGAAGTGTGGTTCTGTTTGAATCGCCTCCTGTGCCTTGTCGAAAGTCACGAATTGTCGGCATTCATCGTAAAGGCAGCACAAGAAGCTGTGGAAGAACTCGGTCTCAAATTTCACCATCAGCCGAAAAGGCCAACTAGAGCAAGATATTATGCTCAGGGGGCATGCTGACAAGCCGATACACGTTTTCTCCTACAGAAACATCAAAACGCTCGGCTCGTCAACCCAGCCGAACATCGGCTGGGCTTACATCCACATTGGCCGCAACGAAATGGGTGTGCAGGTTCCTGATGTCAGCTTCACGGCCTGTTGGAAGGCGGCTTCGGCGTACTCCCATCACCATAATGCACCCTACGAGTGCTGTATTATCATCTAAGGTACTCATACGGAATAGACCAGGAGCTGGTGCTACCTTAAATGCCAAGAGATATTGAGTCCGAAGTCGGAAACGGAAAATACCAAATCTACGACGTTCAGATCAGGCCTCACGTTTTCTTCCTCGATGAACAAACCAAGACTGTGTATGTCATCGAGCTCTCTGCTCCGGCAGAGCAGTACATAGTCTTGAAAGAGGAGGATAAATGGACAATGAATAAAGACCTCTTGTTCGAGCTCCGCACGCTATACCTAGGCCACAAGGTCGCATTAGCGTTTTGGGCGGAACTCAACCTTCTCATTTAACGCGTTTCGGCCTTCGCCTCTTTAAGAAATCATTTTAATTTTTTTATGATGATTTAACTACACATTTAGACAACTACATGTATTGATAAATAACACAATTCGGTGATTATATACAAAATAAATTAATTTCTCATGACATATTTGAATGATGAATTCACTTTTTACTTTAATTGAATGCTAGCTGTTTTCGTTTGCATATGGTGGAATTTTGGACCTGTCTGTTTTTATTACATTAATTCTTACATTATTGCTGATTTTTATGTTTCATGTATTTACGTGAGTTGATCAAGTTTATCCGGCAATATTACCATTCAACAAACATATACAACTGAAAGCATAAAATGATGCGAACATAGCAATCACGGGTTAACAGCTATGTCGACTTGCTTGGTCTCATCAGAAGCCTGAACACCTTTCTCCCCTATCAATACGAGATTGCAATTGATAGTTCACTCGGAACAGTTGTAGAAGAGGCAATTTGCAGATGAATAAATAAACATTATATAGTATTCCATTTTATCGTACGATGATTTACAAAATAATTACAAATGCTGTGGCAGTATTCGTCAGAATAGAAAAATGATACTTTACGTCGGATCAAAACTTAAGACCGAACGTCCCAGGAAAGACTTGTGCATTTGTATCAGGATAGTCATTATATACATATGAATAATATATCTTCTAATGCTGCTATTCTAATAATGACTTTCCCTCTCAATAATTTCATATGATGATTAGTCAATTCACCGGTTAGTTTATTCAAACTAGCCGGTCAGACTCCATTAGTATAAACAGGTAATTCATGCCTCCGGGAGGACCCTGTATGCGACAATTGATCGGGAGTACAAAAAATAAATTCCTCATATTCGGTTGAACTAGATTCTTGGATTCTATTAAAAATTCTGAACGAATATTTGTTAACAGCCCGTTTAAATTAGCTGTACATTACTTTTCTGCATCTTAATGGACATACCTACATCATATTAACAATAAACGTTGTACAAAGTGGCTAATATATTTTCTCTTAGCATATTCAAGTATTTTTATGTGAGTCAGTTTGAGAGATAGTTCAAAATGCTCGCACCGAAATGTCTGAAGGAACGTTAAGTTAACAACTTATGATATGGTAATAAAATTTAGATAATTACTCTAAAACATTCAGTATAACATTTCTAATCTTCGTCAATTTGAATGAGTTTAAGTGTAGTAGTTATGGATACTGATAGTATATCGCTGGTCTTGGAACGAAATTTATATATGAGAGTGAAACCGCATTCTGAGGGCTTCTGACGAAATAATATTCACCATAATCTATTCCTAACACACCCCAGCACGATCTGAAATCGACGCAGTGAGGTAGCTTGGAGTACGTTCTATAATTTGATTTAAATTGAGCATTACAAATGAAGCTAAACGACCAAACAAGATTTCTACGAACAAATGGATATTGAGTTAACATAGCGTTAAACTAATATGAAAACCGGTAGAAGCCATTACTCCACTGATTGAATATTGAAAATACTGAGCAATAAGCACTGAGCGAATTTAGAACACGTTATAACAAGATGTTGTAGCTTGTAACAATTGAAAAAGAACTTCTAAGGTACAAGTACGATACATTAGAAGGCGAAGGAGAATCTAACTATAATCAAATTTGCTAAGTAGCATCCATATCTATGATAATTATATAAATACCTGTCTTAATTTACTGATGAATATTTTTAATATTTTCAATGAAGGAAAATTTTAATTATGGCTCACCTCATCGATTCAGATGAAGGTGACTTATAATACTATCTTTTGGTGAGCTAATAGGCATCAAAAAATAGTTATCACCATTTGTGTTGAAATTGCGTTATAATACGTTTTTTGAATGATACATTCCATTTTCTCGCTACTTTTATTCTTAGACCACGACTAACTATGTTACAGTGTTCCCAGATCTAAATTCTGTTCACTCGTAGCTTCTAATTCCAATAAAATTATACTTTTGTAAAATGAAGTATCTCTAATTGATCAACAGTCTTCGAATATGCCATGGAATAAGTTCCAAGATCCTAAATTCTAATCTTCCCTGGCTTATGACCCCAATAAAATGGCACTTCTGGAAAATAAACTATCTATAATTAATATCAACCATCTTCGAATCTGACATGAAATAAGTTCCAAGACCCTGAATTCTAATCTCTCCTAGCTTATGACCTCAATAAAATCACACTTCTGGGAAATAAACAATCTATAATTAATATCAACCATCTTCGAATCTGACATGGAATAAGTTCAAAGACCCTGAATTCTAATCTCTCCTAGCTTATGACCCCAATAAAATATCACTTCTGGAAAATAAAGTTTATGTAATTGACCTCAACACTCAACAGTCTTCGAATATAACATTGGAATAAGCTCCCAGACCTTGAATTCTGATCTCTCCTAGCTTATGACCCCAATAAAATCTCACTTCTGGGAAATAAAGTATCTGCAATTGATATCAACAGTTTTCGAATATGCCATGGAACAAGTTCCAAGACCCTGAATTCTAATCTCCTAGGTTACGACCCCAATAAAATCACACTTCTGGAAAATGAAGTATCTATAATTCATATCAACAGTCTTCGAATATAACCATCGAATAAGTTCTAAGATCCTGAATCTTTCCTAGCTTATGACCCTAATAAAATCTCACTTCTGGGAAATAAAGTATCTGCAATTGATATCAACAGTTTTCGAATATGCCATGGAACAAGTTCCAAGACCCTGAATTCTAATCTCCTAGGTTACGACCCCAATAAAATCACACTTCTGGAAAATGAAGTATCTTTAATTCATATCAACAGTCTTCGAATATAACCATCGAATAAGTTCTAAGATCCTGAATCTTTCCTAGCTTATGACCCTAATAAAATCTCACTTCTGGGAAATAAAGTATCTGCAATTGATATCAACAGTTTTCGAATATGCCATGGAACAAGTTCCAAGACCCTGAATTCTAATCTCCTAGGTTACGACCCCAATAAAATCACACTTCTGGAAAATAAAGTATCTATAATTAATATCAAAAGTATTCTCATATTCCTTCGGATAAGTTCCAGTCATTATCTCAAAATTTTAAAATTTTCGCATTTTGCAAAATTTCATTAGGGATAGGAATTAAAAATAGTAATTTCGTTGAATCGCGTCGTTTCTATTACTTTTTCTCTTGGACGATTCATATTACATTGTTCCGGTACCCTAAATTCTGATCTGTTAAGAGAATAAAGCATCCAAATTCATGTTATCAGACTTTTGATATTGCATAGAATAAGTAACCGAGATTATCTTAAAACTTGGGAATTTTACAATAATTTAATAGTCATTGGAGAGAGATAGCGATTGGCAACTCTCAAGCTCTGTTTCTAAGTATACTATTGTTGATGCAAGCTTTGCTGACAAAAAGTCTCCAAGCTTACAGAAATTCAGTTTATTTTGCTAGTGTGATCTGTTTGTATTTGTTGAATATGTGTAATAATTTCCTTCATTCATGGATATGTTCTTGGTAAGTCAATATCTGTCGAGCTATCAGACTTGGACATTTTTGAGAATTATTCACTGGGAAATAAGAAGAATCCAATATACCATATCGATTTCCATATCCAAACAGAACTTTTCCTTCACAATATTTCCCAACCTTTTCCAAATGTCAATGCTATAATAAATCAGTCATGAGAATGTTCAAAACTCGTTTAGTTGAATTTTCAGTTTCAGTTTTGATATTAATGATTATTTGTATGTAAATCACGAAACGTTCGCCCTGATACCGGACTGTTTTAGGATTCATAGAAAATGATGTTGTATTTTACACAAATAAGCAAGAAACTATCAAAATGAATGACTAGTAGAAAAATCTCTCAACACTTCGTGAAATAGGTAAAGTTCAAATTGTACGATGGAATTTCGAGCAATGAATAGATCAATAACCCAGAATCGAGACACGAAACGTTGCAACGTTACAATTGATGACTTTTCTTCGAGTTAAATTCTAAGCAGAATTTCTCAATTACCTATTTCCGGCTTGATCGATTGCCGACGTTTACGTTTGCGATGCTGTGGCGCGTTTTGGGTTAATTCATGAAGAATCAGTTGAGGACTTTGCTAAAAAAATGGGAGTTTTGTTTGTGGTAAACACGGAGCTTTACACCATTCGTTTAGTACTCTTCGTTATTACGGTTTGTTTACGTTGGCCGTTACTTTCGTGTAAGCTGTGTTTGTGCAAACCATTTCATTAGATGAATTTATGACATCCCTCCGTCGCTGTAGCGCATCATTCCAAATTCTGATTTTAATTCATTTAGTAAAAGCACGGCTTTGCGCTGCATTACTTGGCACTGTCAACAATTTATCAAGTTTCAAAGAGTTCCTTTTTCTATTTCTGCCACTGTGGCTACTCACCAAAGTCAAGAGGCAAGCTCACTCTAACCTGGAAATTTCGCCGAATCCGGACTATTTTCAAGTGCAAGTAGGGATGTTTAACTGTTTTACGTCCCATCCGAAGCAAGGCACGGTTAGATATTATCTTGCTCAAAGAATTTCACCATCTTTGCCTGGTATGTTTGGAATATGTATCGAAAATACATCAGCCGTGATCCGGGTACGAGCAATACCCTTCTCAATAGAGAAAGAAGACTTAACCACGAATAATCGAAACCGTACCACATCAATGCTTTCAAATAAGCATTGTTTAGATTGCGATGGGGACTTGTACTGGAATATTTAAGCAATATTTACAAAAAAGAATGTATGGACATAAGTATAGCACAAGAAACAAAAATTTAGAAAACTCCACCGCCCTTACTAAACACTGCTTTGATTATAACCATCAATTCGATTACAAAATGTTGATATTTTAACTGGGGAAACCAATTATTATAAAAGATCTATTCTGGAGATGATTCACATGAAACGTGACTCCAAATCTGTAAATCATAGGACTGATATTGAGACATTAAGTCAGATTTATACTAATTTAATTAATTAAACTCTTGCAAATTCCTACATGCGGCTTTTTAACGTTAAAAGTATATTTTAGGAAGAATGCTCAAAAGTAATGTTCCAATAAGGTCGATCACAACGTTTTCCTATTACCTCATAAATCTTAACATCTGGTTTGAAAGTGGATACTTAACGCAATAGTTTTGACCTTCAGTCGTATAGAGACTTTACTAACATGCGTTTGTATATTATGAGAATATTAGTAAATAGTGGATTCTTGATATATTTGATATTTGGAACATTGATGTGGTACGGCTTAGATTTTTCGTGGTTCTGTTCGTTTCAGCAACCTGAGCATTTTTAATTGAAATTGGTGCGATAAGGACGCTTTGTGCTATTACAATTAGTTTTAAGAAATTCCGTTTTAGACATAATAAGTCTGCTGATGATGGTCGTGAGACCGAAAAGTACGTAAGGACGAAAATATAAAGCATGAGTGCTAATATTTCCCGGGAATTTATATAGAATTCATACCTGGGTTAAGAATCTTTATTATACAAGTCATATGAACATAGTAAAAGTGTATTATTCTATAAATCTTCATTTCACCAATTCAGTCGATAAAATGAAGATTGCAAATTTATCTGTGCATATATTCAAATCATTGTAGGGATGACTATAAACAAATGTATTTTACTCAACTTTGAGACTATTGAAATAAATATGGAATAAAATCTAATCCTCAAATGCATATTTCGTTAATTGGTACGAACCCGTAAAGATATCCCACAATTTTGGTCGAGCAGTTTACTCAAATTGTACCAGGCAATTTAACAAATAGAAGTCAAATCAATAACGCTTTCAAGAATATTGCCTTTTAAATATCTCTCGTCCGTCTTACAACAAACTTTTACACTCGAACGCAATTTCAACAGCTAAATCTGTTTTCTAATAGGGCATACTTTTATTAATGGTACATCTTTTATAAAAGATCCAAGAACGAACCACTCAACATAACAAGGTGCTGATCTTTATTTCAACCAATAAAGGACTCGAATAATTTCGTCCCGGCTTCTTTAATCAACAACCCGACGAAAGTGACGAAACAATTGAACAATTAAAATTGAGTGCCGTGAAGCGGTGTTTTGTTACGGGATATTTGAAGGCAAAAGAATACTAATTCAACTGAAGGTATATGTGTGCCTATGTCTTCAATAATAAAATAAAATGGTACATTGACAAAGAATGCATTTGGTCTAACAGACTTGTCCGAATTGGACACTTTTGATGGGAAGACCAATTTCTTGAGGAGCTATAAAAAAACTAAACTACATGTTACCAGCTCGATTTTTATGAGAAAGTGTACAGCAAAAATAGCATTTCGATATCTTGAATTGTTTATGAATATTTTTAGTTTCTGTAAAAGCATTCTTACGCACTCTTTCTTGGAGGGAATCCAATGATATCTCCAGTTATTTCATGAAATAGTGGTTTTGAATCTATGGCATAAACTTTTATATTTTTGCAATAAGTTTCTCTTTCCAAATATGTATCATTTTTGTTTCCACAAGACGAGACAGCATGTCATGACGCACATATTAGAATGACGTTTTTGACAATTTGGGGACAATTGGCTTGGCAACTGGAGCTTTGTTCATTGGCCAGCAAGATCCCCCGATCTTATGCCCTTAGATTTACCTCTTGGAAAGGATAAAGGACCTCACATATAAAAGCCATCCTGATTAGCGAGAAACGTTGCAAGCAGCAGTGCGACATGCTTTTATATCAATACCTGCGGTAGAATTAATTAATGCTGTCAAGAAGTGAAGTCAGTAATGCTTCGATTCGAATGGTGCTCAATTTGAACACATGTTGTAAATAATTTTAATAATTCAGTTTTAAGGATATAGTGTTTTCTCTTTTTATTTTGTATTGCTTAATTTAATCTTGAGTCTTAAAATTTTTAATTAAGTTTATTATAAATCCATCCATCCACCAATAAATCACTAAAAACTAGGCTATAATTACTTTATATCCGATTATTTTTCAATCATGATGCCCCAGTATCTTGAAAACAGCAATAAAATAAAAGTTTAGAAAGAAAAGTAGCAAGTATGATACATATTTGGAAAGGGCAATTCATTTCAAAAACGGACGGTCAAAAATATTCAGGATGGCCTATAAGAGAACATAAATGTTTATGTCATAAATTCAAAACCATTTCTTTCATAAAATAACTGGAGATACCATTGAATTACTTTCAAAAAAGTGACTCCAGAGATTTTGGACGTGATATGTCTTTTCAATAAGTCGTAAAACAAAGTTGATTATTTTTCCTGGCTCATCCATCATCTTTGTGTTAAATATACCATCCCAAGCAATATAGGATTTTTTCTATTCTTCTTAAACGCGGATCCACCCATTAATCAAAGACGCTTAACAATCGCTATGCTCAAGAGCCTATTATTCACGTTCATTTTATTTCGACACCGTGAAGTATCTACTTTAAAATCTATATAGCAACAAAATTTTATAATTGATACCAAAATCATGAAAAAAGCAATATAAATCGAGATTACCGAGTTTTCTCTATAAGCTCCTTCTCTAATATACCAAAAACTTGATCGAAGTTTCATATCCAAGACAATATGGTTGGTTCACTTAGGACAATATCTAGCTTACCTACATCTTTCAGCTTACAATAATGAAGTTCTCCCCATAGGCATATTAAATGATACATCACATATCTTCAACTTCAAGCTCAAATTACCATATCATCCCATAGGACATACGTACTCTTGATAACCAAATAATTCAGTTTATATTACCCGCATCATCATTAGATACTTCAGACACTTTGTCAGTTTACAGTTCAGTCTGGATCCCATATGACAATGTTCAATCCATGTTAGGAATATCACAGTACTATACGATATCATCAACATTTTCATTCAGTTTCATAAAATAGAAGCAGATATTGCAGGAAAATTCTGAAATCCAATGGAGTAACATATGCTAATAACGACATGACATTAAGCTGGCGTCTGGAACAAACATTATTTTACTTAAATAGTAGACTTATGCTAGCTAATGTTGAAAATTTCTGGTATCCGAATGAATTCCGCGTCACAATGACTCAATGCCGTCGTTTCACCAACATTTACAGGTGACATCATCAGGGTAGGCTTTAACTGAAACTGTACTTGCTGATTGAAGACCAAACTTTACTTGGGATTAGTAGTCCACGCAACGAACCTGATAAAAAGACAGAATCAAAAAATGATTATTGGATTCGATTCGTGGGGCTATCAGGATCACTCATAAGACATAAAACCTCACTGTGGAGTGAACATAGCATATGGAACAAACTTGGATGAAATTATCTGTATGTGTAAAAAGTTAATAAGACGATTTGTGCCGAAACATTTGAGACTTACGTTATTCAAAGTAGGTACAACAATACCTTTTCCAAACGAGTTTAATCTGGAAATGCAACGCGGGTACAATAACATGTTTACGCAGCTATGGAAATTGATTATAAGTTATTGTTTGCAGCAGCTATCATTCGCTTTAAACCACTTCTTTATATCAAGCAATGCATGCAGGAAGTATTTAACAAAATTGTCCGCATTAAGGGAAGTAAATGCAGGATTGATTGATGAACTTGATGACAAATAAATCACCATTCGCGCATTATAGGATCAATAATAGTAATAATAGAATAAACGAAATGGCATTAATTACTAGATAGTAATTTCCATAGATTATCAGCAAAAGTCTGGTATCGATCATACATTATTCCATTAATTCTTCAAAGACTAACAAACTGTTATCAATTTGTCACTGTACATTATTTTGCCCTGTAGGCATTATGGCCTCCTGAAAAATTAAACAAAAAATTCAATAAATTACTTTTTCCTTCATACATTTCCATCCCTCGTAAATTACCTAGATATTTGTCTGTACTGAGTCTTAAGAGTGATAAGCTTTCTTGAGGAATGGTGTGACCTGTATTCAAAATATATTCGGCTCCAGCTAATTTGTCACCAGTTTTTTCTTTATATGAGCAAAATGTTCTTTAAACCGAGTTGAAATGTTCCTTTTAGTTGGACTCAAATAGTATTTTGAACACGATTCACAATCATTTTTGTGAATCCCGGAGCTGTCTAAGTCGGAAACTTTATCAAAGGTATTGCCCAAACTGTTTTCAAGCATGTTCTCACATCTATAAACTGACTGTATTGCATAATTAGAAAGCAAGTTCATTCTAGTCCCAAAAATTTTTTTTGGAAAGCCGTGGTTCCTAATAATGAGACCATATTTCTAAGTAAACACTTAATACATAAGATGTTCTATTTGAAATTACAAAGTTGCATACTGTTCAGGTGACATGGAACACCTTGTATGAACAAAGATATTTCATATAAATGTATTATTCAGTATAACTTTGAATATGAAAATTTCGTATAAACTTTATAATAAGCGAGTTTTGGAATAAACTGCCTTAGGTGAAACAACCTTTATGTAGCACAATCATCCAAAATAGCGTTTATTTGGGTAAGCAACTTCATTTTATTCTGAGGAGTACCTCAAGGGTTACATAAATTAGTTTATTGTAAGACAGGGAACAAATTGTTTATACAAATGAATTCTCTGAATCATTTCGTAATGTAAATACCTCACAATAATTGTATTTTCGTAAGCGCTATATTTCAATATAAAATACTGAATTTTAATTCAATATCACTCTGTTATCAAGAAAAATGAATTACTTGAAATATTCCTTTCAGTGAATAAGGTTGTTTCAGTGAATCATTGCGAGGATTCTATTAGTCAACAAATTTCACTAGACGAGTAACGTTGAAGTTGGAAAAAGCCAATTCATAATCCTCAGTTTTGGCATTCACCTCTGCCTTCAGCTTAACTATAAATGTCATCTTGGCAAGATTATTGATTCGTGTCGTGTGACTCTCCAAAGGCGACTATTCTGCCGTCTATTTTTAATTACATCTGTCCCTGTATAAGTACTAATAATATACGGGCGATTCATAATATTTTGGTCGGTATGACATTTCTGATGCTAACATTTGTGCAAAGGAACGAGCTTGCTTATGATATCAAATACAACTGTTATATTTTGCATTAACAATTAGAGTATCAAACTCAACACGTCTATGGAGATAATAAACAATTTACTTTGGTAAATATATATGAAAGAGTCATGAGAAATAAATAGCAGGTGCTCATCCTTGTCCGATTCTATCATCCGATTCTGTATGGAATTCGTATGAGAAAACAACAATTATGAGAGCTGCTGGAATGTGAAGTGCACGGTATAGGAAACCAAGTTTTTGTGAAGCGTTTTTCGCAATGGACCTCACATGATCGTCCCATAAGAGAGAACGCATGGTGGTGATCCCGAGCATGAATATGGGAGACTTCCTAGGAATAGTTAAACCTGATAGATTAGGGATTGTTGATTCCGTTTTCCTGAAGAAGATACAAGCTTTTTTTGTTGGTTACATTGAACTCTACTAGGTAATCAGATCCCAATTTCAAAATCGTTTGTTAAATCTCCATAAATTGCGTCAACCTGTCTCTGTCTCGCTTCTCTGGCTTTATTGAATGATATAGGGGCTCCAGAGAAAGCAGTATGAAGTGTACTATCATTTCCAAAGTTGTGGACGGAACAGATGGTCACTTCCAATAGATCGCAACAAATTTGACGCCAAGACAGATCCCTGTGGAACATCAGCGTTAATATCCATTGTATCGGAGGAGAATTCATCAACCAATACATGGAGTAACATATCTGAGAAAAAACTCTATAGTAAGCGACAAAGTTGAGGCGGAAAACCATAAGATGGAGGTTTTCCAAGAATGTCACAGTTAGATTTCGCATGTTTTTCTATTGATTTCTGCCATACATGTGTTACGTAGACAAGCAGATCTCTTCTTGATCTCCTGTGACCAAAGTCATTTTGCCGGTCATTCACTATTTTGGAGCTCTCTAGGTATTGGATGAGCTCGTTGTTGATTGCTTTCTCCATCACTTCATAGATCACAGATAATAGTGCAGTGGGTCTATAATTATGAGGGGTAGCTTTTTTCCCTCGTATGAAGGTGAACATTCTGCAGAAAAAATTAACTTTGTATGCCACAGCTACAGATGATCATGCGATAATGATTAAATGTTATTATACCCAAAATAATATTCAGACCCCTAAACTTGGACTTCATACAGACAAATTCCACAGGTTAAAATGAACACCAAGTGTGATTGTATGGCAAATTCACATAGTGTGGAAGAAATATATTAGAATAAATACATGAATCTTTGATAACAGCGGCAACACAGTTGAAAAATGCTTCAGATAAGTTACAATTTGAGTGGAAAAATGTGCTGCGTGAACTTTGTTAAATTTTGATGCTATACTTCCATTAGTCAACGAAGAAAAATAAAATTTAACATAATGCAGAATGTGACTGAAGGCTTGGAGTTTCAGCCGAGAAGTGGAATAATACTTTTTGGTAGCTACTTTGTATATATCATATCGAAATAGAAAAAGGAACAAATAGCACATGGAACAAATATGTAACTTCAATGGGTATTTCGAAAGCCCAATAGTAATTTTGCAGCCTTGTATTCCACAATTGTAAGCAATATTTTCCTTTGATCTCAACAAAAAGTGGCACATCCTGTATAACTGACATTTTTACAGCGGAATGTTCGATAGAATGAATTTTATTGTCATACGAAAGCCAATTGAATAATCGATTAACGTATTGACAGCATTTTTTAATATCTCCCGTCGATTGGAAACCCTGCATATCTGCTTTGTCATTCATAGCTATCATAAAAACGGAATATCTCTGAACCAAGCAGGTTCCGATAATCCCAAAAATGAGATTCTACGGCAAAATATTCTTCAGTATTATTCACTTCATGCTCAGTTTATCAGTTTAGATATAACAATTACTAATATCTAGTAAACATGATTGAATTCCAAAAGGATAAAATAAAACCTCAAATATGTATGACGGTTAAATTCATATCACCAATACAACATTCAATTGGAATTCAAATTTTGTATCGCTCCTATAAATCAAACGAAACATCACGAAAAACTAATTCAAATTAATGATGGACCCCAAATTATTTGAATATTGATTCAAATGTGGAGAAATTATGTAGTATTGCATTATGATAGAAATAAATGTAAATGAATGAGCCGGATTATGAACAGTTTGGAGCGGATGTAATTATTCAGTAATACCAACGTGCTGTAATGGAATTATACCTTTATTCCTCTCTGACATGTTGGCAGCATTAAATATTTTGCATTATGATGACAAATTTATTTAGCAAATTTTACAAATTGATACATACATTAGCTTTATTTATTATTCGAAATCTCCCACATGATAACTCTCTAGGAGTAGGTGGTGGTTAGTCTACAAAAAACTGCAAGATTCCGTTGCAAATATTATCTACGCTGAATTCACAAAGAAACTGCTCAATCCGGTATCTATGCACTATTGGAAAAGATGCTGTGTATACATAAGCAAATCACTCGCATATTGTCTTTCACATAGCAGCAAATTCCACTTCGGATCCCCTAGGGGAGAACCCTCCTAAAATTGCTGCCATCGATAACCATATCGCTAAAATAGTCAGCCACATAATCAGGCACATTCTGCTTCAACTCAATACTAAAAAAGCTTTGGGGGCCGATGGGATTCCGCATGTAGCTTTCAAGAAATGCTCGTCAAAGCTTACACCAGTTTTGTGCAGGTTGCTTACCCTTCTTACAAATTTGGTGTTTCCATCCAGTTGGGAGACAGCTGGAGTCCAATCTATCCAAAAAAGGCAAGGAACCTTCCTTAATAATTATAGATATTTTCCACTGCTATCTGTAGATCTTTGAAGCAATCATCATCGGGCTTATCGAATATCTGGAGAGAGCTCCAACAAAATTTCGTCAAGAGAAATCAACAGGAGACCTTTTCTTGGTTGGGAGGTGGTTGAAAGCCTTTATGGGCAACTTATGGGTCTGTAACATCCCATAATGTAGTGTGGGAGTCCGAATTCATCTACCTCAGATATATCCATCAAACACTCAACCTCGTGTGGTAGGCTCGATCCTGCAACCAGGGCAGTCTCGATGACACTTGGGCTTGACAGCCCATTGTATCTTGCCGCACCACTTTCTCGGACCATCGGAAAAATTCCGAGGTCGATGGATTCGAACCCGCGACCGGCAGATACAGTGATTAGAAGATCGTGGCTTCTACCATTGAGCTACCTGGCTACCAGGAGACCTGCTCGCCAACGTAACACATTAATGGTAGACATCTGTTGAACAATATGGGGGATATCAGCTGCAGCCTTGGATATTTCTGAAGCATTTGACCAATTTGGCACAAAGGCCATCTTGGAAAACTTCCGTCGTATGGTTTGAGGTCCCAACTATGTCGTTCGCTTTCAGATAGATCGTTCCATGAGATCACACAAGTCTGTAGTCACAATGGCAAAATTGGATGAATTGCGTTACGAATTGGTTTGTCATCCACCATATTTTCCAGATTTGCCCCCCCACGATTTTCATCTATTTCCAAACTTATCTACAGCTGTTATTTGAAAGTCCAGAAATATTCCCTTGTTTTTTGTAACATAAGTACATGTTTCTTCAGACAAATTTCAAGATTGCTTCTTTATGTTTTAAAATGAAGGTCCTATGAATCTGTATATTTGTTTGTCTTATCTGTTGTTTTCCTAGTGGAATGATGAAAAACATCGTTAATGAATGCTTTCCCTTCCATATACCCTGTACTTCCACAGAAATATGAAATGAAACATATTTCCAAAGAATTGGAATGATATAAAATCGAAATTAATTTAGTGTGTAACTTTTGTATCCCACAGCTTCCATATTATTTGATTTTAGAGTCCGTAAACAAAATTCAACTCATCTGGGTCGCTGCTCAAAGCATCTAAATATAGAAGAAGTACAATGGAAAGTATGTTCTTCACTTTTGATACATTATGAGATCTCCACTACTTATGTATCCAGAAGCATAGTCCTCCAATAGTAATACAGATTATGGAATCACATGTTGCATTTTTCTTGAATACGTCTGCATCAGGAGCAACTGTGGCAAATTTGAATTCACCTATTCATATGTTGATGTTGCACTAAGTCACCGGTCTGGATAGTAATAAAGATGAAATAGACAAAAAATGTAAACTGTTTTTATAAACTAATTCATTTTCCAAGTATTTATTCAGCTTTGACGCAAATTTTAATGGGTTCAGTTAGAGACACGGTGAGTCAGGATGTACCAGACATGATTTGCGTATATAGATAACCAGGTGTGCCAAAACTAATTTGATAATTATCTAATGTTAACACACTCGAATTGAATTCAAAGCCAAGATATACCATCTCACTTCCACTTACGTTCATTAAACTAGTTCGATTCTATTTCATGTATTTCATATTCGAACATTTTTATTTCACTTCACATGCAACGACTGCATAAACTGCAAAGCTCAGTAGAATTTGGAAACTATCCGAGCCACGGATTATATGAAGTATAATCTGAATTAAACAGATTCAAAATGATATATGAATACTTGATACTGTTCAATCATCTAGATTTTACTGATAATTGTACTAACATAGGAACAGAGAACGATTCTATAATTTAGTTCACACTATCACTAATTGAATTTTACCTTTTCTAAAGAAAAAAAAAAAATCAATCACAAAAACAAACCTACAAATTACTTACTAACCTAGTATTCCCAAAAATATATAAAAATTTAACCAACTAAGCTGCTAACGTTGCCACTTGGAGTTTCCTGCATGTTTACAGAGTGGGCAGAGTTACAGTACTTAAGCTCTTACATTTGTTTTAGCGAATTCGACCCGAGCTCGTTTATCGCTTCGTTTTCATCCAAAGCTCTTTTGCTTATTGTTGTGGTTTGATTCTTCTTCATTGCCCATTTTGGGTGTTAAGTACAATGGCAGTTCTTGGCTTCTGGTAATTCGGTTCCGACAGCGGATCATATGCCGATGCGCCTCTGATTGTCGGGTTTCTATCTTTTGGAATGTATTGTATATATTCCAGTATCCCCATAGAGCAGTTCTCTTGCTACGTAATAGGGTGCATCTAGACAGGATCTAAACCTGATTCTTCAGTTGCGTGGGTGATGCTTGTAACCATATTTCGGCAACGTATGTTATTGTCGGTTGTATCACAAAAGTATAGATCCTTAATTTACTTTTATTACTTAGTTTGCCTCTCCTGTTGAGTAGCGGATATAGGTGCCCCTTTAACTGATTTGCCATTTTCCTTATGTTCGCCTTAGATGAAGAATGAAAGTTAGCTTCCTGTCTAGCGTTACTCCCAAGTATTTCACTTCTTTCATTCAAGGTTTCTTTTTCATGTTTATGTCAATATCTTTCTTCGGTTTGTGTTTAATGTCTATCGTTGAGAACATCATCGCTTGGCCATTTGTTGAACCACTCTTCGAGGTTGGTGATGTATCTTTGAAGCCTTGCTTGTATCTGAATCTTTTGGCATAAGACGCCTATGTCGTCTATATATTACGACATTTTTACTCCTATTATCTTAGGTATATCTGCGGTAAACAAGTTATGGAGTACTGGTCCGTCGATTCACCCTTGCAGTACACTAGCATTGGTTTGTTATTCATTTGAAGTGATATCGCCTTTTGTTTTCTAGTTATAAACAAAAGTTCGATTTTTCGAATTTTAGGCACATGTGAATACCGTGGTTGTTTGTTAAGGTAGGAGAAAATGAATCCTACATTCTGCAGTCACTTTTTGCTGTATATTCCAGTAGCTTCAAAAAATTTGAAAAAAAATTGTGCATTTACTGGTAAAATAATTTTATGTTGTACCTTAAGTCATTTTATAGTTATTGAGCAAAGCGTTCGTCCGAATACTGGACGCTTTTTGCTGTGTTTCGCGCACTGTTCGTGGCGATAACTGTCTGACCGATTGTAGAGAGGAATAGCGCATATAAGTTAAAACAAAATGTCAATATTTTCTTGAAAATGTATCCCCCTATAACAAAAACACGAAATTTCTTCACTCAAATGAACAAAAAATGTGAATTATCATCTACCGCCCCATTCCTGCGTGGGGCAGGGTGATTTCATTTTGCCATAACTGATTATCGCCTCTAAAGAATGGAACGTGCCAATGATTTCTACGATTTGTTGATTATAGCGCCATCTACGAGGAATAACAAACTCTTCTAGTGAACTTCACGTAATTCTCTAAGAATCTTCATAAAAAAATGTTACTATCTGATATTTCAAAGTGGTCCCCATCTCTCACCCCAAGGGGGTGGGGATGGAACATTTTTGACGGAATTTTATAGCCCCCTCAAAACCATGGAACTTTTGTCGAGGACATTTCTCTATCCGATGCATATTTCTGGAGCTATTCCTGGAGATTATTTAAAATAGGTCACCTGTATAATGTGAATAATTCCCAAACAACTATTTTCCCAAATGATACTTTAACACATACTGATTTACGAACTCACAAGTGTAACATAACACGTATTCACTTATCCATCGTCGAGCATAAAATACAGACGCTCGACAAAATTTTCCATATTATAAGATTAACGTAAAGTATTCAGCAAAACCACGTCACAAGATAAATTGGCTTTATTATGTAAATTCTATCGCGAAAATATTCTCCAACAAACTGTATACAGCCGAGGTTTTATTAAAAAATGTGATTCCTGATTTCTTAATATACGTACAAGACGTTTCAATTCGTATCAACTTAATTAAAAAATTATCTTGGGAAGGCAAATATCTTGATTTGCATCTGAGTGGAATGTTCTTCCCTATAAAAGTATCAGACGTACAAGGCAAGGTGAAAAGTTCCTGAAAAATTAAACAAGAAAACTCACCTTATTTCTCAGAACATAATCTTCTTGTAGCCCGCTACATTTCGTTCATTGTTTTTAAATTTTTCGATCCCTTCCAAATAATATGATTTAGGCAATCCTCCGACATAAGCGTTTGTTTCAGTGATGTTCTCATCGTTGGAGCCAAAATCTGTTTCGCCGAGTCATTTCTCAAATTAGGAAATAGATAAACATCGTGCCAAATCTGGAGAATATGGTGGATAACGAAGCAATTCGTAGCGCAATTCATGCAATTTTGCCATTGCTATTGGTGGCAGAGCATTTTTTTCTTCGCCAAATGCGACCGCTTTCACTTTACATCGGCGTCGAATCGATCCAACAGCTCTGCATAATATACGCCGGAGATCGTTTTGCCCTTTTCAAGGTAATAGATATGGATGATACCGTCGCCATGACTCTGTTGGCCGATAAACTGACTTTGCCAGGACAAGTCCACTGTTTCGACTGTTCTTTGGTCCCTGGAGTATTGTGATGGATCTATGTTTCGTCCACGGATACGAAACGGTGCCAGTACAAAAAGTCCTCCTCATAGCGTTTGAACATGGCCAAATACTCCTTTGAATTTGTCACACGGTCGCGCTTGTTGTCAACAGAAAGCAACAGACACCCATCTGACAGATAGCTTTCTCATATCCAATAATTTATGCAAAATGTTCCGTAATCGTTCGATTGAGATGTCCATCGAATTTCATCGTAGATTTCTGGCGTTGTTACCTGCTCAATTGGACGACCACAACGAAAATCCTCAAACCTCTTATGAATCATTCCAATCGATAGTGGAAAGTTTCCGTAATGTTTAACAAGCAATGCTTTGTTTTCGATGGCTGTCAAAACAGAGCTTAATGACATATCAGTCTGGAAATTGTAATGCGCTCTAGTTAAAGATTTCACATCACAAATGTCACATGAGATTTTCGAATGTGAAGCCATCTGTTCTATTTTTCAGGAACTTTTTACTCTGCCCTCGAATTTCTAGAGGTTTTTGGTTGTTCTATATCAGTTTGTTATTTTTCCATAACTCAGTTATACGGTTGTTTTACAATTTTCACTACAAAATTCTTAATGCTGTAATTTTCATACAAATGAATAACCGATTATCACATTACAAACTTTGATCTATATTTCTATTCAATTATGAAACAAGTAGTTAAAATGTTCGAACTATTCAACGCATAATTAAGCAAGTAAATATTCCACCAAGTGATGAATAAATTACCGTTAGTTGTTGGTCTCAATATAAACAGCGGTTTGTTGTAAATTCTCGACTAGCATCGCGTTCGACTATAAAACAATTTCATTGATTAGGTTCACCTTGCACAAAGTAAATATTTACCTGTACGTCATTCCCGTTTATCGAAGTATATCCTTCGTACGTGAAAAAGACATTTATAAATGAAAAAGGTTATAATAACACATACAAATCTACGTGATTGTGTTTCGATTATGAAAAATTTCATTATATTAGAAGCTGTTAAGAAAATTGCTGCATTCACTAATGTTTCAACAAAGTGACCGACATTTATCTGGTCAATTTCTCTAGCATCTATATATCTTACAGCGCCGTCAAGGCATACATGCTGAGAAATCACAATATAATCAGAAGATGTATCAGGGAAAGATGCGATTCAAACTAATTTCTGAGGACAACAAACTAATGAAGCAATCTGAAACAGTGTCTTATCCTATGAAATTTCACCCAAACGACACATAAATACGATGAACTCACCACATTATAGACGATTCCTATAAATCAAAGTTTTACATTATTTTGAAATGTGTCGAGAATCATTGTATCTCTCGCTTTGTTTCGTGGCATCACCAAGATCCATCAATATAATTGACGCTTATTCATCTAAGCAATTTATAGGACTATGTATAATGTAGACCTAATAGGAGCTTTCAAGTTTTCAATCTTAGACTAAACGAGAGAGAAAGCTATAATGTTCGAGCAATATCGTCTGTACCAGCAGTGGAATGTTGGAAAAGGACATTGGCATTGGTTCGAAGGTTATAGGCATAGGGAAAAACCTCACTGGGTGAAACTTCGCTGTTCGATAGGAAAATGGAGTCTGGTAGGAAGAAATTTGGCAGGTCTCGAGCTAGACAATAAAGGGGTGACTAGTTTGAGCCCGTCCAGTTCGACTATCTGAAATTTGTCGTGGTGAAACAACAGACGAGATTTCTGATGGACACCGACCATGGAAATATCTATAGAAAAGGCAAAGACCTTCCACTTTTCTACGATGTTCTAGAGATGTTAATGAACTTGTAATCGTAATCATCAATTAGACGAATAACTCTTTTCTTCATAGAATCCAAGAGCTTCAGTGTAGTTTTGGGAGCCGAACTCAAAACGTGAGAACAGTACTCCAGGACAGGTCGAATCTGTGCTTTGTAGAATATGAAGAGCTGTTGGGATGTAAAGTAGCTCTTGGCATGGACTAAAACACCAAATTTTTGTGAAGCGTATATCGCAATGGACCTGACATGATCATCCCATGAGAATATGCTGTTGGTGGTGATCTCGAGCATGGATATGGAAGACTTCATGGGAATAGTGTACCTGGCATCATCATATGAAGGATTGTTGGATCCGCCTTCCTGGAAAAGACGCAAGCTCGAGTTTTGGTTGCATTAAACTCTACTAGATCAGATCCCCGTTCTCAAAACTTTGCCGGATCTGAATTGATTTCATCAACCTGTCTCTATCTTGCTTCTATGGCTTCATTGGATGATGTATGGGCTCCATGGAAAAAGCGGATGAAGTATACCATCATCTGCAAATCTTTGAACAGGACAGGTTATCACTTCCAGCAGATCGTTTGTATGGAGTAGCAACAAAGTTGATGCCAAGACAGATCCCTGTAAAACAGTGATAACGTAAAGTATTTTGGGAAAACGGGAGAGCAACATTGCGAAATTGCGGGATGTGCTGCGAGAATCATTCTATGTCTTTCTTCGAGTTGTACCATTACTAAGATCAATCATGTAGTTGATGTATTCTGACAATATATAATACGATACAGTAAAGACAAAATGTATGCTCTGAAGTGATGATAAAATTTACTTTTGGGGCAATAAAACAAAAATTGGCGAAATTTCGGACTGGCCGCGAGAATCATGCTATGTCTCACTTCGAATTATGACAACATAAGATCAATGATGAAGTTGAGGCGATCATTATTGCTGACACTATATAGTACATTGTACAATGTAGAAGTAATGGAAGTTCTGAAGTGTTGATGAAGAAAACCTTTGGGTCAAGGGAACGAGAGCTTGCAAAATTCAGAAGCGGGGCTCCAGAATCATACTATGTCTCACTTCGAGTCTTGACATCACTAAGATGTAGTTGACGCGATCATTCATCTTTACAATATATAGTACTATGTAATGTAGAAATAATGGAAGCTCTGAAGTGTTAATGAAAAAGACATTTGAGTCTATGAAACGAGAATTAGCGACATTCAGATACTGGGCGCGAGAATCATGCTATGTCTCACTTCGAGTCTTTACATCACTAACATCGATCATGTAGTTGATGTGATCATTCTGACAATATATAGTACCATATAATGAAGAAATAATGAAAGCTCTGAAGGGTTAATGAAAAAGATCTTTGGGTCGATGGAACGAGAATTAGCAAATTCGAGAAACTGGGCTCGACAATCATGCTATGTCTCACTTCGAGACTTGATATCACTAAGATTAATCATGTAGTTGATGCGATCATTCTAACAATATATAGTACTACATAATAAAGACATAATGTAAGCTCTGAAGTGATGATAAAAATTACTTTTGAGTCAATAAAACGAAAATTAACGAAATTTCGAAACTGACCTCCATCATGATATATCACACTTCGAGTTATGGCAACATGATGTAGTTGAGGCTATCATTATTCCCAACAATGCATAGTACATAGTATAATGTAGACATAATGGAAGCTCTGAAGTGGTATTGAACATGACATTTGAGTCAATGAAACGGAAGTTAGCAAAATTCCGGAACGGTGCGCGAGAATCATGCTATGTCACACTTCGAGTCATGACATCACTAAGATTGATCATATAGCTTACGCGATGATCCTTCCTGACAATTGTACTATATGATTCGAACATAATGAAATGTAGCACACTACAATCATTAGTTGACCATTCTTGCTTCACAAATAACGTTGCTGTTGAACTGGACAATGTTCATTGACAGGAAACCCATAGCTTTATTGGTTAGATTTAGAATGTTTTGACGGAAATGAAACGTTTAAACATAATATCAAATAGAAAATCTACTATTTGCTGTCATTAGTCTAGAGCTTTTATCTTTCGCCGGCTTATAAATAGCTGGCTTTGTTAAAATTACTCTACTGGAAGAAAGAAAAAGCAAAAAAATAACTCAACTTGAAGCTACACCCGTAATTTTTAACTAGAAACAAAATAGCCCCAAGCAAAATTACTGTTATTTATACGACTTAGCATCTTAAACTGAACCCTTGCCGGTCAACATATTTTCGCGGAGCGTAGAGGTGACATTTTCAAAATTAAAAGTATAAAGTTACACAGTATTTTCATAATTAAACTTAGGGAAATGGAGCGGCAACGAAATGATATAAAGACGTTGATTATATTCTGAGAGACGTCGCTATTTTAATTTCGTGTTGCGACGAATCAGAACAAGATTATTATCAAGCGAATTTTCTTTCATTCCCACCATAAGGCGAGAAGACTATAATAAAAATTGCGTTGTTGCGTCATTACTTTATTGTAACTCTCTTGAAACAATTATTATTTTCTTATATTGAAATTACCTGCGTACTTGGAATCTTCCGAAATCAATTGAATGTAAATGATGTGCAGATAGTCAATATTATTTTGCTAAATTGTGAAATAATTCAGCATAAAGGAAATTCGTTCAGCACTCGAAGAAATAGCTATTACATTTCTTATATTTTGATCTTTTACTATTCTGTAGGATTTATTAACTTGTGACTTTTTTGTTACTTCCCTTTCACATTGAAAGTAATGCAACAATACCAATATTAGTGCAAGTTGAAAAGAGGAATGGCTATATATACCATATTGATTTAGATAAAAAAGATTTACTTAGTGAGATTAGAACCCGTATCCTGCGACATTGTAATTGAATTCTGAAACCATTGCGCCATATAAATTATGTAACTTAATTTAGCTTCGAAAAAACTTCTCCTGGGTATATCCGAACCCGCATCAGTATGGTAACACGATTCACCAGTTCCATAGATTTATGATCATCATCTATTTGGTTATAAAATTATTCTTCTTTATTTTGTCAGAATGACTGAAATATTGGAGTAGCTATGGTATATCGAGAACAGTTTGTTTCCATTTAACTGTACAGGGTGTCGTCAAACTGCGTGGCTAAAATAAAACCGAAGATTCTTTGATTCGAAAAAAATTTGATGAGCATTTTACTTTTGCCTCAAGTGTCTTGTTTAGCCGGTAGAAGGCTTCAAAGTTGCAAAAATAATTTTGTTTTTTCGGTATAACTTGAGAACGTGATGAAGGACTTTTACAATATTTGGCAGGTGAGTTACTGTCAATAATAGCCGTTTTTGAAAGCGGAGCATAGAGCCTTAGAGACCATAGAAATGGCTCAAACTTGAGAATGTAACGGGAAAAGTGTCCAGAACTTTTTTGTGTTCGATGTAATTCACTCTATATTTTTTATGCAGATAGCTTATCTAATTTGTAAACTTTTCTTACTCTTAGAAAATTTTGATAAAATCAACGGATTAGCTTGAAAAAAATAATTTACGAGTCTCTGCAATTTTGGCTTACTAATTTTACTTGATTAAAATACCTTAGTTGCCTTTGCTTTTCTAATGTCATTTTGGCATTTGGAGAATTTATTCTCAAAACTGTCAGTTTTTACTTTGCTTTCCGTAAAAATTTTATAAAATTATGGCTCAAAATTTCCCTAACACTGAAATGGTTAATATCTCGGTAAAACACGAATAATAAAAACAATAGAAATGGGGAAACGATGTGATTGTTTAGGACAAACAAATGCTAAATTAAAAGAAACAACAAAACTTTTTTGGAAATCGCTAAGGCATCAATTGTTCGAAATGTTGCCCATTTTCCTGAATACACAAATTAATTCGTTTCAAGAAATTGGATTGAACTCTGGCTAGTACTTCAGGATCATTCTTCAATAAATCCGCTTCATGATTAATTCGTTGCAACAATTCCTCTCGTATGTTTACTGTAGCTGCATAAACTTTCGACTTCAAAGCGCCCCATAGAAAGAAGTCGCAGGGCGTCAAATCAGGGGAGCGGGCCGGCCAGTTCACTGGTGCATCGTGTCCTCTACCTATCCAGCGATCTGGATATTCCGCATTCAAATGTCGCCTCACAGCTAATGTGAAATGAGGAGGTGCACCATCATGGATAAACCAGGCCACGACGAATGTGTTAGTCTTCCATCAGTTCAAGTAGCCTTTGTTCCAAAAAGTTCAAGTAGTTCTCCCCGTTCAATCGATCGGGTATAACGGTAGGGCCAATAATAAAGTTATCCACAATTCCAACCCAAACATTGATTTTAGTTTGATTCTGAAAATATGTAACTTCCGTTTCATGAGGATTTTCATCAGCATAGAAATGTTCATTATGGAGGTTAAAAAGACCACATCTCGTGAAAGTATCTTCGTCCGTGAACAGAATTCTTCTACAAAAATTGGGGTTTGCGTTTTGTCTTTGGACAATAAGCCGACAGAAATCTAGCCGATGACCTGGATCCATGGGCAATAAGTCTTGAACTGTTTTAATATGATAGGGATACAACAGTTCTTCTTTCAGTACATTATGAACTAAATATTTTGAGGCTCCAATACGAAGTCCCAAACGTAGTGTGCTTATCCCAGGTTCATTTTCAACCGCTTCCAGTATCGCTTCTTCGAGCTCTAACATCCTTCTTGTCCGTCTGCGTCCAGTTTCTCTGCGATTTGCTTCAAATTTGCCAGTTTCGCGAAGGTTTGCCGATTTGGAATTCTGCGATGCGGATATCTTTCCCTTCTCCGGCCATTGCAACGACAAAGTCCATAAATCAATAACATATCAACCATTTCAGTGTTAGTGAAATTTTGAGCCATAATTTTATAAAATTTTTACGGAAAGCAAAGTAAAAACTGACAGTTTTGAGAATAAATTCTTCAAATGCCAAAATGACATTAGAAAAGCAAAGGCAACTAAGGTATTTTAATCAAGTAAAATTAGTAAGCCAAAATTGCAGAGACTCGAAAATTAATTTTTTCAAGCTAATCCGTTGATTTTATCGAAATTTTCTAAGAGTAAGAAAAGTTTTCAAATTAGATAAGCTATCTACATAAGAAATATCGAGTGAATCACATTGACCACGAAAAAGTTCTGGACACTTTTCCCGTTACATCCTCAAGTTTGAGCCATTTCTATGGTCTCTAACGCTCTGTGCTCCACTCTCAAAAATGGCCATTATTGACAGTAACACACTTGCTGAATATTGTAAAAGTTCTTCATCACGTTCTAAGTTATACCGAAAAAACAAAATTATTTTTGCAATTTTGAAGCCCTCTACCGGGTAAACAAGACACTTGAGGCAAAAGTAAAAAGGCTCATCAACTTTTTTTCGAATCAAAGAATCTTCGGTTTTATTTTGGCCACGCAGTTCGGGGACACCCTGTATATACTTCTTCAGAACAGGCCACATTAACATACAGGGTGACTCACTACGAACTGCATCGATCGATGTCAGAGAATAAGCAAATGTCATTTAGTTTTAGCATCACATTTCTTCATTTTCTGACAGTCGTATAATCATCATGGCCAAATAGATTCATCAAACTCGCCAGCCTGAAAAAGGTGGAAAACTGGTATTTTGTAAATAAATCGAAAACGATAATACGTAGGTATAAGGAACCAAGCACAAAGCTGCCCTAATTTTAGTGCTGAATATGGCTACCATAAAACAAATGGGTGTTTCCATTCGAAAATTTACGGTTTTTGGCATTCTTTGACTACAAAATGCCGAAAGTGCGTTACGAAATATGCAGCCTTCATGAAGAAAATGTCTATTGAGTACGGGTTTGCATCTGTAATTTTTTTCTCTAAAATCGTAAATATCTCATAAACGGTTGAATTTAGGTATAGAACATGATGGAGGGAATGTACCTAGGATTTTTTCGTAGAATCAAAAAATGCTATAAATTATAGGGTGTTCTATTTAAAAGAATGCAGTTGTCATCGACTTCCTGTATAACCGCATCTAACAAATATTCTAGATGAATATTACTTATTGACATTGGTCAGCTGCCAAATTTCCAAAAAAATTCTATATTCACTTTTTGAGATATCGATCGATGCAATTCGTGGTGAGACCCTGTATTTGTATATTTTCGTCTTAAGTACGTTTCCATCTCATGACCAATATCAGAAGACGTTTGAAAACTAATTCACATCAACTTAAGAGCGGGATTCCTCATACTAATTGCATTAAGCACTGAACGACTGTATAAAATTGTTTTTATTGTTATTGTTATGCTTGAAATTGTGTGTAAGCGATACGATGAATTGGGAAAATCGGTACAGCTAAGACCTCAGCTATCGTAGTCATAAAAATCTTAAGCTTTGTTCAACATCGTACCTACTTGACGCAAAGGGATTTCAAACAAATTCGCTTCTTTCCCGAGTAATGACGCTTTCAACTATGGAAACATTACTTTTTAAGTTTTCTAATACATACACACATCATATATTTTGCACAATGCCAATTTTTCATGTTCCGTTCGGTGTTGCGAAGTAAACAATTTCATTTGAAATTGATGCAACAAGACGCTCAGTGCCTAATGTAATTAGTTTGAGTTGATGTGAATTAGTTTCCACTTTCCAAACGTCTTCTGATGAGGGTCGTGAGACCGAATCGTACGTGAAGACAAAAATGTATATGACATATGTGTAAATGTGACCTATTTTCAAGAATTTACACATAATTATGAGATGAGAAGATACGAATATGTGTCAGTTCAACACAGTAATAAAATTTAAAAGGAATCAAGGAAACAATAAGATGGAACTTGATTTGTTCGTTGAAGTGTCACACGATGGATTAGATTCATTGCAGAAGCTGAACGTAAATATGTCTCTTTAATTAAATAGAGATCTCGTAGGAATTCGAATATTGCGACATAGCTAATGGTTCTCGCAAACTAGCTCATACGGAATGCAGAAATCTTTCGTTTTTGCAAACGAAATTAGAATATCAATATATTTCACAAATTCTTCAAACAAATTCTCGGGTGACTGATTTAAGAAAAAGATAATAAAACTCAACTGATATAAGTATTCTTGTTCTCTATACAAGATTCACAATGGCGTAAGATCCTTTGGTATTTCCACATCATTGAAAGCTGGTTATGACCCTTCAGTGACGTTGCTGTAACATATTATAGACTTATTTGGAAGTACATGGAGACCCTGGCTGAACTATCTAGAAAGAGCGAACTTCAGGTTCCCTAGGCCCTTCTGCCCCATTCCAACAATATGGATCTCATCGACCACCGAATCCGATGTCCTCAGGAAGCTACTGGATGAACAGTGGCTGGCGGTTTGGCATGGCGCCCCTGATATAAGGCAGGCTTAACTTCACATTGCTGAATTCTCGTCCAAACGCTCTAAAACCTTTCTCTATACAAGCAGAAGAGGCATCAAACTGGTGACAAAACCTCTTGAAGGCCTCTGTTATCCGAATAAGCATCTACGCTCAATATGCATTGATGATGATTCAGACGAAGCTACTTCTCCGGAGGCCACAAGAGACATCAGTCGATGCAGAATTTCAGCATTCGGCGCTGTCTTAGGCCTGCTGGACTGAGTTTTGTTTCAAGGGGCGCACAATGAACCCAATCAAGTGGTATGAGTGTTAAAAGCTTGTTCACCCTCGCTTTGATTGAATAATTTTCACTTCGCATATTTAGAGGAATAGGAAACTGCATATACTGCTCAACAAGTTGAATAATTTGCAAAATAAATATTCCAAAAGATAACTATTTTATCTTGAGAAAATCAGTGTGAAGTAGAATATAGGATATTGAAACTTAGAACAACGATGAATGTTTCAGAAACCTTACACGATAAAATTTTAATCCGTCAAGACCCGCTCCATTAAGTGACACGTGACACAGTTTGCAAAGAGCTTCGGCCTAGGCATTAAGGAACCGCAATGCCCCCCGCCTTAATTAATAATAATAACTTTGATAACGATGCCCCAAATGTCGATTTGAAACACAGTATTAAGTAGGCAAGTGTCGTAAAAAATGACAGTTGTACTAGTTTTATGAGATTGTAAAACTGCCTGAATAATTCAATTAGAAATAATATGCATATATGATGTTTGTACATGGCTTATGTAATGGTGGTACTGTTCATGCAGTGAAAGAATATCGACTTCGTTTACTGAATCGAAAAATTCCCAACAGGCAAGCGTTTCAACTTCAACACGTGCTGGCGTAACTGAGATATTCCCAAGTGCAAGTATTGTTACTGAAAGACAGCACGGGCTCGGTTTGAAACTTGAAGAAGATATTCTGGATGTTGCAGACAATGATTCAGAGATGAGAATAAGGGGGATCGCAATCCAATTTCAAATTCCACACACAATGGTTTGGAGAACACAAAATGAACAAGGCATTAACTCTTTTTACGTGCAACAAGTACAAAATCTCCAAGAAGGCGATTATTCTTTGAAACTATAATTTTGTCAATGGATTCGTAAAACAGAGGACGCTTGAATACGTTTTACTCACAGGTGAAGCTCAATTAACAATCACCACAATAATCATCGATGATCCGACGAAAATCCCTATGCCAAGCAAGAATTCTCAACGTATCGTGTGGAATACTAAATGATCAATTTTTATGTCCCTTCGTATTGAATGCGCGCCTTACTGAGGAAGGTTGTGGACACTTTTTGCAAGATCATTTAGATAAAATATTGGACGAAGTATCTTTGAATATTCAATCACGTATTATCTTGAAAGATGATGCAACGCTTCCTTATTATTCCAAATAATGTATGTAATTTTTTGAATATTCATTCCGGCGATCGCTGCATTGACTTAGTCACTGAGGTCACCAGATCTCACTGCTCTAGATTTTTGTCTTTGGCGATGGATGAAATCGTTGGCATGTGCTCTGGAAGTGGACATATGGGATGCGTTACTATATCCATTCTTAATCTTGCAGCGTTCATTAGGCCGATTTTTCGTTCTCTAAAACTCGTATTTTGTTTTTAAAGTTTTGTAATAAATTTTTCTTCAGTTTTTGAATTATAATCAATCAAATGAATCAAAGTATCTCTGGAACAAGTGAAAATCGGACTTGAAGATATGAGCTCAGTTTTATTATTTTGGTTCCTTAGACATCTCCTTGAAATATTTCCATTTCCTCCCGCACCCACACCTTGTATCGTGTGACACAGTAAACAAACGTATCTATCTATTTATTATTACTATTTCATTAAGTTGACAGAATAGACGAGGCTTTTTGTTTTGTATATTGGTTTCAAGAACCACACATTACAGTTTTTAATATTTTAAGGTAAGAGTACAATATATCAATTTGGTGCAGGAGCTGGGAAATTGTTATTGATCTACTGTAATGGTTCACTGTACAGTTAGCATTACAATTGAAAAATAAGTTAGCTATTGAAAAAACCAAAAACTTGTAATTATTAATCATCGGAATGAGTATCATTTTTGAATTCGTGATGTTTTTATTTTTAAAGGCATCTATCTTAAATTTTATACTTATTTGTGGAGTTCTATTAAATTTTGAGCAATGTTTTAACAAAAGTTTCATTCCAACAAAGTTCTTTGTTGGATCAAATACAACAATTAACTGTACTCTGAGAGAGTGGGCAAACCACTAGACTGACAACAATTGCAACAAAATCTTCGATTGTCACAAGCTTTTGGCTTCATCCTGAAACTGTATCTCATCCTTATCGAAAGAGTCGAAATAAAATATTTGATGTGATCTATAAGAGAGCTCCTATCCTGTGGACTTGATGGAGTTGAGAGAGGTAATGGGTCTCAACAGCGGATATCAAACATCGTCATTTTCTTCTATATAATGGAAATATCAAAACATATGGAGGTAAAACTGTCATACTCATTTTTCTGTAAATTATTTCACAATATTGATAAGATACCGTGGGAATTATTTTGTGATTTTCGACTGTCTAATTCGAGTTGGTTATTATTTCAACATGTGAGAAAGACACAAAGGAAAATATTCCATAGAAGAAAAAGTGCATAATTTCATCATGCAATTATTCTTCTTCCACGCGTTAGGGTAGAAACTATATACGGCGTATCGGCATGACGGTCTGGACCAGTGGATCGGTGCTTTCGCGCGGTCGTGGCAAAATATGGTATTGGGCTGCTGGAAGCTGCAGGATGCAGGTTCCAATAGCCAGACGTCCTCATAATCTAGAGTATGGACTGAGAGTACAGCGTCCGCTGGTGTGACTCGTGTGGTTCACGGACAGGCCCAAGAATGGCGAGTCTAGCGGAGCCGCAGTCTACTCGTGCACCCTCGGAGGGGAGCTTTCAGTCCCCTTAGATGCTCACGTAACCGTTGTCCAGGCCGAGGTCTGTGCAATCTGAACCTGTGCCCTGGAAAACCTGAGACTGAACTACAGAGGTAGACGGCTATATATCTGCACTGACAGCCCAGCAACAGTGACGTCCAGACTTGTTTTGTAGTACACGGAGACCGTGATTGAATTAGCCAGAAGGAACAAACTTCAGCTAGTATGAGTACCTGCCCACTCTGGCGTGGAAGGAAACGAAGTGGTCGATAAATTGGTCAAGACTATGCTCCCTTGGCCTCAATCCAGCGATCGGAATCTAATCGACCCACCGGGACGCCCTCAGATAGCTACTGGATAGACAGTGGGTCTAGGTTCGGCGTAGTGGTCCCGGTATGAGGAAAACGGAGCTCCACATAGCGAGATCTTGCTCAAACACTCGAAAACTCTTCTCTCTATGAGCAGAGGAGATTTGATTGAAACTGGTGACAAGACTCCTCACAGGACACTGTCATCTGAATAAACATCTACACTCAATGAGTATCGTCTATGACCCAGATTGTAATAGATTCGGAAAAGCGGACTCAAATGCCTCTCATAACCTTGTAAAATGTCCAGCACTGGCTTCTTCTATGCTACAACATCTCGGCAGAGATGCCGCTTGAGAACTTAAGAGATATCAGTCCATGCAGAATCCTAGCCTTCGGTGCTCCCTTAGGCCTGCTGGGCTGGAGTCTTCAATCAAGGGGCGTACAATGAACCCAATCAAGCGGTCTGAGTGCTCCGGACCCATCAAGATTGATTGCTTGACAATTTTCAATCACACAGCAATTTTACAGTCGAAAATTATTAGGAAATTATCAGTAGTACCATGGAGATAATGTTATGTATCAATGTAATAAGAAATTACTGTATAATGAGAGTGGGATGGCCCTAGCTGAAGTGTCTAAAGTACTTGTTTCCCCAAGTGGATGTACTAACTTTACTGTGAACTTGGAATTACCAGCCGTTCAACTTGTACTGTTCATTTTCTGACTTTGCAGCTTCCTTAACATCCCTTTTATGGCTTGTGGCTTCTTGAGGTAACGGATATATTCGTTATGAAGTAATATCCACCGGAGTATCATCCAGGTATGTAGTTAACTGAAATAATATATGTAGTTGCACCTACATTCTTCCGAAGAAGTTTCCAAACGGTACCTACAGCATCGTTGCCTACGCAATTTTGATTGCTTACAAATGAAACTTGAATGCTTAAAAATGAAACTTGAATGCTTTCAAATGAAACTTGAATTGTGTTTCAAGTGTTTCACTTTAGTTTCAGTTGAATAAATATCTCGTTCAAACTTATGAGATACGTGATAATATTTTGTATTCAATAGGGCAAATTATATTCATTTAATGAATACAAATCGCGTTTTGTACCTTTACGGAAATTAATTGGACATTCAATTTTAGTAATATCGATATTGAACTGGTAATATAATATGGAACATATTAATTCATGTAATGAATTTTAATTAATACGTTGTGAGATATGGCGACGCTTATTCATTAAAATTCTGCTTTGGGCGCCTTTGCAATTAATATTTTGCACAGTCGGAATTATTTTTCTCTCTACGATTTTAATGAACAATCAGTTGTGTAGTCTTAATCATCATGCCTCATTTATCATTCGCATTTCATAATTATTTCGGATTCGTTGTCTATTTCATGAGTTTGTGAATTAATAAATGGTGTCTATCATATACAAAATATTGCATTTCGAATAGTGTTGACAGTATTCCACATATCAACATGAAATGTAGTACACCGAAGTATGTTTCCATATCCTTACGAAATTTGGGAAAATGCGAAAATTTCAGGAGGTTCATATCACTGATGGAATTTGTTCTTCGGAATCTTAGAAGATTGTGGATTTCAATTTCGGGAGCGTTATTCATGTTAAAAGTGCTTTTTATATTGTATTTATCTAAGGGATGGCCAAAATTCAAGGTTTCGGGGCGCTGCGATATGTTGTCTTAGCATCTAATGTTAGAACTAATGGCAGAATCGAATTTCTTATCCATGAGAATGTATTTTCACGCCATCGGGATCGATGAGATCGACCAAATTCACGTTTTATCTATATTTACCCCTTACGCAATTTGGAAAAATGCGATAATTTCAGGAGGTCCATGCGACTGATAGAACTAGAAACTTGCAAACAAACTTACCATCATATAATTAAAGTTTCTAACTGCTATAGAAAAATATAGAAAAATATATAGTACATGTATGCTCTACTTGATCGCTGAGATGAATTGTAGGCCTTAATTTGAAATAATGATAAGCCACATAAGGTAAATTGTTGGGAAAACGAATTTAAAGTTTTTAAAAAATATTAAAAATCAATCGGAGATTTTTGGTTAATTAATGTTATATACTTTGCTAAGACTAGTACTGGTATTCAAATTCTGCTATTCCTCGGAATAAAAAAAAAATGAAATGTGTGCAGAAAAAAACATTTTATTAAAAAAATAAGGCTTGTTACATTATTGTTTTAAAACAAAACATTAAAAACTTAAAAACCACTTTGGTTAAAAGTACGAAAAAATTAGGTTAAAAGGGACTTCCATCACTCAACTATTTCGAATTCGTCAGCGCCTTCAGTTTCAGGGTTTTCATTAGATGAGCATTGTAAAGAAGAAAAAAAAAAGTCAGCGCACTCCGGGAGTGCAGGCAGAAGTGAAAACTTGAACTTGTGGCGCGTTGGGTACTTTTTTGGGTGAGCATTTTTAGGTGCGCTCGCGACATGAGAAATTGTTCATAAAAAATCAAGTTTATCGAAGCAATGTGGGCACTTTTTGAATAGACATGAAGTATAATAATATAGAAACTATATTCGAAGGAAGTGGTTTTATTTAAATGAGTAAATATTAGTAAATAGTAAATACAAAATTTATCAATTCTCATCCATAATTTCAACAACTCTTACATCATCATTATCAGCATTTTCATCATTATTATCAGGATTTTCATCAAATTCTAAAACTGAAACAATAGGTCTATGGTAACTAAAGTATGAAATGAACAATTTTGATTTAAATCTATTTATATATCTTGTGAATACTGCATTATTGCACTACAACAATGTTTTTATTAATTCTATTTACACTTTAGATTTGTTTTTTTAACACAATACCATAGCAGCAACACAAGTCAAATGAAATATTTAAATAAATAAATTTTCCGTTTAATATTCATTTATAAAATAAATATAAAAAAACTCTCAATCTCGTCTGTCGCGAGAGCACGAACGAATGCCCATGCAAAGACTGCGTATAGCATGCAGCGCTCTCGCATACCTATACACTCTGAGTATACATATAGGTATGTAATCTCGTCTGTCGCGAGAGCACGAACGAATGCCCATGCAAAGAGCGCGTATAGTATACATATATTATAAGAATACACGCGGAGTATATCTGTGTAAAATCTCATCTGTCGCGAGAACGGCTGAAAATGCTCTCCCACAAAAGTGCCCAACGCGCCATAAGAAGTTTTCACTTCAAAAAATTCATGATGAACAGGAGGCACATAAGGTAGTAATTTCTTTTTGATATTTTTATTGGTATTTTGGGCGTAATTCAGAAAGCAATGTCTGGGTGGGACGTCCTTTTTTAGTGATAGAGTAGTTGTTTTGTTACCACTGTTTTGTAGTTGTCATTGACGGCATATTTCACGTAAATTACTTTACTGTTATCAGATTTAAAATGAAAGGAAAATGCACTACAGAAATTAAGGTTTTCGTTGTCTTCCGTATGCAGATTTTTTTTGATGTTAGTTAGGATGGGTTGGAAATTCAGGAAATCACTTTGATTCATAATAGTCAGGTTGAAGGGCTGTTTTATATTCCATTCTCTTATAACTTGGTGCCAATCACTTGGGGAGTAGATAAGTGAGGCATACTTTCTGTGGCGCTTTTCGATGAGAACAAAATCTCTGTCCGAAGGCAGATGCGTATGCCCAGTGACAAGAAAGTGATGTGTAATACTCTTGAATCTTTTTTCCTTAACAAGTTGCAACCACAGAGACATAACTAGCCAGTTTTTATTTTGTCCTGGACAGTTGTCCGTAAAAATAACCAAATCTTCAACATCAGATTTTTTAGACAACAATTTTAGAACAACGGAAGCCACTTCATCACTGCCTCTTTTTGCTCCTCCGTCCATACAAACATATGCCCCTTGCCTTCAGTACAATCATGTACTCCAAGATTGTACATCCATACCTTTCTACGATAGAACGCCGGTCCTGTTGTTAGCTTTGGAATAGGCAGGTCCTGTTGCAAATCAAACGACATCACGCATCTTTTGTTATTGTTTTTAGAATAATCTGTTTCTTCTTTGAGACGTTCTTGCATTCCTTTTGCTTTGACTTTATGTAAATTGAGTTCTGCTCTCAATCTTGTCGCTTCAGGTTCATTATTTGCTAACTTTGCAGTTTCTATTTTGATAGTAACCTCGTCACATATTTTACATGTGTCAGAAAGTTACCCAAAAACTTGAAACCAATGTTGTACTTTGTGGAAAAAATAATCCTATATGTATGTTCTAAAACTGGTTCGATGCCCTTTTCTTGACACCAAGGCACATATTTTTCTTTGTAAAGTCTCGATATACTCATGTCGCAATCTAGATACATTTTACTCATATTTTGGTTCCGGCTGTAGTGGCTCTGATATTTAGGGATCGATTCTATGTGGTCCTGGACGCTTTGTCTCTGATGATCCTTTATTTTATTTGGTCTATTTTGATGTTTCCCACGATTGTCTTTTTCAGGAACTGCCATACCTTGAATCTTTTTGGAAACAATAGTATTCAATCTACCCTTTGATGTTTGCAAACCATGAATATTCAAAAACTCTTTTTTGCAGACACATATTTTCATTCCATTAATGTTAACCGAGTAGATTGCATTTGACAATCTGCTAGACTGCTGCCGCTTCTGTTTTTTTGGGTAAGATCATTTCTTGTTAACGATTTCCTAGAACTTATTGAAAATCTCGTTTTCGGAGCCCCCCAGCTTTTCTCTGCAATTTTTCTTACATTCACAAGGTGGCCCAAGTTCTCGAGCGCCAACCTTTTTCTTTGTCTTGTCGCTAACATATTCTTGCCCAAGATTCCTTCTACATTTTCTTTTTTGTCTGGAATAACATTCTACATTCTCTTGTCTCCACCTGCTTTTGGAAGTTCGTTCAGGGGAATTAGGTTTAGATCTTTTTGTCGGAGTTGGGCCCTCACTATCTTCACTTGCCACATCATTTACATCAGACTCCTAGAATATAAATGCAATAGTATAACAAGCCACTAATTTTTTACATTGGAATGCTGAAGTGCAAAACTGTGACAAGCCACATTATTTAAAAAAAGGTTACCTGCTGATTATTAGGTTGATTTTCATTGTCACTAGGACTATAGACCTTATCGAGATCACTGTCATCTACGGGTGATTCAACATCATCACTAAAACTGCTCATTTTTAATTTTATAGCAAAACACTACAGCACGAACTAATCGGTATCCGCCATTTTCTGTGGCTTGTCACTATTTAACACAAATAGTCTCTGAAAAGTAGAGAGTTGCAACAACATGATTTCTGGATTCTGGCGGCATCTATTGACAAATAGCTGAGCTCTTAGTCAAGTGGCTTGTTATATTATTGCATTATTCTATTACATAGTAAAATAGATTTTGAAAAATGTGTGGCTTGTTATTGTTTCACATTAAGGCCTTCAATTATTATGAGGTTGCGTGGTAGATTCAAAATATAAATATTTCGGGGAAACAGTTACAGTTAGAGAGAAAGAGGTACACTTTTCAGCTTGAAAATATACAATAAAATTTAATATAAGAAAAAAAATGTTTGATGTGTTATTATATTGAACTACACGTGCCACCTACGAGTTTCAAGAAAACTTTTGACAAAATTTGATTTGTCGTATAAGAAAATCCCGAGCATTGATTTTTAGACCGATACATCGAAAACTGCCAAGACAATTAGAGAAATCGAAAATATTGAAACCGTGTTTGTCAGTTACTATTAAGACTTGACCAATACCTTTCAGGCTCAATTTCAATATTGAGACCCAAGGAACATATAGCTCTGTTCTCTTTCATTATGTACTGTATAATTTAATAGTTCAACAAACTTTTAATAATTACCCTTGAAAGTACGCATTGTGTTCCATAATTTTTATTTGAATATTAGACTTCCACGGATAGCTAATCTTCAAAATTCTTGGCTTCCAGATAAATTTCGCGTCTCAATAGCTCGAATTGGAGGTTTTCCTCACAATAAATACCGTAACAGAAGCCAGAAGATTTAGTTTCAGTTCAAACCGCGAACCTGCCCCGAAGAAGCCACCTGTAATGGTTAGCGAAACGTCGGCATCAAGACGTGCTATTGTGACATGAAATCCATCCGGAAGTCAAGAATGTCCATAACTTTTTTGAAGGTGACATGTGAATATGACAGTCTATTAAGCACTTTTACATGAATTTGTTTTCAATTCGATGAAACCTAAAATGTTGAATTTTCAGAAGCACATAAACCTGCAAACTCTAATCTAAAATTAAATGTTTTGGTTTATTTTGAGTGTATAAACATTCGTTTTGATTTAAAATTTGAAGGAAAGCAAAAACGCGCTTATTGTAAATAAAAATTAGTTCATAGTGATCGTTCAATGTTATAAGTGTCTAGAAAAAATGCCGTCCGTATTCTGAAACCCGCTACGTCAAATTTAAACGCTGTTCAACATCGTAAAACTATTTGCATCGAAACCAGCGAAAATTGCTCGAGAAAGCTTAACCATCGACAAGGAATCCGACCAGATACCGGAGGGACACCAAGAGTGGCGAAAATTCGTCGGCTCGATCCGTCGCAAGGTTCAGCGGCATGCATCGACGAGCGGCGGGACCCAACAGTCTGCTGAAGCCGCGCGAGAATCCGTCTCTCGGAAAAATTCCCTAACGCGTGCCCCGAAAATAGCCCAATTGAAAAAGGAAGCGAGCATTACGGATGACGGTGGTAAACGACCTCCGACTAAACAACGTAGCATCGAAGGCGTCGGCGGTGCATGTTCCACTTACGAACATTTGAAGGCCTTAAGTTTCAAGGACAACAAGTCCAAAGCGGTTTCTGATTCGTTAGCGGCGCCCAAATTGGGTGACAGTTTATTAAAAGGTGTTCGAAAGAGTGACAAAGGCAAGGACAGTGATAAGAGTAAATCTAGTTTTAATATAAGTAGACAGAAAAGTAGTTGTAGCGGATCTAAGCCCAAAGAAGAAAAAGGTCTGAAACAAGATGATTTCCTTAAAGCGACGATGCGCATCTTCCTGGTAGTCTCCCCTCCAGTTGGAAAAATACAGGTAATTGACGTTTGTGTTTTGTTTTTGTACCTGCATGCATTTAAATGTTGTTAGTAATTCTTCTATTTCATTAAAACGTTTGAATACCATAAATTAAATGTCTTCCATTTTAATCAATGTGTCATTTATCTGTTCCCAAATATTATATAATAATTATCTTCGATTATCCAAGGAGGGATTTTTGCATGAATTTTCATAAAATGAGATTCGTAAACTCGTCTATCCAATAATAAATAGATACATATTTCCACACTCGACTCACTACATGTCTTCCCAATCCGGGTAAAATAGCCTGCTGTGGATATGTGTTTATTTCGTTTCGATATCGAGGTTTCTTGATATTGTTTAGATTGAGAATATAATACGTAAAATGTAAGAAACTGTATTAGACGATGTCACGTATTATCATTATAGATGAACGTAATATATTAAGGCCTTATTCAAAAAGTCAAAAAGTGATGTAGAAGCTAATAGTGATTCAAAATCTTCTTCTTGGTGTTTGATGAATGGAGAAGTTCAAATTGCTATCGTCACGATACAGTCTGTAACATCCAGAGCTGCACGTCGGAAAATTAGATATCATAGAAAGTCAGAACCTGCGAAACTGAAACGAAATTTTCCGAAAAATAAGTCAACTAAAAATGTTATCGACCGATGGGGCATAGTCACAGAAGCGATGTATGAACTATGTCAGCCAAATGCTTTCCACGACTGCGCTGAATGATAGCATTGTGCAGAAGTACGATTCTAATAAGGAAATTACACTCCTGGCGTTATATAAAATCATTCCCTTTGAATAACATCACATTCTTAACAATAACAAATAAAAAATAATCATTCTTATCCTTCAATTATTGTTGAAGTACTGAGGTCCTTTCAGATATCATCAGATTTAACTAAATTAGGAAGCAAAAGGTGCCTGTTCAAATACTAATTGTAGTAAGTGATGAAACTGAGGGATTATCCTCGATCAAATAATTGCTTTTTTGCTTATACTTATCCATATCTACTCAGAAGTGATAATTACGTGAGAAAAATTGTGACCTATAGTACTTACATCCCAGGAGCCAGGAGCTCCAAGGGCCAATGACTATTTCATATACCAGCAGCTCCCCCTAATCTACAAAGCCCAGATTCGACCTGCCTTGGAGTACTGGTCACTTGTTTGGAGTTGGACTCCCAAACATATGCTGAAGCTCTTGGATTCTTTCTAGAAGAGAGCTATTTGTCTGATTGATGATGTCACTTATCGAATTCAATGATCTCTCTAGAAAATCGTACAAAAGTGGGCAATCTCTCCCTTTTCTATAGATATCTTCATCATATCGATGTTCATCAAAAATCTCGTCTGTTGTTCTAATAGGAGAAATTCCAGATAGGCGAACTAGACGAGGTCAAGCTAGTTATTTCTTCCTACCAGACTTCGTTGCGTATCTCATCCCCCAACATTCCACTGCTGGCTCTCGTGTAGTCAAAGTAAAAAAAATTTAAATATATTTTTAAAAGCTGATTTTTCAATATTATTTTCTTTTACACATGTGTGCAAAATCTTCTCTATATCAAGTTAGATAATTTCTCCTACTTTGACCTCCTCATAACATTTTGAACATGACAACTAGGTCTTCTTTCATTCGTACAGATCTCGAATCATGAGGGGTCGTGTTTTCTCATTATTGCTTCTTTCATTCACGCATTCATATATTTGTATTTTGTTATTCTGAACGGTTAATGAAGAAGCATTATTTTCAATTTAATATCGTAGATTTCATCAAAAGAGAAGTCGTCATCCTCAAAAAAGTACATGCCACCTATTATTTCTCCAGTCAATGATACATGAAGAATTTGTTCTTTTTATTGAGCACTTCCAACATGTATATCAATATTTTTCAAAATAAGACACTGGATTTCGGTACAAAATTAATATACATGCTGTTCCTGTTATAATCTGCTGTACTTCACTACATGACTTCTCGAAAATGCGATCTAAGAAAGATATAGCCCTTCAAAGTTCTGTTTGAAAAATTGTTTCTTTATCATAAGTCCTTGACCGTTGCATCGATTGTGAACAAATTTAGTTCAAAAACCTCAGAAATCGATTTGGAACTAGGAATAATTGGCAAAACTGTCCAGTGGCATAGCTTCAGGGGGTTTGTTCCCCTTTTCACATACTACTCTCTACACCACAGCATATTCTCCAAAAATTGATTATTCCTCGTTTAATTTGGAAAAAAGAAGTTGTTCTTGCAAAATTATGATTAGAGCTTACAAGATATTTGATTTTTAGTGTAAGGTCTTCTAACCAGAAATATCTTCGCATATGCGTAGAAGGTGATGTATTCCTCTAAAATATGAAAAATTAGCATGATACACACCATAATTGTTATTATAATACAAGAAATTTTATTCAAACAAATATAAAAATAACAAATTGTAACAACTGTTCAACATAATAGCCAATTTACTTTTATAGGTAATTTTGAATTTTCTCTCAACCTTTGTAACAGGAAGTTTCTTACTCTTCAATCAAGGAAAGTATGATATCTACTTCAGAATGCAGTGTGTGTCCACAAAATCTCTTGTTACGTAGAAAATGATTCAACTTAGCCAACTACAAGCAAGAACATATGATGAACACTTACCGTTCAATTACACTAGTCACTTATAGCCTTAATACAATGGACATAGGTAGAAGGGTACGGTACATATTTTGCTGATTAACTTCGGCAACAATAACCAGCTATATTTGATAATAAAAAAAATTAATTAACCAGAGTGAAATATAAGCAAAGAAAATTGATTAATGTGCCAAGATATTAAAAGATTCATAAGCTGATACGGGTTAATTAAATTCTCCATTTTTAAGCTTTTATTTAATGAACATGAAATGTGTCTAGAAGAGACCATCCATAAACTGGATTCACTTTACTTTTGAGTATTAAACAATATCGAAACCAAAAATTGAATTGAAACTATTGATACAAATTCTAACTTGTTCCTTTGCCTATCTATCTTCTCTACTAGAACTCTCTTAATAAAAAATCTTGGCTTTCGAATGCAGACGTATCGCCAACCATTACAGGTGGCATTTTCACAGCAGGCTTGAAGCTTGAAATGGAACTAAACCAGTTTCAGTTCGAACCTCGAGTCTGGCCTGAAGATGCCATCTGTAATGATTGGCGAAACGACGGTATCAAGTCATGCTATTGTGATGCGGAATCTATCCGGAAGCCGAGAATTTTCAAGATTAGCTATCCATGGAAGTCTATTCTTCAAAAAGTATTTCGAAAACTAAATTAAATGACTAACCTGAAGATTAATATATGACCGATTTTCTGAAGCTTGTCTTTAATACTCATGCAACTGAAAAATACGTTATTTCAAATTAAAGGAGTGCACAACACTTGTTGTCTTTAAGCCAATCCAAGTCATCCTGTGCTTCTCATCCCTTCTTGGTTAGATGGCTTAAAAACTATGTTAGATGGATAAGGTATATAAATTCATCTTTACATAAATGATGAACTACTTCTTCATTATTACAATATGTATAATTTCGAATCACTATAATTATATATTCTAGACAATAGCCACAGCGTCATGTCCTCGACTTATGTGTGATCACTCTTTCAGTATTTGATAACAGGAAGGGATATGAGAAACTTATTATATTAAATCATAGAATCTCTGGTACAAAATGCAAACATGATATCCTCCACATGTTTAACATACTATCCCTTACCTTGAACGGTCAGCTACTCTGTTTTTGAATTTTTCCTTAGCGTATATTATAATTAATTATTATTAAGCAACTTATAGATATTTATTTGAGAAATACTCAAACCAATTTATGTCAAAATCGGTGTAACGGTAATAGGGTTACAATGAAATAAGATTATGCATGTCAACTTATTTTACGATGTACTATCGACTGGTGCAGTTTGGCAGATTACAACTGGACACATTGTGAAAGGCCCTCTCAATTTAACTACAATTCAGAAGAAACGTGTCAGACTGGTAACTAAGGTAACTTCTTAGTTTGATCATTTCGGAATTGAACGGCTCAAAAAGTTGTAGTTCACTCGGCACGTTTCCCTCAAGCCCGTATAACCGTTACACTTTCAGTTGGTATTTGCCACCGCTTACAATCGGCGAAAAACCAGTGAAGAGAATAATAGAACTTCATAAGCTCAGCTTACGTGTTTAAAATCTTATATGCCCCTACTTGAATTTTCCTTTCACTAAAATAACGCTTCCTGTAACATAAAATACGGTGAAAATGTACTAAACGTTCGTTGTCGAATCTTACATAAAATAACTATTAAAATTTTGAACTTTAATAATAATTCTGAGATTTCACACATACAGAATGAAAGTGATAAGCTGAATTTGCTAGAATTCGTAGAAGTTAAAGAATATAAGAAGTCCGTTATCCTATTGAACGATCAACAAATATTTAATAATTCTCCCTTGCTAAATTCGTGTGAATATATGTTCAGTTTGCTACAAATTTATCATTCCATCTCTCAATGGGTTATAAAACCAACAAGACAAAGTTTCTCTAACCGTCCACCCAATGATTACCATTGGAGTTATATTAAGGATAGCTCTTTTGTAGTGAGCTAGTATTCTGTAATATTCAGTCGAAGAAGCAACGAAACTATTGTTTCATCTATTTATTAAACCAGTTGAAATCGTACTTTCAATAGATATTTTATTTAAGTTTAGAATCGATTTTCATCACGTAATGGCTGATTCTATAGAATATCTGCAGTTTTCTTACGTTTAACAAATTATTCGCGTTGAGAGAGAATGCGTACGACGAGGAATATGAGCGTGCTAAATTTGTTGTTCGGTCTAGAGCTGTGTAATATGCAAATGCTGATTTCGAGAACAGTATGCAAACGACATTATACAGTATTTTATTCGTCTCGTAACTCATTGGAGGAGATGAACGGATCCAAAAAAATAGTCTCCACTTCAGAATATGCTTTCGTAACGAGAACTTCTATAAGGAATTCATTCTACTACCTACGATGATACTCCTGAAGTGGTTTCTCAAGAACAATTTTACAGAGCAGATTTGTATTTTGAATAAAATCATATATTCACTGTCACCTCAAGATCTTACGTGACATGGCCCATTCGTTACGAAACATCATCTATATTTCATCTTTGAGAACAGGCATTGTTTTTCATAATATTTATTATTATCAGCACCGTCTATTAGATCTTTTGATTGACTCTAACCTGGATTTGTTTTCAATTTGATGAAACCTACAATGTTGAATTTTTTGAACAACTTATACTTGCAGCACCGATCTAAAATTTAAAGTTTCCGTTTATTTTGAGTACATAAATAGTCGATTTGATTCAGCATTCGAAATAAAACAAAAACCCGCTTATTATAAATGGGAAGCTGTGATCAATTGGTCACTTGACTTCCCGCACTCTTTAATGTTGGTTATTTTGGATTTGGTTAAATACTTTTAATTATTCGTACAATTTCATAGTGAACTCAGAATATAATCTGTTATGTTATATAAGCTCTTCCGATTCTGAAGGGTATGATGATGTTTATGTGAAACGGGCTAAAACGTATAAGGAAAGGTAGAATATGGAAATGTATATCGTTGCATCTTTTGTAAATAGGTCTCTATCAAGTTATTAACAAACAGATATCGTATAATCTCTTATGTGACTACATGAGATCAAATATCTGATTGATTTCAGAAAGGTTGCATTCTACCTTTTTCTTTACTTCTACTGCTGTAACAATCGGCTTGGTACAGTTAACTCGTATATTTCCTCGCTAACCGATTTTGGTTGGTTAACCTACCTATTATATTATATTCTTCAGTTCCTTTAATACCTTTAATAAATAGCTAAAGATGTACTGAAAAAAAAGTAATGTGTAGAACTTATGATATTCGCAAACAGTTAGAATAATTGCAAAAAGACGATTTCTGAGGAATATGAATCAATTTTATGAAGTAGAAAAAGATCGACGAACAAGACGAATAGTTATGGAGTTATTTTGAAATCTACAGAAGCTCGTGAACTTGCAAGAGCTACGAATACTGCTGTTACAGATTGCGCATGAAATATAACTTATATAGTAAATCATAAAAATCGTATTGATTGTTAACACTAGCTTACCAATATGTACTAACCGAGATACTGACATTTCCGACAATACAAATAGCTTGTGAAGGTGTCTTTCTACCCTAAAATTTGTGAAAACTAGACTAAGAGTACACTAAGTGATAATCATTCAGAAACATTTTTTTCAATGGTCTTAGAAAAAGATTATGTTTATAACATCTATTTAAGATTTTGTTATTGTTTCTATACTGTAGGTACCTGATATAACCTTGTCATCGAACTCAAGATATACATTTTATTACTTTTCCTTAATACCCTATGATCACAATAAATAATAAATATCCTAATAATGGCCTGCACGTTCTAAAATCCGTCGCCGATTGACTGGTGCCAGTTCACCCCTGATTGAGCTCAATGATATTTATGTGCCTTCCCATTGTTTTAGCATGGGGGCTATTATTACTTGCGTCAATTTCAACCCAAATTAAAACTTTCCATCTATCTTAATCCAAGAGAATGTAATAAAATCGTTGACCGTTTCCCATATATTATAGAAAGTTGCGCTGGAGTTTTGGGTAGCAGTTGATTATGTTTCCGAAATTTTGATATATCATATAATCTTTCGATGGGGCAGCCTCCAGATTATTGAAGATATGATCTGATATTAAAAATCATCGTTTTATTCCGAAATCATGCGACTTATAAGCGATAAAATCATTCCACTAATTTCTCTTCAATGATTCATTACCAAACGGAAATTATGACGCTGATAAATGGGATTCAATCACCCTACCCCTTTCTCTGTAAGGCTGCCTGGCTCTAACATATTTTTGCTGGCAAGCATAACTCCGTACTTCATATTTATTTGAACGTATGATAAATCAGTATGTATAAGATATTATAAGGGGTCGAAGGAATATCGTACATCAAAAATTGTACAAATAGGTTTCGCAGTGGACTATTTCGGTGCCAAATCGATACAATTCGAACGCATATGAGAAACTATTAATTTATAGGTTGGACAACGTCCTATTTTCTGTTATATAATGTGAATCTTATATGCTTATATGACGTTTATGATCAGTATGAACTGCAATTTCCGTGTTGATTTTGGTACGTTTTAATATACTCTTCGCAGACGCAGTGCGAAAAATATATTGCATTTAGTCAACTTATTCCTAAAACCGTTAAAAAAAGTCCTAGATCAAAAATTTCTTGACCAAAGTACTTCGACTTTCAAGCAGCTTCGAAAAAGTCTGTCGGTTTGTCTGTCTGTCTGCCTATCTGGATGTCCGTCAAGAATTGCTTGTCTACACGATAACTCAAAAATGGAAGATCCTATCATAATCAAGTTTTATAAAAAATCTTTTGCTATTCGGTAACATACACTATTGTTTTTCAAGTAAATAGTGTAATAAACACATCTTTCTCTGGGGGTTGAAGATTTTGGAAAATCGTTGGTTCAAAAGAATACTTCGAATCGATTCAAAACTTTCACGGTGAACTTAGGTTAATTTGAAACTACTTTCGTCCAAATTTCAGCAAAATCATTCGAACAACAACAATAACAAAAACGTAAGCTTACATTTACACTGACTTTCATTTGGTTCTATGAAATTTCCATGCCAACTTGGAAGAATGCGTTTAACGTCAACCTTAACATTGGTTGAAAGCCAGAGAACGAACTGTCGAAAATAGATGCGGCTTAATGAATTAGGTAACGTTCACTAGACTATTTTCGTCACAATGGCTTACATAAGTTTGAATTATTACATATTTCTAACCTTGTAGTCGTTCGCGAGAATGTCTTATCTTTGCTTATTGATCGTGCTGAAAGCAATCGAATCTTCTTTCATTGTCATTTTTCTATTCATGAATCTTCCAATTGAAAACACACAGTCATAATGATATGATAAAGCAAATCATTATTGGAAATTTTAATTATTCATGTCCAATGATACTGGATAGGTGATAGTTCCTCTGAAGCTCATTAGCGAATAGAGAAGGTCGAAAATATAGATAATCCGACAACAGAATACGTCAGTAAATGTTGTACATTGCTTGGATTTCTTACTTGAGCATTAACTATTGTTAGGTAAATTGCGTTAGATATTATGGTTTACTCTAGCATTTTGTTAGTCGAGTTATTCAATATTGCAAACTTACTCGTTCCATTGACGAGCTCGATGAGATGAAGCGGAACAGCTATCCGGAACTATTAGATCGTGATGTTACTGATCGATATATACCAGAGAGACCTTAACATTATATTTATAATTGTAAGAGAATATTTAGGCGAGGAAATGAAGGCCAAAGATTTGACGGTTTTTTTAATGGGTTCATTTTAAAAAAATGTAACAGTTTGTTTTTTGTTTACATCCATTCAGCATTTCTACACAAAAAAATTCATCGTTTTGTAAACACTTTCAGGAGCTGAAATTCAATGTGAAACAAAAGTGGCCAAATATTGCCGGAATAGGCCAGAATTTCTTATTCAGGAATTGGAGCAACGTCGCACATGAGGGCCCGGGCATCCTGGTACCCACCTCGTATCCACGAAATTCGTGAAAATATCTTCTGTAATGGAGTCAAACTTGTTAGGGAGGTTTTATTGAGGTTACCTGGTGGTCAGGATACTCTGATTACCTAGGTCATCTCTGGGGACTGTTTTTTAATATGCACAGAAACGTAACAATATCGTGTCTCAAGGGTTTTTGCGATCGGTCATGACGATTCCGGTGCCAGATTCAAACTACGACGCCTCTATAGCTCAGGGCATCCTGATACTAACGTCATCTCTAGGGAATTCGTGAAAGTGTCTTTTGGAGAAACTTGTGAGGAAGGTTCTTTTGAGGTTGTTGTTCATGACCTCAATAGTCACCTGGTGGTCAGTATACCCTAGTTACCTAGAGCATCTCCGTGGACTGTTTTTTAATATGCTCAGAAACTCAAACAATATCGTCACTTTGGAGTTTTTGGGGTCGATTATCGTGATTCCGGTGCCAGATTCAAACTACGACGCACCTTGGGCTCAGGGCATCCTGGTACTAACTTCATCTCTAGGTAATTCGTGAAAGTGTCTTTTGCGAGAAGGTTCTTTTGAGGTTGCCGATTGTGAACAATACCTTCAATGGTCAGGATACTCTGATGACCTGGTCGTATCCAGGGATTTTTTCTTAATATGCTCTGACATGTAACCAAATTCGTCTCTCGGGGGTTTTTTGGTGTGCTGATCACGAACGAATCAATAATGATAATGATAAGGATGCTTGACTCTTACTTATATAATATTTCTATTAAATAATTCAAAAAGTTGAAGTTCGTGTCTTACGATATTGCTTTTTCTTGTAAACATATCTGTTGTAGATTGATTCTTGGGAAAATAAACTGAATTATTTGAAATTTTCAACATTTTTGCAATTAAAATCGAAAATAGTTCACTATTCTTTTTTTCGCTCTTGAAAAACTCAATCAAGCTTGACTACGGAGCAAAAAATATTCTGTGTTGCTAACATCACAGAACTGTTTATAAGATGCGTCGTCGATTGAATCCGACCTCGGAATCATTAACAGCGACGCCAAAAACCTCCCGAGTAAAAACTTCTTGCCTATTTCGGCTAAATTTGGCCACTTTTTTCACATCAAATTTCTGATCCTGAAAGTTCATTCAAAGTGATAACATTTTTTTCAAATGACTTCTGGAACCAAGTGAAAAAAAAGCGCCAAATCGGTTCAGCCGCTTTTTTATTCGACCTTTTCGGCTTTATTTCCTCGACTAATTGCAGATATAAAGAAGTACAATTCATATCACAGAAGGATGCGAATAAAGCCCACTGGCTCTCGTCAGAATTCTGAACGCACCTTGCACCCAACCTTCATCGTGAATATCTGTAGATACGAGTACCTTCAATCCGAGAAATGCCGTTGGTAGGATATCAATTGGTCGTTATAAACATAATATAATAGTGAGATTTCTACAAAGTTCGTACGAAAATTATATTTGATTTGAATTGGGGAAAAAAACAGAAACTTCCCAGGCCCGGAGAAAATACGATATCATTTGCGGAAGTTTGCGAAAATAATAGAGATCGTTGAACAAAGGTGACGGGCGAACGCTTCAGCTCTGAAGTTCTGAAGTTAATAACATCAGAACGGTGAAGAGTTGATTTGCTGCTCTCAACTTAGTCCTTCTAAAGTTCGATAAGTATCTCCCCGTGTCGAGAGAGATGAATGAGTTACTCTCATCCTCTAATGCACTGCTAATCTGCATTATACCTGATTTGTTTCCCATTGTTCCGGTACAAGATTTCCGAGGCTGTTTACTCAACGATACCACTATAAGTTCGACCAGCGGTTCTCAACCATTGAAGCTACTACGACTAACATTTAAACGAAATTTCCGTCTGTGTCCGAGGAATAAATTTCATATTTATCCATACTGTTGAATTAAACACTACTATTTTGACATTACTTTTATGTGTTACAATAAACGATAAACGCTTAGAAGAGGTATATAATGGCGAAATAAGATCAAAGCTTATCGGATAACCCAATGGATCCGTTCGTTTTGGACTGTTGTCAAAACAATTGATAGCTTCCACTTCCATACTTACCAATGATGATGATGATGGCACACTGGCTACTACACAACAAGAAAGAGCCAACCTTTTTCCCGGAATGTTTACAGCAAATTCCACTTTGGATCCACAAGGGAATGACCCGTCTTATAATGATGCCATCAATAGCCATATGCCTGAAATTGTCTTTCGTCAGTGCACAACAACAAGGAATGTGCACCTGAACACCAGTTTCCTGCAGGTTGTTTACCATTCCATACAAACTCAATGTGTTTCGTTACAGCTCGAAGACAGCTAGAGTCCAACCAATTCCAAAAAAAAGAAAAAGTACTCTTGCTTATAAATATAGATCCATTGCACTATAATTTGTGATCTCTAAAGTGATGAAGGAAGCTCATACAATAACTGGAGTGCTCCGAAATCGTGAATACGAAACCTGCTTGCCTACGTGAAACATGTATGGCAGAAATCTATTGAAAAACATGGGGAATCTTCAGCTGTATCATCAAGCATTCTTGGGAAACTTATCCTCAACTTTGCCGCTCACTATCGAGTTTTCTTTCAGATGGCTATCAAAGCTGGTGTTCCACAGGGACCTGCGTTGGCATCAACTTTGTTTCTTTTCCATATCAACGATCTGTTGGAAGTAACCTCCTGTCCCGTCCACAGCTTTGCACATGATGGTACACTTGATACCCTTAGACAGCGAGACAGAAACAGGTTGATATAATAATGGAGATCTGGCAAAGATCTTGAAATGTGGGTGTGATAATCTTGTAGAGTTCAATGCAACCAAAACTCAAGCATGCGTCTTATCCCTAACATGATGATGGCAGGTACAACAATTCCTATGAAGTCTCCCATATCCATGCTCGGAATCACCACCAACAATACCCTCTCATGTGATGATCATGTGGGGTCCATTGCAAAAACGCTTCTCAAAAATTCTGTTTTCTATTCCATACCAAAAGCTACTTTATATCCCAGTAGCTCCTCATAATCTACAAAGCACCGATTCGACCTGTCCTGGAGTACTCTTCACATCTTTGGAGTTCGGCTCTCGAACATACGCTTAAGCTCTATCTAGAAGAGAGCCATTCGTCAGACTTATAATGTCACAATTAACCTCTAAGTGATCTAAAATAAAATATTACAAAGCATGTTGCAAAATTTCAAATCCATACGACCATTAGGAATGTCGCACGCACGCACAAGCACACATACACAGACAGAAATCATGTCAAAAATGATCAAGATCCATTCAGAAATACTTAAATGTCACAATACTTCCCTTACACTATATACTTCGTACTGTGAGGGAAGTTAAAACCGATGCAACAGAAAGCACAGCAAGAGAAAGATCACCTTCAACCAATACAAACCTCCAATCTTCACTCAAATTGTTGGACGATAAGGAAAAAAAAAAGACTCTCATAATATCCAATATTTGAACTAGTTTATTATCACTAATATTTTGTCTCAATAATTCCATCCAGTCTGTAGTTAATAATCCAGTACGTATAAATAACTTTAAATAATGGGTAAGTGTGGATGAATTTTCAAATTTGAAATCAAATGATACATTTCATTGAGATCAAAGAACCCACGAACAATAATAAAAACTTTCCTGGCTCATCGTCAAGTAATTTCTTGGGATTATCACTTGATATTTAACATTTGCTAGAAATTACAATAACTTCGATATGGACAATTTCAAAATGGATGCGGAGAAAATTGATTGGGCTGAAATCATGAACATATATGACATAAATCTTAAAGTCCAAATAATTAATCAATACATCTTGCAACTATTTGATATACATGCCCCTATGTGTGTCGTTAAGCAAAATAAGAAAAACAAGCCTTATATTACATATAATATAAAGCAAATGATCAAAATTAAAAATAATGCACATAAGCACTATGTGAGAACAAGAAAAGACATAAAAAATATTATTTAGAAATTAAGAACTATGTACATTATGCAATAAGAAGAGAAAAGACAGCATACATAGAAGCAAAACTGAAAAATAGCAAAAGTAGTAATGCTTTGTGGAATAACTTAAAAACTTGGGGTATTTATGATCCCTGTCACAAAAAAATAGATAATTTACAAGATTAACTTAAAGATGTAAATAGTCTTAATAATTACTTTGTAAATATTGGTGGTAACTCTAGTGTAAATGTAGATACTTTAAACTTTTTCCAAAATGATGTATTAAATAATAACATGATACTCAAGTTGTAAATGAGTCGCTTATTAGAGGATGTTTTCCCGAATTATGGAAGTCCGCATTAATATTGCCTCTTCCAAAGATAAGTAAACCAACACAATTGAATGAACTAAGACCCATTAACATTCTCCCAGCGATGTCAAAAATTATCGAAAAAATTGTTGCAGTTCAACTAAACAGTTACTTAGAGCAACACTCGATCTTACCGAAAATACAATCAGGTTTTAGAAAAAAATATAGTACTAATACGCTCTATTAAAAGTGACAAATGATTTATCTGCAGCTATAGATAATTCCAAAATTACCTTTCTTATACTACTCGATCAAAGTAAGGCTTTTGACCTAGTGAATACTGAACTACTTTTGGCTAAATTAAGTTATATAGGAATAAGAGGTGCGGCACTTAGATGGTTCAATAACTATTTGCGCCAAAGAAGTCAAGCTGTAAAATTAGATAACAATGTTTCCAGTTTACTATTTACTAAAAATGGGGTACCCCAAGGGTTATCCTTGGACCAATTCTTTTTTGTATATTTACATTTGATATTGTCAACATATTTATATACTGTTTTTTACATATGTATGCAGATGACATACAACTATATATATATATATATATATATATATATATATATATATATATATCCTGTAAGCTATTAAATATAGCCCGAACTATAGAAAATATAAACAGTGAACTTATGGATTTGAGCAAATGGTGTGATGATAATGGCCTAAAAATAAATCCAAAAAAGTCTACGTTCTTAATTATCAGCTCAGAAAAATTAAGAAATCAATTGGATATAAGTCAAATAAATATAATATTAAATAATGAAAACATTGACTTGGCCCATTGTGCAAAAAATTTAGGTGTCACAATTGATTCAAACCTATGTTTTGATTCTCATGTGACAAATATTAGAAAACAAGCTTTTATTATTCTAAAATCTCTATATCAATTCAAAAATATAATTCCTGAGAAAACTAAATAAAAAATATGTAATGCCCTTATCCAACCAAAAATCGATTATTGCAGTGGAGTTTATTTCAATTTTCTATCGTAACATATATCGCCTTATCTAAATAAGTTACAAATATTGAATATACAAAGCAGAGTCAAATATTTATATATCATGTTATTATACAAATTATTGAAAAATAAATGCCCAGAATATTTGCTCACCTCATCAATTAAACGATCTATGGTACACTTTATAAATATTAGATGTGACTCGTTCACGATACCCAAACATTCAACGTCAAAATTTAAAGGCTGTTTTGCCTATATGGCTGCTGTCCTTCTGAACGAAGTTATCAAACATCTTAGTTTGAACGAAAGTAACTTTAAACTTTATATTATGAAGTATCTATTAACTAGATAAGGTAATCTGAATAAATAATCTGTATTTGCTTTCATAGCGGGTAAAAATGAAAATCAGCTTTGGCTGAATTTTTACCTATTGTGTTTATATTATAGGTATAGTTACATGTATTTTTACTAAGCACAATAGAAGAAGAAGAAATATTTATTTAAATAGGTTACCCTAATATACAAAATATAATACTATACAATAAATTGAACAGTAGTATACAATAAATTAAAGAGTACAATAAATTAAACAGTAGGTAGGTAGTTAATCTACATTAATAAGAAGAAAAAAAAAATATATATATAAAAAATTCAGAATACAAGTAAACCTAATTTAGTTCAAATATAAGGCACAATTTAATAATTAACATATTCTTCAGACATTATATTTTATCAAACATTTTGTATGGATTCCAATAACTGTTTTTTAAAAATGCTTAATGATGGACTAGATTTAACTATGTTTGGTAGTTTATTATAAGTAGCAAAGCCTTTAAAAAACAAAGAATTCATGGCACTTCTCTTATTCGTTCTGTATATATACAAATTGGCGTTGTTTCTTGTGGCATATTCATGAACATCTGAATTCAAATTAATAAATTCACTAAAGTATGAAGGTGCTAAGTTATTTAGTATTTTATATATAAAGATCATTGATAAGTAATACAATCGTAGAGAAACTGAAAGCCACTGCAATGTTTGTAACATGATTCCTATTTCCGTGAATCTACTCGCTTTTAGAACTATGCGCATACCTCGATTTGGAAGTTTTTGTAGTTGTGATGTTTGATTTAGATTAAAAAGGAAAATAATAGAAGCACAGTAGTCAAAGTGAGGTTGAATAATAGCATTATATACAGTGATTTTTGTTTGAGTGGATAAATTTCTAGAAATTCTTGAAAGAAAATATAGTTTTTAGATATTTTTTTGCAAACATAATCGAAGTGGTTGCCAAAAAGTAATAAATTATCTAACTGGAAACCGAGATATTTAATACATTCCACAATTTCAATTTTTTCATTATTAATTTGCAGATTTACTTCATCTAAATCAAGATTTTGTAGCTTATATTTAGTTGTTATTATCATACCTTTAGTTTTTGTTGTATTTAATTTCAATTTATTTGCCATGAGATATTCATTAACTTCCTTGAGTGCAGAATTCATTTTCTCAATAGCTCTATCTAAGTTTGTGTCATAGCATGCCAATAGTGCATCATCTGCAAATAAGTTTACAAAATCTACATTAACGAACAAGTTTATGTCATTTAAGTACAGAATAAAAAGCAGAGGACCTAAAACGCTACCCTGTGGAACACCTATATTTATATCCGATTCCTGCGAGATGTTATCCTGGACTCTAACTTTTTGTTTTCTATGGGATAAATAATCAGCAAACCACTGATAAACATTACCATCAATGCCATATCCTTTTAACTTCATCAAAAGAATATTACGATCAATCGTTTCGAAAGCCCTCTTCAAATCAAGAAAAACCGCCACAACAAATTTATTGTTATCAATTTCTCTTTTGAATTTAGACAAAGTAAGTTGTAATGCAGATTCGCAAGAATATTTTTTTCGAAAACCTGATTGGTTATTTATTAGAATTTCATTTTTTTCAACATGTTCAAGTACCTGATTGTACACAGCTAATTCAAGAATTTTTTCTATGGGTGGTAATGTATTTATAGGTCGATATTCACTGGCCTTGATTGTATTGCTTACTTTTGGTATAGGAACTACGGTACTAACTTTTAAAGAATTGGGAATTTTAGAAGTTTGAAAAGAAATATTTAAAAAGTTTAAAATGATATGGCCGCAGGTTTCAAAAATGACTTTCAGCATTTTGGAATTCAAGATCTCATGGACGTTAATTTTTTTATCTAAAGAGTTAATAATTAAACGCAGTTCAATTATTAACTCTTTAGATAACAAAATTAACGTCCATGAGATCTTGAATTCCAAAATGCTGAAAGTCATTTTTGAAACCTGCGGCCATATCAATAAGGTTCATTTATTATTATTATTATTATATTCAGAGCTGTAGATCAAATTTTCATGAATTTACTATATACTCAAATTATTTATAAAATGAACCACTTATAAATATCCTATCCGAAATTTTCATTAGAGATCATGAAATACATTTGTACAATTTAGCTGGATATACAGGGTATTTTACATGCAGTAATACCAATAAATGTGAATGGGTCGTCGTTTACAGAGTTCAAGGTGAAAAGTCCTTGGAGATAATTACCATCTTTAACTAGAACGGATTAAAATTTTCAGATTGATATGTCATTCCGTTTTGTTTTGGCACCTACCGAAAGCAAGGAACCGTCAAGATTCTTGTAAGTTTGGAAAAAAGTGAATTTCGCGTCTTGACTAAACATTATTTTTTGGGTGGAAAAAACGTTACGCAAACCAAAACATCTCTTGTTAAGCATTATGGAAACTCCATACCATCGATTGGAACGATTCACATATGGTTTACTGATTTTCGATGTGGTAGCGTGACCACAGAGGATGCCGAACGTTCTGGTCATCCAAATGAGGTTACAATGCCAGAAATCGACAAAAACATCCATGGTACGATATTGGAAGATCGGCGAGTAAAAGTGCTACACCTGGCTGAGGAAATCTGTTACTTCTAAACGTATGGAGTAAATTTTTGTCGTAATTTTATATCTGTATAGAACTGAATGAATATTGTATTCGTAAACGTTTCTATGAAAATCATAACATTATTGTAGACATGTTAAATTGATATTGCGTTGTTATCGTAAGAGCCAATACAGATGAGTTTACACAACGGTTGAGTGTCGCTGCTCCGAGATGGTATAAATGTTGTCAATTGTCACGATAAGATAAGACGCATCAGCGTCGGAAGATAAGCCATCGTCATACGTATATCGCTAAATTGGGTTTGCAGTTCACTGTTCTCGAATTATGCCTTAGCTTTCCCGGGGAATCAATAAACAACTATGTGCCATGGATTCGTCACATCATTCATCATTTGGTTTCCAACGTGCATCCGCTTTCAAACTATTCATCCGATTTGCGACAAATTCTATTGGCTTATATACGGGATGTTTGTAATAAGGATTACCTGAACGAATCCAAATGTGGAACACTTGAGATCTTCCCCATTGCTCCCAATCTCCATCACTTTCAAACTCGTGTTAATAAGCTTCTAACTATCCCCCCTCAGATATTCACAGTACTCCAGTGTATTTATCCTTGCCATTATGGAATGCTCCGAGACAAAAAAAACTGTGTTATGCTAAATATAGAGTTTGAATGGTCGTAAAGAAGGTGAGGGAGCACCTGGTTCGGAGTTCCAAGGATTCTACTCATTTTATTGGTTTCCGAAACATTACAGTTGTTGCCACATGAAAGTTATATTTCATTATTGCAGGCTTATGTGATTGAATCACTGTAAACTATATGAACTTCGCAGACAGTTACCACGTACCTATATTGATAATGTGTGATACGAAATGTCCAGTCTAACCTACAACGAACATCAAAGTGTAGGTTTATTCAGCGTCTGCAAAACGAGGAATGTTTCACACTGAGATCTCGTCGACGGAAATCCTTCCATTATTCATCGAACATTATACAATTGTAATCTGAGCTGGCGATAAGACTTTCTTGAATTAATGCTACTCGTATCACGCTATGACTCTATCTCTTGAGATGGACATTGTTCCCTTAAGTTTCGCCGTTCGGAGTTCATTTACAGCCGTTTCTAGAGTGAATCTTACCTGACGTCCAAGTGTCCTTTTCATAATTAAACAGACTAGATTCACATCGAATACTTGTTGGTGAAATAGTGGAAGGTCTGATGCTTTTCCGAACGTACAGAAGGCTTTTCCGTCTTGTGAGATAGCAATTAGTAAGCCCTGCGGACGTGAAAATTTATCGGATGATCGTTAGAATTGTCATTCGCATATTCATTAAAAGCTTGTAGATTGAAAATTGGTATGACGGAATGGTAGGAAGTCAGATGCCAGGTTATTGGAATTTTTATTATTCGCAAAGAGGAACACCTGGGACAATAAGTCGCACATTGTGCTCAAATTGTGGCGGAAACTTTTATTCTCTATATTTTAGGACACTCCTCATTGAAGAACGATATTTTGTATTAAGTTCGCTGAATACTCTGGAAAATAAATGTTCTTCTGATGGAACAGCCGCAAATAGCCGTTTACAAACCAACTTTACAATTGAAGAGTCCTCAATCAAGAATTTCCAGCATTACTAGGTGAATAAATGTTAATGATTATATTAGAGAAAATAAAGACAAGTTTCAACTTAACAATTCGGTTTTATTCCTTTTGGGAATTACATTTGAGAACAAAATCATCTTGGTTCACAAAGAAACTTAATTCAATAAATTAACGAAGGATAATACTTAGATAAAATGAATAATGAAATAAATTACAGTATAATAATTTGATTAAATCAAACTGAATTTACAGCTTTAATTGTATGAAAGAAAAATAAATTTTGAATTGAAAGTTTGAGTCAAGGAAGTTAATAGTGTAGGACAAAGATCACAAGCAGCTGATTATGAAAATTTTACTATTCCAAGTAAAAAATGTTATCATCAAACGTTATCTTCAAACATGGTTGAACGTTGTGGAATTGAATCTAACCTCTCTACCAGGAATTTCTCCTGCTACTCAACACGAAAAAAAGGAAGGAGACGTCTCGATCGTTTAAACATTGAAATATAGACAATGCGAGCAGTATCTTGGTCTCAAGTTTGAAGGACAAATAACTTAAACTGATTGTTATCTACCCCAAATATATATTCAAAATTATAAAAGGAATTGAAGTCTTGAAGAGAATAAATGAATTACAGGAAATTTGTTAAGCAGAGAATAACAATCTATTACAATATTGAAATCTGAATGAGAATAATTAGTTATTAGTATTAGTTCACTGGCTATAATTATGCTGGAATAAGAGTTATGAAACTAAGTAATATTAGAAAGTTGACTCCCATGAAGCAGTAACTGAGAAATTTGTCTTTATTTATATTCGCCCATATCAAATATTTTTCTTCATATCACCAATACTTCAGCATAAAATCTCGCTACTGTCTCAAGTTTATTATGACGGAGCTATTTCCAAGGTGCTGAGGAATTTTCTGAAACCACGTAGTTCATTTGCTAGCTCCTAAGAATTTTCTCACGAAATTTTCTTCCTATCTGCTCCCTTATTATCTTGATTAAAAAGTAGGTATACGGCCAATAATACAACCATTACAAATGTTACTACTCCCATAACTTCTATTTTGTGAATTGTATACCGTTGGTTATCCTTTCACATGATATGGCTTTCCTTAAAGAAGAGACTGGCAAAGAAATTGCCATGTAAAGGGTACAGTTTCTGGGGGTTCGTTATAGGTGTGATTTGGTAGGGTGGAATTATACCATAATAAAGTTTTGTTGGTGTATTTGATGAGCTTCATACATTTAGTTAACACGTTATACAGTGAGTCATAATCTGACGTAGATCAACTATATAAAGACTGATTATGAATTACTAAGACTGATAATTAGACCACTAAGACTCATTATTAGATTAACTAATAATATTATAATCTAATGTACTGCAACAAGGAAACGTAGACGTAGAGTCGTACATTACAATTCTAACTCGGCACATTCTTATTATGTTAAAACACACATTATTGTAATTCGATAGCAATTGCTTCTAATTAACTGTATACATTGATGAAGCATTATCGTTATCTATTTCGATCAAGGCAATGTGTATATTTTTAATAACTCCTACCATGCCTTCAAAACAAACCAGCAATACATGGCGCTCCTGCCAAAATTTCAAATTAAATTTATCAAGTTCCAGCTTTAGTCCGGATTATCGTTTTGGTATATTTATTGATATCGTATCTTGTGTACACTTTATGCAAACGTTTCTTTCATCAAGTGTTTTCTTCAGTTTTTTATGTCGATCAAGGATGTAACTTCCCTTGTACCCAGATTTTCACACTGTTCCTTGTTGTCGCTACCTGAATCTGATGAGTTGCTTTCAAGTTTATTGTTGTTAATATGTTTAGTTATTGGAGGAATAGTCACGGCTAGTACAGTTGTGATCATTGCTTTCAGAATATTCGTTTAATTTGATTTTAGATAATACGTCAGCGTTCGTGTTTTCTTTTACAGGTTTATATTTGATTTCGAAGTTATAATGTTGCAAATCTAGACGGATACGGGTTAGTTCAGATGATGGGTTTTTATGCGTGAATAGATCTACGAGAGGTCGATAATCAGCTATCAAGATAACTTCCTTGCCGTATACATGGGGGCGAAAGTGTGTAATTTCCCAGTGAATTCTTTTTCTCCACCGGTTTATTCAGTTCATGTTTTGCTAAGTTTCTGCTAGCGTACGCAATTGGTCTGTCGTTTCTTAGTACTCCCTGCGAAAGCACGTAACCTAATGCATAATCTGACGAATCTGTTGTGAGGAGAAATGGTTTCAAAAAATCAACTTTGTTTCAAGATTAGTGAATGCTTGGTAACGTTTTCCTCCAATAATTCGTTTAATATCGGCATAATTTCGAATAAATCTACGGTAATAGTGCATCAACACAACGAAACGCCTGACGTCTTCTGCTGACTGTGGTGTTGGGTAATTTTCTATAACGTCGAACTTTTTAGGTTCAGGGGAAATTTCTTGGTTTGATATCTCTTCTTCTTAGAGGGATTGCATAATGTGACACCTTGTTGATGATCCGTTCTATGCAATTCAATAGGATCGAGACTAACATTGAGACATTGTATCATAATAGTGTAACCTTGCTGAATCAGCTATCCTAAACTCAACATTATTATATTATTTTTGACATAACATGTGGACAAATAAACAAATAGTTCCCTCCTTCTTGTGGAGCAAAGTGCATTTTCTCACGCCTAGATATCACCAAACTACAAGCAATATGTCATGATACTAGTATGTGGAAATTTTACCTTTTACGCAATTTTGGAACGTTAGTCAGGTTCCATGTTTGGATTCATGTCCAGTTAATAATGGTCGGAAACGCGGGATTCAGCTAACTTCAGATCCCATCCGGCCGCTAATCCCATATCGATGCCGTAGTAATTGAAGAATTGTATCTTATTTACATGCAGTTAATGACACATTTTGAGTATGCCACCGAGTGTAAATTTGAGCTTTATTGACACTCTACTATTCAATTTAACATCACTACGAAACTAGGTAAATGAAATATGAACTACACAAGAAACCACAATACGCTGGAGGCCAATTTGAGATAACAACGTGGGTGGCTTAGCTCACCCTCAATAAATTAATTACACAAACACTTCACCAGGCTAAATTACGCCACTCGACAAGCCTGAACTAGATTCCAAGAATAAATATTCGATTCGCTGTTGTAATTCTCCGGTACGTACCCACCTAGAATTTATTTCCTGCAATTTACTAATTGACTATATCGGAAAAAAAACTGTTTGAACAGAATGTTTATACCGAATTAGGATCCACCTATAGATTTTCATATAGCGACCCATGGAGATATTATTATTATCCAACGAATAGCGTGACTGTTGAATATTATAATCACTTTATGTGAGCCATTAAGTATTGTTTGTACTTCGTAATTATATAATCAAAATACAGGTGCTGGTCGAAACTGCTGTCAACTTTTAGTAGCTTTGCTTACATTATTTTTTGACTTGAGTTGTACAGATTCTTGAATATTATCGATTTCTGAAAGGATTTTGCGTTACAATACGCTACTACACACCGACGTTTCGTAAACAATTACGGGCAACTCTCCGGATAGTCTACAAGTGAGAATGAGACTGTTTGTTCATAGTGGCTGCATAATTACGAAGAAGAGATACTAACTTTTTTCAGTCATAGGTAATGTCAGAAATCTCTTCAGCTGTTTCACCAAGAGAGATCCTAAGTAGGTAAACTATACGAACTCAAGCTGGTCATCCATGCATAGTGCTGTGGTAACTTGAGCTGGAAGCGGAAGCCAGAGGTTCTAGAAGTGCTCGCGGTGTTTGATTTTAGTGGTTGATCGGGAAGAGGTGGAAATATACCATGGTTGTATTTATTATTGGCTTATTGGTAACACTTATAAACTTAGTAACTGCGACTCAGGTCAATATGTCCAAAATATGTCCAAAGATTTAAGACGTAACGCTCACTCCGTTCTAATTAAATCAGTGAAAAGTGCTCTTCGTCGTGTACCGGCGACGAAACGCGCTAGCCTTTTGTCGGGTGTCACACTAGCAGATACGCTCGACAGCCAACGTGTTATTCTATTTCTCTCTACAATCGGGCAAATAGTCAGCGCTCTGCTTAATAACTTGAAAACGGCTCTAGGTGCCACTTTTTTTATGCCAGTAACTTTCTAGCATCGTATCTAGTTTGTGTCGAAATTTCAAGTGAATTGGATTTACCGTTAGGCCGCTACACAAGGACCGATTCAACATAAGACTCCATTTGCTAACGCTCACTCCGTCTTAATTATCAACTATATGACTATTACGTTGGCTGCAACTAATCTGACGTTTAAATATATCACTATCACTTCAATGACTCACGATTACTGGATCCTACAATCTGATAATCTATAAATACCGCTGCCTCACGGTAAAGTCCTGTTATCATACGATGTTTCGACATCATCTTAGTCGAGAGGAAGGTTGACCCGATGACTCGATATTAACTTCAATGTCACCATGCCGCAACCTTGCTGATTCAGCATGATAATGTTATCACATAGCTTGCTTATAACCCTTACTATGGTAAACATGGTTCTGGTTGAAAATTCCACAATGGTATGTTACAGTGCCAAACTGCATATTTCTATCGAACGAAGAAGTTCTGGAACACTTTGTCTTGTGAGGTCCTTTCTGATGCCTCTAACCCTCAAACTTCCCAGAAAAATTGCAATTACTATTTCCTCCACCAACATTCCAGCGCTGGCTCACACGACGTTCAACTCGCATAGTCAAAATATTTAAAAAAAAACTAGTTAAACTTGATATAAAGTTACTTTTTCCCAATAATTGTTTTCACATATAATATGTGTTCATCCAATTTTCCGCCTGGAAAACTTGAATTTTATTACAAGGAGCTCAGCATATTGACAATTTGATTTAATTCATCTAAGCCATCACGAAAATAGATATTCCGAGAAGACGTCACAATTTACTCATTTATTCGAATTTTTCTAAGAATTCGATGACAATTACTCTGCATTAAATCTACTCGTAACCATGACAGTCCCAGCAACGGCTTTTCATCAATGCGTTTCGAAGACTTCCAGACAGTACAACCTGCATTCTAACTAACTGTTTCTACAAAACTTTTCGAAGTCATGATAAACCATCACATCTTGTTTTGTTCGATTTTTATAGGTAAGATAAAAGGAATATTCGAATTTTATTTCTAACCTTTTGCTCGTCATGTTCTCAAAGTTAACTCGGATTGTCTCTCTCGTTTAATGGATCAACTCTAAAGGTTAATTAAAACCGTATATTGAAAATCATTAATTACTTACGTTATTGTTTGGAAAATATGAGAACGAGCGGATATTAATCAAGTTCCGCGCAATTAACGACCAAAATTATCTCAACAGCAGTATCATTACGTCTTCTTGAAATGTTCTCCATTAAGGACGTCACTTTTCCAAATTGTTACCAAGGCATTTTGAAGAATTATTTTTCCGTAATCACTGACAGCATTTTGTATATGCTGTAAAATAAAGGATATGAATACCATCACCTACATTCATTGTATTTTCGCCAGGACTGTAATGAATATTGAACGATATATTATATGTCTTTAGGGACACCTCGCTCTTATATCTCATATATATTTCAAGCAGAACATTAGGCGATACATTTCTGAATAATTCATCAGACATTAACTGTTCATTATGAAGCGTGTTGGACTGGACTACTTTTGACGTGGAATTCTGAACGTAAGAGAGAACTCCAACGTTCAATTCTAATTCATTTTTCAATTTAATTGCAAAAAATCTAACCCTTAACAGGCAGCAGTTGATACGGTAGGTATAACTTCCGTTTAACATCTGAATACTTCCGAATTTCTGGATACGTCAGTTTCAGTAATCATACTAGTGAAAATGACACAGCTTATACTTGAGTGTAAGGTTTTGAAGAACCTATGGTGTCTCTAATATCCACAACTAGCTTAGGGTAATAATAATTAACCTCAGGTCTTGTAATAAAATGTATCCTCCGATTCGTCAACTGCTTTAGTCAATGGAAGCAGCATCTTGACCTCAAGTTCGAGGACAAATAACACAATCAGCAGGAACAATCAAAATAATCCCAACACTGATTATGTTATCTACCCAAAATGTATATTCGAAATAATAAAAAGGAACAATTCTGATAGATAACATTACAAATTTATTACTCTACAAAGAGAATTTTTGATATGTGACAAGAATAAGTTCGATAAACGAAAATTTGAAAGATAAACAAGATTTTACAACTTAATACCCCCTGAAATTAGGAAAATAAATAATAAAATACAATTTAATAAAAATGTAACTAAATATTTATTACAAATAGATAGTAAAAACTTTTACAAATATCTAAGGAATTCATAGATACAACAAATTCGAAAGCAATGTACATATTTACTTGAACATGAAGAGATTTCAAATATTTTAATTAATTTATATATCGATGTTGATGCACCTAAATTTTTCCATTAATTAAAAGTTAAAATTAAGTTAACATGTAACATATATCTTGATAAAACAATCATATTTATACACAAACGTATCATTGTTTAGATAAATATGATTGTTTAATTGTTTCTAATTGTCTTTAGTTAAAATGAATCTTTGATGTAACTACATATTAGATTTGTAAATTATTTTTAAAATAAATCTCTCTCTCTCTTAAAAAGGGAACATCACTCTGATATTATGTAATTAGAATCATAATATCTATCCACAACTATATAAACTTTCAAGTTAGAAAATTACTATGAAATAATAAAACTGATTTTTGTCGATTTTACCTTGTCAAAAGTCACACTCAAAATGCCCATCTTTACATCGGCATTCAACCTCCCCCAAAATGTCGCGAAACGTGTGACCTCTCGCGTCTATTTCCTGTTTCCCCAATGATCCCCTACCGCATTGACATACTCGGCTCAGACTATCAAACTACAGAGGTCAAGGTTGTCTCTTTCTTACACCAAATATCTCACAACATTTATCGGAATGATAAATGACCATTAAATAGATTTATTAACGTCCAAAACGTTACAGTAGCCTGTCAACTTTCTCAACGATCATCCTTCACGTCAAAGAAGTACATTTGGCCCCATTGTCTGATAATTCTTTGCATCCAGACTATAACCTAGATAATCGACTTGGGAAATTGTCTATAGCTATTCATCAAAAATAATAGGAGAAGTTAAGATTTGAGCATTCTCCTATCTATTACAAGGATTCGGAGACATGGTGCTCTGTGGAGCCGATTACTCTTTCTTCTTGGATTTCACTCATTTGGTCATCATTATACATATATGTCATTCTCATTCAATATAATCTACTACAAGTTTTCATATGGGCGAGGTAGTAATTGACCTTGCAGACATCCACTTGCCGAAACCTCACTATACGCTTCCCCGAACAAAATTGCCTGAACCCTCTTGCTCAGAATCGTATCCAACCGCAAGTGATGTATACAACTTAATATTTTGTGAAAAGTGTACTTTAAAGTCAGAAGAGTTATTTACGTATTCTCGTAGAGAAGCAATCTTCATTGGTACCGAGTCTCTACTCACTGTATTATTAACGACGTTTTTTTTCTAAGAGACAGACTTTTATGTTACGGAGCAATCATTTTCAGCTTGAGCGCTTCAATGACTTGTTTTCCAGAATTTTCAGCATCAACGGTACTATGTCTTAGGCAGAAAGAATAGCGTTCACTCTTTGGTTTGAAAATAGCCAGATCTCTTTCCACGGACCCGTTTCTTCAAATTTCGAAATAGATAAAATAGCAGGGGGGCAACTCTGGAGCATATGGTAGATGACGAACCGATTCCTGGTGCAATTCATGCAATTTTGACATTGCGACTGCGGACCTGTGCCCCGGTGCGTTTTCATGATGGAAGAGTACTTTTTTCTTTGCCAAATGCGGCCGCTTTCGCTTCAAATCGCCATCGAATCGAGCCAACAGCTCTACATAATATACGCCGGGGATTGTTTTGCCCTTCTTAAGGTAATCGATATGAACGATACCGTGTGCATCCCAAAAAACTGTCACCATGACTTTGTTGGCCGATAAACCCCGTTCGACCTTTTTTGACTTTGATTCGCCAGGGCAAGTCCCCTGTTTCAAATGTTCTTTGGTCTCTGGTGTGTTGTGAGGGATCCATGTTTCGTCCACAGTTACGAAACGGTGCGCAAAAAGTCCTTGTTATCGCGCTTGAACATCGCCAAACACTCCTTTGAGGTTGTCACACGGTCGCGCTTGTTGTCAACAGAGAGCATTTACCGGCTCCCATCTAGCAGACAGTTTTCTCATATTCAAAAATTTATACAAAATGTTCCTTCCCCATTCAGTTGAGATACTCATTCCGTCAGTAATTTCGTGCACTTCGACTCGCCGATCGTCCAATATACCATGGATTTCATGGACGATTTCTGGCGTTGCAACCTCAAATGGACATCCAGAACGTTCGGCGTCCGTTGTACCACAACGAAAATTAGTAAACCACTTGTAAATCGTTCCAATCGATGGTGAAGAGTCCCCATAATGTTTAACAAGCCATTCTTCGGCTTACGTAATGTGTTTTTCATGCAAGAAATAATGTTTAATCAAATTTTAATGCGTTCTAGTTAAAGATGGTACATCATAAATGTCACATGGGATTTTCGATTGCGGCATCATCTGTTTTATTTTTCAGGGACTTTTCACTTTACCCTTATTGTTTTGATATCCTCATAGAACTTTAAATCATCATCTACTAGATCTCTTAATTAATGAATACGCATTATATAGTTCATTTGATTATCAGACGTTCCCTTTAGGATCCTCATCTGTTCCATTCCAAGCTGTGTACTTCAATTCAATAGAAACTGCTTACTATACTGAGGAAATGAAATATTGCATAAAGTTGAGCAAAAATAAAATCCGGACCTGAGTTGTGATAAGTTTCCAGACATATCTGACAAAATCTTTTGGAAAGTATTCTAGAAAAATAATTAATTTCCAACAACAGATGGCAGAAAAATGTTCATACAAACGTCTTGATTTGCCCCTTCGTTGTTGTATATCCCAGTGCGGGAAGAGTGAGATACAGAGAGCACTTTCATCAATATTGTATTTGCGAATAACCTCACGACGAGAACATGCTTTCATACTTTGAAATCGTTAGGAACTACAATTATTCACTCCACTGCCACCTGTCTCTGTGGAACTGGGACGACGCCTTATGAGGAATTCGCATTTCAGGATCGTGCCCCAGAGTATACAATGATTGCATCTCTGGGGCAGTGTAGTAGGAAGAGATGAACACTTTGCCTTCTTTCTCGTGAATCGTTAATATTGTATCGTTTAATAGAAAAGTCTTATCCGTAGGGTCAACCTAAAAGTGACATCGAATGCGTCAGTGCAATATGAGGTTTAGAATAATAAAAATATTCAAATCACAAAAGATAATACATAAATATCTCGTGAAATAGGTCACACTAACACTTATGCTTATTACTTTCGTCTTTATGTACGTTTCCGTCTCACGACCATCATCAAAAGCCGTATCAATGTATAAAACGTGATTTCTTGAGACCAATTGTATCATCACAAAGCGTCCTTATCGCACTTATGTCAATTAAAAATGACAACGTCGCCGAAACGAACAGAAACACGAGTAATCGAAATTTTAACACATTAGTAGTTTAGTATATGAATAAAGAATATGCCTAATGTTCATATATAGGAAATTTATTTTTTTGTTCACTTCTATTTCACAAGTGAATTGGAGTTTGCAGTGGAAATTGTTGAATTAATTAATCACGTATCAAATTTTATCATTGGGAACACACATTAGATAATCATCTATAAACCATTTAAAAAATACGGGTTGAACATCTAATGAATCTATTACAGAATCCTCTAAGCATTCGCAAACTAGGTTAGCAATATTAGCTTTTAGCATTTTAATTAGGATTATTTAGATATCTTATAAAATATCATTTTCTATTGCTGTGAGGTAGTCTATTTGAAAGAAGACTGCTGAAAGTTGAACGTTTCAAGTTTAAGCATAAATATGAAATATTCGAAACAATATTGTTTGGAACATAGTTAGTTTGAGTGACATTTACTGCTCTTATTTTTGTAGAAGGCAGCTATTCTCTAACTGTATACAACTGATCAGGATTGACTGTAAACAGTACAAGCTCTTCAAAAGTTCCGACAAATCACTCGTTTTTACATTCGATATATCACATGCAATGGCGATTTTTATCCAGCTCTACCTCATACCGGACCAACTACCTTCAAGCATTCAACTTGATGAAAACGTGGTTTAAGCGTTGGTCAGAACCGAAGGAGGCTCTGTAAGTCCCATTGCAATATGTATAAAGAAATTTGATCCGCTTCTATCAACAAAGAAAATTCGATTAAGGGTTTCCGCGAGTCGTTCGTATTTCATCAATAAATGCGAGATGGGATTAAAATAAATGGAAGCATACTACATATCCTTCAGTTTTCATTGGTAGTTCACCCTTCGATATTTGCTCGTCACAACCGATAGATGAGAGCGAATTTAATAAAAAGACAAACGTGAATGTCCCGATGACGCGATGTTTTGGCATCATGGTCCGGATCTTTCATTTCGCGGATTCCGGGGATCGATTGATGACATTCTTTTTTCCCGAATAATTTCGTGCCATTCAATAAACTTACACGTCATATTTATTTGAAATAACGCCAATAAATCATAAGCCTGTCCACGTTGGCAGTTGGGCGTACGTTCAACCAATAAAAGCGTACGTTCACTAAATGTTTTTTGATGGCAGACTCGGGAGAAGGTTTGAGCGATTCCTAATATTTTGACAATAATTAATGATATCGGTTGGTTCGAAGCATGTTCCTTTGTCCTTACGGAATCCCAATCTTCATTAAATTACAAATCACAAAGCATGAATTGTACAAGAATAACTTATTGAGCGTATGGATAGCAGGAGCAATTAAAAATAGCTTAACATTTTTGTTAGTATCTATGATTTTTCAATGCTGTCTATCTGGAAGTGCCGAGTTCATTCAAACACTTCAAGTCATTGGCTATAAGGTATCGAATATGAACAAGAAATCATCACTTTTATGGTAAAAATATTCAATAATGCAGGCAGTGGTATTGGTACTGATTTTGATAGTAGCAGCCTGATGCCTTGCCTACTAAGTGAGAATATGTCGCTAGCCCTTGGTGCTACCTCTTTGCTAAAAAGCGTTTTGGTAGTTTGTCAACCATCATCAGCCATGCTGAGGTAAGAGAGTCATGAAGGCCGTCCAAACTAGCCCTCTCTGGATAATTTGGCCACTTTCTCATTCCCTCTCCACCGTGAGTGACCCAGGATCAAGGTCATGTTGAGGCTATCGCCAACGGCTAGTCTGTTGAGGATGTCCTCGGTCTCTCTGATAAGCCTCGCGACAGCGCTACCGGTTTCAAAAAGAGCTTGGCGGTAGGTGGTATGTATCACAAAAAAAAATTGCACGTGTTACGTTTTCTACTTATTCTTTGAGATGGCGATATTTGATTTTCATGTTAGTTGGTCTCCAACAGCAAACTCTTCAACAAGTGTCAGTACGTGTTGATAAATACCTATGTTTTAAAAATCCTAAAAAGGTAAGAGAATTGAATACTAGCTTTTTAAGTGCATAATTCCTATCGATTTTAACATCAAGTTATTATAAGGTAATTGATATTTTATAACAGCGTGGATCAGAGAAGGAAAACACTGTCTGTAAGCCAATATAAAAAGAAACGCTTAAAGAAAGATGAAGGAGAAGAAAGCTAACCCATGTCATGAAAGAAATCTCGGTCCCTAAGCCTCAGTCAGAGACGTCTACATCCACATCAACAGCAGCCTCTTCGGATGTGGTGGACTCATCAACGCTATCTGAATCACCTCCTAAAGAAGTTGTTGAAGAAAGCCAAGAAATCACACCCCCAGAAGATTATCAAGAGCAGGGTAGCAATGGCAGCGAGTTCCAGCAAATAGACAAGATCTCTGACGATCCTGCACTATGGAATATTTTCTGCATGGCATCCAAAACTCGTCAGATACTAGTTGAGATAGGTCCACATCAAGTTGAAGAACTGAAATTTCCTATCAACACAGGAAGGCGCAAATTTCCACCCTCTCATTATTGCAAGGTATTAAGCAATGGTGAAATTGTTGAGAGAAATTGGTTGATTTACTCTGTTACAACTGATGCCGTTTTTTGCTTTTGCTGCATATTGTTTGATAATTCGTCTTCCCATGATTGGTCTAAAAAAGGTTATTCTGACTGGGGAAATCTTGTACGTGCGCTCACAATGCACGAAAAGTCTGAAAATCACAGAAACTCTTTCAGACAATGGAAATAATTTGACACTCGTTTAAAAAAGAACCAAACTATTGATGCCGAATATCAAAAAATTTCGGATTTGGAAATTCAGCACTGGAGAGGAGTTCTTAAAAGAATTATTGCAATAATTAGACTATTGGCTTCACAATGCTTAGGCTTTCGAAGAACAAGTGAACATTTGTTTCAACCTAATAACGGAAATTCAAAGCTTACAAATCTGGAAGTGATTTCTATTGAATGTACATTAGCTGGCTTCTCTTGACTATACATCCCTTATTCAAGAATTTGCAAATGTAAAGTTCGAACAGTGAAATTATAGTCTATGTATGTTTATGTTCAAGTTTTTACGAGTTTATATTTATTTATAGAAAATTGTTACGTTTGAAATATATTATAGAAATATATTTCACATTTTTCTGTAGATTTTTTTTAATCACAAATATGGGGCGGCATTTCGAAGACTTGCATCATACTGAAAAAATACACCGCACGGCACTGCCTGACTGTCAGAACATATCCAAATGTCATTTACTTCACCATAGCCGAGTGGTTTCTCCGTATATCTGTAGATGGCGAACAACTCGACTGTGTAGAAATCTTCCGTACGGAGTACCCATCAATATATCTAAGACCGTAAAAGCTCATTCCGACTCTTGTGTATGGCAGTCAGAGTGAAAAACATCCAAAATTAAGAAGACAGAAAACAGAAACTGGTTAACACAAATCTGGAGCTGCTACAATATCAGAAATGAACATTTTAAAAATAAACAGCTTTTCAGAGAGACTCAATGTGGGTGTTTATTGCGTTTTCTCTGATGAATGTAGGAAATCTAAGCTGCGAAACAGTTGAAAAACCAACCTGTGATAACATTGCTGCTTGGATCTATATTCTTTCATGTTTATTCATACATTAGTATCGTTTCGAAGGTGACACTCTAGTTGTCAAAACTATAGTCACGTTAGTGTTTTCTATAATATAAGTGATAAAAATCGAAGTAGTAAATGTTTTATTATATCACCACAAATATAATTTCAGTAATGTGGTACCGGACACTTTTCCAAATTGGAGTGATATATTAACAATTCCTTGTACGTAACGCTTTACCACGTTCCTCATAAATAAATGAACACATTGATTTATATTGCCTCTCATGAAAAGTTTCGTTCCATTCATTATTCATATACATCGTTGCACTATGGACGTTACTAGAAGAAGAATATATAAATCGGCAAGGGTTTCGATTAACCCCCGGTCGGTTGCAGGGTGTACAGACCGCAACACTAAAACATCAGATGGCGTTTCAATAAATTCACTATACGCGTATAAGTTTAGCGGCATACCTTGAAAATTTACTTTATAGAAATCGATAGCTGATTTAGTTTTATCTCCGACATCAATGTTCGTAACGTCTACACGAAATATAAAGGAAATGACGTAAAGCAAGGCATCAGGGCTATTTTTACATTAGGTGCCATTAAACTGTAGAAAGTTAATTGATTTTAGCACGCTTAGCCCCACAAATCTCCTAAATGCGAATTTCGTTCCGTCCAGTTACGACCAAGCCGAAATATATTGTGCATTCATTCAGCAATGAAATCCTCTCGAATATCGTCATGAAAATCTGTTCTACACCGGACGTCTGATCTCATTTGGCGCACATAAAACGTACAGATTCCATCGTACATCGCATAAGAACGGAATCGTGCTTGAAAATAACGTTACGTATCTCGGTTTTGGTACCAACATCGTTGGCACTTTACTTCGTAAAATCCTTGAATTTCCTTTGACGATACAGTCGCAAACTTCTTATATTGTGTTGCTGCTGGAATGCCAGATTGGAACTAAAGACCTCTAGTACTTCTTTCATGAGTTAACAATTTATCATTTTTCATGGTGAATATATTCATCCAATTCTTGTTATAGACACAATTTACCAGGGGAATCAGATATATTATATTTGCGGTGAAACAATCCTTACCAGTAACGCTAGCATCATCGATAGTAATGACCCAAGCATAACACACGCTGGTTGTCATAATTAGCATCCAACGTGGGGCCATACATATAACATGTTGGTCCACAAATGTAGCGTTTCGAATAACGTTGATCTAAGATCTAAATGTAATGGTTACACCTCAATATATAAGTCCGGATGTACCAGGTGGCTCAGCATTTGACTCTGTGCAAAAGATCTCAAGTCTCACAGTGGAATAAAAGTGAAGGTAATTTCAAGACTGTATGTCACAATTCGGCAATCAGATGAATTGGTCTCTTCTGAATGAAATCCAAGAAATTCAGCGTATATTTGTGAGCCGAACTCCAAAAAAGTGAACAAGATTATCAGATCCCCATTCAAAGTCTGTTATCGACGCTCTAGATGAGAAAGCGGTGTGAAGTTTACCATCATCTGCAAACCTGTGGATGGGATACGTGGCTACTTCCAACAGATCTTTAATATGGAGGAGAAACAAAGTTGGTGCCAAGACATATCCCTGTGGAATATTAGCGCCATTGCATCGCACGATACTCCGTCAACCACCACATGGAGTGATCTATCTTAGCGAAAAATCGCTAGTAAGCGACAAAGTTGTGTCGGTAAATCATATGAAGGAAGTTTCCGAAGGCCTTGATGCCAAATTTGGTCAAATGCTTTGGAGATATGCAATGCTGTAGCTAGATGTTCCCCAAACTTTTCAATAGATCTCTGCCATACATGTGTTACGTAGACAAGCAAGTCCTGTTGATCTCTGCTAACGGAAGCCAAATTATCGGTCATTCACGATTTTGGGGCTCTCTAGGTATTGGATGAGGTCGATGTTGATTGCTTTCTCCATCACTTCAGAGATAGATCACAGTAATAGTGCAATGGGTTTATAATCTATAACATGTTACTGTATGAATCAGTTCATTCTTGACATTTTCAATAAAACTGTTTCATCTGCATGGAGATAGCATCTTTGAACTGAATAGTGTGTTGATATATTCAAATCTGCACCAATAGCCCACCAGAAGCTGCACCAATATCTCCTCTCTATGAGAAGAAGAAGAAGAAGAATCAAACTGTGGCAGGACTTCTCATTAGCAGCTATCATGATCAAAAGATGATGGTTCATAATAATCTCTCTTTACACATGGCCAATAGTCACAACAGTCTTTGCTTAATTCCAGCAGCTACCTAGAAATGTGCAATAGTGTGTTGTCTTCTGTCTCATATTATGATTAAATTTACCGAAAGCAGCATGTCCTCCATATGAGCACCATAAAACTGTTGAAGGGACTCATTAGAGGACACTGCCATCTGAACAAGCATCTACACTTAACAGCCTTTGTTAATGACCCAGGTTGGACCCAATCAAGTGGTCCGAGTGCTTAGCATTTGGTTGCTCTCGTTTTGATTGATTGAGTTGATGTTAGTAATAAAAACAAGTGGACCGAGCAGTGTTCCCTGCGTGACACCTATCTTAATACTTAGGAGCCACTTATATAATCCTTAAATAGTTCAGACACCACACCCCTGACTCCATAAGTGTGCCAATAATTTGTATGTGAGGTACAGCTTTGTCCACATCCAAGAAAACATCTCAAAACAGTTCGATTAGGATTACTATTCGGACTATCAAAATCAAGTTGAAATCTAGCAGCTGGTTTCATTATGCTCAATTCTTGCATTCTGAACGAAAAGTTTTTATCTCATCAAACTTTTCTAATTACCGCAGCTAGTTTCTCATCGAGGGTCGATATAGAAGTATATATCAAGAACTCCACTTCAGTTGATACAGCATCACCAATAAAACGTCACATTCGAGTGGTGAATCTCGTTTGAAATTTCATTGTTTGCGTGCAAGATAGTTAGCTGTAATGGAAGACGCGCCTCCTTCTACTCTCAAAGAACAAACAGAGCAGTGCTGACTTGTTTGAGTGGAGGGAGCGCTATTAAAGCTACGATCAAAAGTTATTTCAGAAATTGAAACGCAGGCCGCCTACTATACATTCGGATGAAAATGATTTCGTGAAATACTTAAGCTGAATCTTAGACGTTTAAGGATTTAAACCCCTAATTTGCAATTCAATGTGAAATCTGAACACAAAGGAAATATTTTCTATAAGAGATTTTATCATATACAGTAAGGGTTTCTGTAATTCAGATTTGATGAGTTATATCTACACCAATGAAGATGCCCTTGTTTTTGCCATACGGGTACCTGATATCAAAGAATAATTCACATAATCATGAACGAGTTCGGAGCAATCCCGCAGAAGAATTCATTCATCACAATGCAGACATACAATATTTCATTATGATTCAGGAACACATTAAAACACAATTACACCATCCAAGATATTTTCTCATATTTGAATCTTTTGTAGCAGTAAAAATACTAAGAAAGACATACAAAAATTAGACGTTAGTTGTTCCTCAAAAATTTATTCGTTGTAGAACCAGTTCAGTAAACAATAATTATTGCTATTTGAAATAACTTGAGACCACCAGGGATGCTCATGACACTGCAGGAATCAGTTATTGACCATGTACCATGAGCATCACCAGTAACCTCAGTTTTGGATTCATGAAAGAACAGTCGGCCTTTGAAAGGACGCAATGTGTCATCTCAAAGGCTTCAGTTTCACCAGGAATGAAGTTTACGGAATTTATTCTTGGAATATCATCAGAATTTTGTTTATTCGGTCACTGGTGTCATCTGTTTCGTTTGTGGCAAAATGGATAAGTCTCACTGAGTACTTCACGACGCCCATATACAAAACGCTAACAGTACAATACAAGTAAACAAATCAACTGATAGGCAAACTGGATTTTAAAGCTTTGGCGAGCTGATTTCAGATGACGTAAGCTCAATTTTTAGGTGATTTTTTCATCCATTGATTTTATCAGCGAGCCACATTCAAATTTAAAGCCATTCTCGCAGTGTCCGAGATATTCATTTAATTTTAACCGAGAGACTTGCTGAGACTAGCGGGTAGATGCTCATGTCACAAAGAGTGAAATAACGTGATTCTCCTTGTGAAGTCTGCAGCGTTATGTGTATATTTATAAATATTAAACATTATCCACACGTTGACAATGATTGGCACTACGTGTTACGTTATTCTTACAAGTCGTAAGCTTTATTCTTTATGCCATTTCACCAAGATTGATTATACATTATATTTCACTCCAGCGCAAAATTATTGGCAAACGATCAAACTGACGTTCAGAATACTGTAGCAAACACTGATTGCCCCCAGAATTCGTAATTCTCCTTGAAAAGTCTACAGCATTGTGTACTTCTATGATACCACTTCGATGACGCAGTGAGACTCCATATCTATTCATAACCCCGGGAAAACACTTCTGCCATGATGGTTCAATAAAATACTATAGCTTAATTTGATAAATTGAAAATACATGTCAAAAGTACCGCTTACAACTAGATCGATTCAGAAAGTCTCAAAATGGATACAGAGCGAGCAAAATACTTTCCTTATACTTCATATAGTGGAGAAATAAAAATGTGAGTTTTCATTAATTGACAAACATAGAGTGATTGTTCGGTGAAACTTCTACAAACGCAATGACACATAGCGTTCTAGTTGAATCGCAGTGATGCATAAATGTCGCCGGAATAGCTTCGGGTAGCTACCACATTATAAAACAAAAGTTTGATATCGAATCAATCATCTTGACGATTAGAAGACAACCATGAAACTGTGATGCTCTTTTCCATTAAAAGCCTTCCCGTACCAACGACTCCGTCGAAATCAGTTTAAAATAAATGCGGCAGCAGCCTCGAAACTCCATTATATAAATCTGATTGGAATCAGTCGAATGAAAAATAAAATGAGCTATCTGGCCAGACAGTCGATATGACAACGGGAGCAGATTACTTTTGAAAGACCGTGATGGCAATCAATGCAACGTTTCTCCGTGTCCAAATAGAAATTGGATGAGAACGGTTCTTGTTATTAGAAACGTTTCGATTTTTATCTCGTACTCAATGGAATTATGTGATGACAATGCTGAGGTCTCAATTTTCATGATGGAAAAAATCTAATCCTACCGACTGCGCCAACTAATCATTTCCAACTGGAAACATTTCTCTAAATATCGTTCCATTCTAAGTCTTTGCTTTTCATGCTGTCTCCGCCTATCGAGTAATGCGAATTGTTGATTGAAAAACTATCCCAAAGAGTTGTCAAATGTAGAAACGCTGACATTCTGTTTTTGCCACAGTACATTGCCAATCTTTACAATAATTATCTCATCAGGAGTATAATAGTTCATGAAAACTGTTGTCAAATATGAATAATTACTCGAAATAATGTTATTAACTGACAAATACGAGTGATATCATTCGAAATATCGCGCTATGGAACTTATCAAAGTGAAACAGGGCGATCTGCCGCAAATAACGTTCTGTTAAATTGAGTTTCGGCTAAATATGCCATTAAAACTTCACCGTCTGAGAAATGTTAATTAATGCGCTATTTAGCATGGATTTATAATGCTATAATGGGTCATTTGTATTCGTTAGGAGAACTAATTAAAATCTGACTAGTTTTGTTGGAGTTCTGGAAATCGTTCCACTTACAGGAATTAATTTTATTTGATTGATTTTATTATTAGTGTCTGAAATTGTTGTGTATGTTCTTCAAAACATGTTGACATGAAATTAGAGTGAATAGGCCATTCAGAATGATTTCATGGATTTAATTAGGGTCAGTGTCTGTATGATCTGCACGATTCAGGGTCTCGAAACATTGTTTCGCGGCTAATCATCATCAGATATTAAAACTAATCGAATTTCTCATCGTCGAAAACGTGTTTCAACGTAGTTTCGTAGGAATCAATGATTCCAAAATCGGAAATTTTTCATACCTACCCCTTATAAAATTTTGAGAAATAAGGAAATCAACATAGCCGCCGGAAAATATTGTGTATGCTCTTAGAAACATGTTAACATTATATTTGAGTACATAAACCCTTTTTAACAGGATTTAATTATAGTCAGTGTCTGAACGATGTAGGGGGAAGGGAATTGATGCCCCAGAAAAATCTAAGTTGAAGTGAGCTGCCTCCAGTCTTATTACGTACGTCCAACCGTCCAACATTCTGCATCGTACAGACATCTCCTCACCAGCTCTGATTCTGTTCATAGACTCTGATATGACAAAAGAAATAGAATTAGAAAAGTTAGTGAAAGAATTGGTCGTTAGGACTTCCGAGAGTAGAAAATAGAATTTTGCCAATATTTAATATTAAATTTTATGTCTAATTTGTGTTAGGACATTGGGAAGTACAAATCAGGTGCTCTGTTATTGAATAGCGCAAAATTGGAATTTTTATGTTCCATCGTCGATAACATTCGTGTCGTACTCGCTGTATGATCTCAACGACGGAGATACTTTTATTATGAAACTGTACGTATCGAAAGTTCGCAGTTCGATATTTTACAGGACGTGCGAGTAAACAATGTTATAAAATATGGCCTGAATAGAGGAAACGGTCGATAACGTTATTTGTTTCACCTCACAAGATATTACAGACTTGTGCGATCACGCGTCGAGTATCGTAAACTTGATAATCGTAATATATCGTAGATTTGTAACATCTTTCAATTTGCTGGATACATTCACTCAAGCAAATCAACTTCGGAATTACATTGTCAGCTTTGCCGAATCGTTCCAGATGTCTATTTATCCTATTTTGAATAGCCGGGCACGTTCCCTACCCTATTGTTTAATCCTCTATTTGTTGCATTCTCATAGTAATCCGATGTACTTTCGATCATAACCGGCAGCAGTGGAAAAAGATTGGCGATAGACGAAGTTGTTTACAATTTACCCATATCTGAACCTTTAATTGGATGCCGCCAAAAGTTCAAAAGTTACAGATTTTAGAGCTTCAAATGGATGGCTAGAAAAAATTTGTCAACGTCGAAACAGTTTGACTGAATCAGCCGATATTAACATTGACATTGTTGAAGACTGGAGAAAAAAACTGCAGGTTATATTGAAGGACTATTCTCCAACAGATGTATAGAATGCTGATGTAACTGGTCTGTTCTACATTGCAATGCCTTAACAAGTGGTATCTGCAAGATAACTGCAAAACAACGAATTACTATCTTATTTTGCACCAATATAGAAGGTAAATAAGAAAACCTCTTTAATAATTCGGAAAAGTTGAAATCCTCGCTGCTTTAAAGGACCATGTAGAGATTTCGTATTAGTAATATTGTCACGTTTCATACCAACTGCAATCACATAATGTAAACATCGTGTTCCTTCCTCCAAATATAATCTCACACTGCCAACCACTAGATCAAAAGATTATACATAGCTTTAAGGTAGCATATGTGAAATATCTGTTAAGAAAGCTTCTGACTTTCACCAACAGCGAAAATTCTTACGAAGAAGCAGAAAAAAGTATCATCTTAGCTAGTGCTTTGATATGGATCTCACTAGCTTGGGAAAGCGGGATTCTTGGTCAACGTTAAATATGGAGACATTTTCGACGAGATTCCATTGGCCCTGCATCTATTGATTAAAGTGTATTGACTGAAAACCCCAGTTTCGGTATTTAATAAATCATAGCACTGGTGAAGCAGACTCTGACAGTGAAAATGAAAATGAATAACCTGAAATTCGCATATCATGTATTATGGGTATGGGTGAAATTTGTAAAAAGCTCAACGACCTTCAAAACTGTTTGTTCAGTGATGATAAAACTGAACTTGCCATAGAAGATATTCAGCTTTTCAAATGAAACGAAAAAAAAAACGTAAGACAAACATCACTGGAGCAATTTTCGAACAAGTATAACCATTTGTAATAAATAACATAAATAAATGTTTATTTATGTATTTACAAAGTCATTAAAGTAGCATGTTATGTGGTGCCGGAAGTGTTTCATTCACTGTAATATAATTTTTATATAACTGTTTACAAAACAAACTTAAGTAAATCACATTCCATCCCGCCCTCTCAATAACGATCTCCTCTATATAGCGGCCACTTTCAGAGTTCACATTAATTTGTGGCCTCTATTTAGAGGTTTTACTGAACTACAATTGGTAGAAAATTATATTTTCTCAATTTTTGTAACATGTACAAGTTTGAGTCTACCCCGTTTGATTCGTAATTGGCAGGGAATTTTTGGCGCTGCTCCCGTATAATTGGGGTATGCACCAGTTGCTTAATCAGAATGTTTCCGATAACATAGTGAAATAAATGTAACCAATTGATTTGGGAACATTGCAAAAGATTCATAATTGCTGTTCATTACTTTTTATTGCTTAATACTGACAAATCGAATGCTTGATAAGCCATTCTCGATGCTGAAGTGTCTTGTGCAAATCATTATTTTCGAGCTAGATATTCTTAGCGTTCTTATATCTGATGAAATATATTTGTGAATCTGTACCTTTTCCGATTCCTCCAATGCAAATCAACATGACAAAGCTCATTCGATCTGTTTCTGTTGTTTCAGGTTCGCTCGCGAAGTCTTAATCACTTAGACACGTTAGAGATGCGACAGGGCATCGTACCTGTGGCGGATTCAGCTTTAAAAGACTCCAGATCAGAACCAGATTGCACAAAACCGTTACTGGTACCGCCGACTGTCAATCCCGAATCTAAGACACCGACTGCAGATACATCACCACTTAGGAAGCATATGCTCAGTAGATCACAGGTAAGGGATATCTTATAATGTTGTGAAATACTATATTGAAACGTGTAGGTATGGTATGATTATCTAGATGCTGTTTTTTTTTCCGCTGAGTGAATACTGCATCAACTGAATAATATGACTTCGCTCAATCTGGACGTGGATATGAAATAATTCTTTGGGGGCATTCCAGTCAGATAATATACATTTGCAAAGAGGAGCAAAATATCATTCATATATCATAGAGAAGAAGTTGCAGAAATATATAAGTATCGAGAAATATACTAACAATTATCAGCTTCTATATTCAAAAAACAGGGATATGCATGCGTCCAAATCAAGATCTTTTAAGATTACTTTGACTACGCAAAAGGAAAACTTATAATGTTCGAAGAACATCGTAGAAGCCAAGTTCCTATCAAACCGAGAAGTTGTGGGGCTCTTTTCCTAGTGAGGTCTTTCCCTATGACTGTGAGCCTTCAAGAGAAATTCGAATATTTCACCACTGGCTCACACGATGTTCTTCGAACATTATAGGTTTTCCTCTCATGTAGTTAAAGTATAGAAAAAAATTTTTTTCATATGGCCTTTTTGGAGCCAGTTTCTGCCCTGCGATTTTTTTCTGTGCATAAAGAATATAAATAGGAACCCTTTTCATACTTCTTTTCATTAGTTTCTGGTAAAAATTAGGAGATATTCTTTCTTGAGAACACGCCTTTTTTTTAAATGCCACCCAATTGGTGTACCTTTTAATTTATATATTTCTTCTTATGGATAGTTCGCTTCGCAATATAGAATAAAGACTCCTCAATGTGGATGCTTTATGAGCTTTCCCACTCAAAATATGCCAATAAAACGTTCTCGTTCACATGCTTTACATTCTTTTCCCCACAACACCATTCAAATTTTTCGTAGGTCAAATCGTATTTGGCTCTAGATTTTTTTTTCAATATAACTTGGGATTTCTGAATCTGAATCGGATATATTTGAGAATAAAATCGAAACAAATAATGAATCGCTGAAATTAAATTTCGAACTGACAAGCACCCAGAGAATCGACTTCAATTTAGTTAATTTTCTTAAGGAACTTTCCACTTTGCCCTCGTATGTCTTAAATTGTTAAGAGTTTTACTGGTAGAAATGGGCAAATGCCTGTAGAATTGGAGCTAGAATTTGTCGAATCTCGACAAGTAGAACATTCGTGACTTTAAATTATTTCCCAAAATTATTAATTCCCAAATTACAACCAAACACTATAATAGCTGAATTTTCTCAACATGCATTTGCTGTCAGACGACGTAACGAAATAACTTTCTAAGAATAGAGCAAGGAAATGCTCCAAGATTTCTCCTCTTTGACAGCAGTCGAAAATGCGTGATAACTATTGAGGCTTAATATATCAAAAGTATTGAAAATTTTCCGGTCGTCGAAAATGGTATGTCACCGCAGTCTGCATACGACGTGACAAGGGACGTTTGATCAAAACGAAATACGAGTTTGGGCGCTGAATGGGAAAATAGATTCCATCGTATACTGGACCCCACTGAAATTGTACAATTTGTATGCAATAAAATAACGTACATGACACTGCTCATTGGCAAACTTATTCTTTTCACGTCATGATGGTATTCTTAGCTAAGTTATATCAGTATAACCGTTATATGAGCCAGCATGAATATGCAATTACCTTGTCTGTGAATAATTCTAACCCAGTTGCAGCGACTTGCAATATTTGATTAAGGCTAATGAAGTGTCACAATGTCTGGGGTAGAGACATCAATGGTTCATTCATATTCAGACGGTAGCTTTCAGAATGAAAAGTAAGACCAAGTGGCCGTTTTATTGGCAGCTAACGACTAGATTTAATGCACAAAGTGCTTTTTGAAGGGTTCGCATTTACTCCCACCGCTCTGTCCCTATGAAAATGTCCGCGTTCCTTTTTTTATCCCATTTCACGCTCCGACAATCTTTTTATGACGATATTTTAAGACGAGAAATATCGTTACTCGTAAAACCAAGTACGTACTCAAGTGTCCGCAATATAGCTGCATGGCCTATCACAGCAACAATGTCTTATACGACAATGTTTTCAAATCATAACAATACAATGCTCTTTAAGGAAGATGATAACGTTTCGCAATTGTCGAATGGTGATTAAAAGGTACTATTATTGGCTGATATTAATTAAGTAGTCAATCTGTAACAATTGTTGATATGTTGTTATTAACAAAACTGGAAAGGAAGACTTTAATCCGTTAATCGTTGATTAACGAAGTTAACATTCTGATAATCTTATTAACTTTCAATTTAATTCAAATTATTAACGACTTTATCAACTTGTGTTAAATTCAACTTCCGTTAACTTACGTCAATTACTTAGTGTGGTGATGTGTGACGCGACTAATATAGTATACAATTCCCGTACATTGTCTAAGAACATGCTGTTCTCCTAGGTTTTTTTTTTCTTTGACTACTCGTAAAGGTGTAATGATGAGTGTACAGAAGGGCAAAAGATTCACAATTTCGCCGTTCGATGATATCTGGTATGAAGAAGTTCGACAGACCTCGAGCTTGACAATGAGCTCGGCTAGTCCCCTTATCTGGATTGTGGGATCCACCTTCCTGGAGAAGATGCAAAAATCAGTTTTGGTAGCATTAAACTCTACTAGATTATCAGATCCCCACTTCAAAATCATTTCCAGATCTCCATTCATTGCATCAACCTGTCTCTGTCTCCCTCCTCTGGTCTCATTGGATGATATAGAGGCTCTAGATGAAGAAACTCTATGCAGTGTATCATCATCTGCAAAGCTGAGGACGGGACAGGTGGTAAATTCTAAAAGATCGTTGATATGGAGCAAAACAAAGTTGGTGCCAAGACAGATCCCTGTGTAACACCAGCGTTGATAGTTATTGTATCGGAAGATACTTTTTCGACCACCACATGGAGTGATATATCTAAGAGAAAAGTTGAGGCGACAAACCATATGAGGGAAGTTTCCCAAGAAAGCTTTGGTGCCAAACTCGGTAAAATGATCTGAAGACATACATTGCACGTCCCGGAAATATTCCAGTATCGATGATAATGGGTTCAGTGACAGCATCAGAGAACTAGTTTTTCGGAGGTTTAAGAAGACAATGAACGAATAACAAATGGAATTCGAATTTACAGAGATCCTGGTATGAATGTTAAAGCTGAGGATAATATAAATTTAAAGGCTGGCAATCCTGTGACATAACTTAGTCACCAGTGACAATGAAATATAGTAAAAATAATTTACAAAACATTATAAAATAGAAATATTTACTCTTATTGTAGTAGTTCCCCTCGTAACTGAGGCTTTACAAAAGATTTGTGGTGAAATATCAAGAGATAGGTATATAAGAGCAAAACTAGAAGTTAGAGCAAACTTCTCAATGTTAAACAATGAGGGACAATATTTTAATAAATAAAAGAGAAAGTCTAACTGAAACACATTATGATTTTGCGGGCGGGCATCCGTTTATAAATCCGGGTGCAGATAGATACCTCCCCATGGTTCTGAATAAATTTGATATCTTATGTATTTCCGGTATGCAAGAATATTTAATTTAGCGGAAGAATACACGACAAAATCGAATTATATCTCGTTGTTTATACTCATGCATCTTGCTGATTCATGGGACTCGGCTAGATATTTTTCAAATTGCTTCAAATTTCTAGGAGATATTACTAACACAAATTACAAAATTTACTAGGCTGATTAAAAAAAAAGGTCACAGTACGGACTTGAACAGATTAGGATTCTGCTTCATTTATTTTGAATGTTTCCCCAAACTTTTAAGTTACACAATTTCGTAATACAAGATTACAAGCGGCGTGTTAACTCCGACACTTGCAAACTATAAGTTAGAAGTTCCCGGACGAGTATTATGAAAACAAAGCTAGTCGGATTTAAATTATTTCTTGCAGTCCCTAACGAATATAAATAAGTGATTATAACATTATTAATCCGTGCTAAAAGGTGCATTAATTAAAATTTCTCAGACGCTGAAGTTTTAATGGCATATTTAGCCGATACTAAACTAAGAACTTTATTTGCGGCAGATCGCCCTGTTTCACTTTGATAAGTTTAATAGCGGGATATTTCGAATAATATCGCTCACATTTACGGCAGCCATAAACTTTATTCTGAATAATTAATCAGATCTTAACAACCGACAGTTTAGAAGAAATATTCCACCATGGTGACATCAAACGGTCATGAAAGCAAAATAATTAATGTTATTCAATGATCCCTTTCACGTGCGGAAAAAGTTTTTGATTTAGTCACTGGTATTGCGGCAAAAAAGCAATTCTGACACATTTTCACTGACACTTGAACATTCGTTTTCTAAGAACTAATAATACAAATAATTTGCCATTCTTGTTGGAAGCGTATGAAAGGAAAAGACATTGCTTTCGGAGTTCTGAGGAAAGCAAAGGAGAACACGCCATTTTCAAAGTCGTGGAACACAGAAAACGGTGACTATTCATATGGATCGAATAACTTGATTGCCAAGATTGCTTAAGAAGCATAATATTCCTTCCCGTTTTTCCACATTTCCAAAACTAAGTCGGTTTATAAACCTATTGGAGATCCTCTCCCTTCGTTTCAGCATTCAAGTTCTTGCGATGAAGTCTACATTGGTGAAACTGGTCATGAGCGCTGTATAGGGCTTCGTGACACCAGTAAAGCTGCACTTGCGGAACATGAGTTTGACACTAATCATCAAATTCTTTTCAAAAATACTAAAATCCTTGACTGAGTTTCAAACTTCTATCAGCCAAACATTCTTGAAGCGATAGAAATCCTAAAGCATCCAAATAGTCTGAACCGTTACTTAGGATATTACCTTCCCAAAATTTGTATACCCATCCTCGAAAATTCCGCTTCGCACATGATCATACAACGGTAGAGTCAGGTGCCAAAATGGTGTTAACCATGTGAACTATGTACCGTTGAGGTTTCTATCCCACAATAAATACCGCTACAGAAGCCAGAAGAATCAGTTTCCGTTCGAGCCTGCCCTGAAGATACCACCTGTAATGATTGGCGAAACGTTGACATCAACTCGTGCCATTGTGAGGAACGTAGCAATATTTCAATTATCCATTGATGGTCTACGAAGAGTCTGGTCAGTTTCCGGTAGTTCACTGTAGTTACAGCCTGGAAAATGTGTTTTCAGAAGGAGTTTCGTTTTACTACTTACTTCCATCTGTTTTCTTGCTAAAACCAGTGTTGAGGATATTTTTCCGCAGGAATGCTGGATGCTCCGCTCTGGGGAGGCTGTGATTATATTACACATACGAAGACAAGGTGAAAAGTCCCTGAAAAATGAAACAGATGGCGCTACAATCAAAAATCCCATGTAACATTTGTGATGTACCATCTTTAACTAGAACGCATTAAAATGTTCAAAATGATATGTCATTCAGTTCTGTTTTGACACCCATCGAAAGCAAGCAACTGTAAATATTTTTGTGAACATGGGAAAAAGTGAATTTCGCGTCGTGATTAAACATTATTTCTTGCGCGATAAAACCTTACTCAAACCAAGGAATCGCTTACTATAGAGCAATAAAAATCTACAATGCACTACCCGATTTTTTTACTTCAATTGTTCAAAGGAGTATTTGGCGATGTTCAAGCGCGATAAGAAGGCCTTTTTGTACCGTTTCATAACAGTGGGCTTATCGGCAAATAAAGTGATGGCGACAGTATTTTGTGATGCACACGGTATCGTCCATATCGATTACCTTGAAAAGGGCAAAACAATCACCAGCGTATATCATGCAGAGCTGTTGGATCGATTCTACGCCGATTTGAAGGTGAAGCGGCCGCATTTGGCAAAGAAAAAGTGCTCCTCAACCATGACAACGCACCGACGCACAGGCAAAATTACATGAACTGCGCTACGAATTGTTTCGTCATCCACCGTTTTCTCCAGATTTGACCCCCGTGATTTTCAACTATTTCCAAGCCTGAAGAAATGGCTCGGCTGAAAAAGATTTGGCTCCAACGATGAAACATACATTTTTTGAAGCATTAATGAAATGGTATTTTTTGGCAGGGATCGAAAAATCAGAAAAACGTTGGACAAACTGTATCGGGCTACGGAGAGATTATGTTGAGGAATAAAATAAGTTTTGACCGAATAAATCATTTCTTGTTTCTTTTTTCAAGGACTTTTCACTTTGCCCTTATACGTATTATCTACACTACATTACCAGATCAACATCCTTGAACGAAATACGTGAATATAAAAATACAACAAACTGTATTGACACTGAAATTCTTTAATTGCACTTATTATCAAGACGTTTGCGAAAGTAGGAATTATCGGATCATTTTCATATTGAGAAATAAATGAATGCGAACATAATTTACGTTCGTCAAAATCAAAATTTCCTCGAATTACACAATATTCACATGGGAAGTGCTGTATTGCGACAGTTTTCAAATTTTAAATCGTGAATTCTTCCAAGAAAATACTGGAGATTGTATTAAATTATGAACCGTTGCCTAGAACACAGCAACTAGTCCAATTTGTTCTGTATCTCGCAAAGTCGCAAAGTTTAAAAGCCTGCCGGATACCCCCAAAGGAGTTGGAAAGTTCCTTGTGTGTAAAGGAAAAAACGATGCTGATAGTATCGGAGCACGAAGCGATACACACGTCAGGTCTTGGTTTGTGAACTGTAAAGTAGATCCAAACAAACAAGTGACTTTCAGGCTCTCTCAATGTCGTTCCGTGAAATTTTCATAATGGAATAAGGATTGAAATAACTGATTCTCTAATGTACAATCTTCGTTTATTTATTTATGAAAATTTATTTTTTGATGCACGCTACCATTTATTTCACAATGCCTGCAAAATTCTTAGTTTGCGACGGGAAAGTAGAACATTACTAATTTCTTCTTTTACGTGAAATGTCACGAATTTTTATAATTTTACCACATTACTTTCTTCGTAACTCATGGATTGGCTTGAAAATAATTTTTCGATTGCTTTGGCGTTTGTTGGATTTAATTTATTCCTTGTTTACGTCGTTTTTTGAATATGAAATCTCAGGAGAAGCATTGGCTCCAATAAGTATATGAATGGGGTGGTTAGTAGAAACTGTCTGGTTAAGCAGCGTAACATTTCCAGAGGTAGCAAACGATAATTATTTTGTAAATTCTTAGGAAAAATTGTAACCAAATAAAACTATAGCAACCATTTTCATCCATTGCTCATTTAAAATTAAAGTTGTACTTGTATTTCGATAAAAACAATCTAATTCGTTACTGTTCAATCTTCCACATCAAATGCTTGTTATACATATGATATGACATGTGCTATGTTCGTAAAGCCCTAATACCCTCAAATATAAGTGAAATCATCATGATGGGGTGCTCAGCTATGAAATGTAATATTTCGGTATTTATTCTTCCTTGCCTTCGACACTTTGAACATCCACAAGCTTTACAACTAGCCACAATAATTGTTTTTGACTGTTTTATTGCATAAAACACTATTTATTGTTCAATTTACAGTTTGTTCACAACAAACTAATTACGATTGAATATCCTTGAGTATTTATAATACAAATTATGTGAACAAAACTCTAGATTTCACATACAATAACCACAAAGCATCGAAAATCCAAAAATAAGTGTGCTATCGTAATCATTTAAAATGGCATATCCGTCTTATTTAAGTTATACGTATCCCTACACTATACTACTTCCTGAGATTTCATATTCTATGACGTTACCAGGCAAGCTTGCCTGGCTGTCATGGGAACTATGAGAACAACACCAACAGCCACTTGAGAAGTCTTGCTGAACATACCGCCACTTCACATGAAATGGCCTGTTACAAAGACGGCTCAAAAACCGAGGAAGGTTCAGGACCAGGAATATATATAGCCCAGTCAAAAACAAGAATCTCACTGAGTTTGGGCAAACACGTAACGATATTCCAGGCAGAAGTTGCTGCAATACATCACTGTACCGAAGAGCTATTAAGGCGATAGTTTCAGGGAAAAACCATCGCCATATACTCTGAGAGTCAAGCGACTATGAAAACATTCCGTTTCTTATAGGTGAATTCCAAACTTGTCTGAGACTGCTTCCCCACAAGACCGAGCAGTCAGAACAGATCATTTTTAGCCTGGGTACCAGGCCACATAGGCTACAAAAGCAATGAAAAGGTTGATTCACTGGTACTCTAATTGTTCGAGAACCCTTCTGTCGTAAAGCGAAAGCGCTACGCAAATCATACACCAGTACTTGGTTGAAAAATCAATCTCAAGCATGGTGGAACAAGGCCCTGGTTCATTAAAGAACGATCGGAAAAATTCACGGAGTACCTACTAGGCCAAAATAGAGGATCAACTAGAATCACGGTTGGTCTCCTGACTGGGTATTGTAGACTCAACAAACACATGAACAACATCTGACTGGCAGATACAACGCTATGCAGGTTCTGACAAGAAGACGAGGAGACCTCAGTACACAAACTGTGCTACTGCGAAGGCCTAACAAGGCTGAGGTTCTCAACGATAGGAAAGGAAACCCCACGACCTTCCCATCATATGGAGGATCACAGGTCTGGCCTATGGAGTGTAGTAATAAAGACGGGTGTAGACAGGGAACTCTAACGTAACAAGAGGGTATACACAATAGATCTGCAAAGGTCGAGGTAGAGAGGCTCCTAGCCCATAAGCCCCATTTTCTTGACAATGAGAATATATAGCTATCACTAGTAGCGACTAATCAAAAGGTGTTTAATGAAACTGTCATTCTGACACTACAGATCGAGACATTAAGAGTTAACAACTGTATTACACTAACGAAATAGTCACCATTATGCACTAAAATACTAATAAAATACTACGGTCCTTCCAGCTACCAAGTAGCCATCATCAGAGTAAATCAAATGTACCTATTTACATACAATTTGGGTTTATAATGCAAACAAGAAGTTGCCCTAAGCTGGCGATGAATCAATAATAAATAAATAATTAATAAATTGCTTTTTCGCTTATACATTCATTCCTATCCCTTCTAAATCACCTAGATATTTGTCCGTACAGTGCTTAAAACTTTCTTAAGAAATGGTGTGACCTGTATTTAAAATATATTCTGTTGATTTTATGCTATCAATGTTCTTTATAACGAGTTAAAATGTTCCTTCTAGTTTGACCCACAAGACTCACGATCAATTTTGTAAATTCACGATTTATTGAAATCGGAAACTTTATCAAACCTTTGATAAAGTTTGCGCATTAGTATCACGTTTGCCTCTAGCTCAGATGTTTTTCAGTCCTATGCACATCTTATGATGCCGATATTATCAGTATTATCAATAGGAATAGGAACGTATTCCGGTGGCTAATTGATACAACCAATGAGGTATCAATGGATACAACAATAATTCATCCGAATAAATCATACTGTCTCTATTTGGATTCATACTTTTGTTCTAGGCATAAGAATAATACTGCGACGCGAGATTTTAAAGATGATAAATCCGTCCAGGAAATATATCTTCCTTTCAACAACTAATGGAGGTCTGAATAAAATCTTTTGTTGTTGGTTGTGCGTTACATGTGCACTTTCATATCAAGTGGCCGGGCACGAATTTAAATCATACCATCGATCATTCGCCTAGAGATGGCTGAAACTGAAATAACGGATGAAAATAAGCTATGAGTGATACATGGAATTACAATCGACATAAATCTTCTTTTTAATATCCGATAGGTCACATTCCTTCTCAATATGTGAGTCACTGAAACATCCAACTAAACTCAGATTAATGATGTCGTTAGGGCGGATCCAGGGAGGAGGGGGCAAGCCCCCCGCGTCATTGTTTTTAGTTCAAAGTCATTCGACTTGAATAGAATTAGTGGAAACTCCATCACTACGACAGAACTCGGAATAACACTGAAAACAGAGAATGTAATCATTCGTCTTGTATTTACAGAAAAGCACAACCACAGTTAACCAGATTTATACACATAAGGTGTAAAATTGACGTTAATATGAGCTATCAAATGATTTAAAATTTATGTGGGAAGTTTATAGAAAGATTATATTAGGTTTATCAATGAATCATCAAAAATTCTTGGATTCCGGATGGATTCCGCGTCACAATAGCACGACTTGATGTCGACGTTTCGCCAACCGTTACAGGTGGCATCTTCAGAACAGGCTTGAGACTGAAACTGATTCTTCTGGTTTCTGTGTGGCGGTATTTATTGTAGAAAAAAAATTTACGCAACACCGTTCACTGCCTTTATTCCGGTGGTTAATTCCGTTCTGGTACCTGACTCTGCCGTTGTGTGATCATGTACGAAGTTAAATTTTGGAGGATGGGTTTCCAAATGTTAGGAAGTAATATCCTAAGTAACGGTTTAGATTATTTGGATGCTTTAGGATTCCTATCGCTTCAAGAATTTAAAAAGTCATAAATAATAAACTTCGCCTAAAACCTGATTCGCAAATCTCCCCACCTCCTTTATCCTCTTCCATATCATATTGAAAATACAACAGATCGAACTTCCAAAATCTTTTGACTACACTAACGTAATCAGCGACTTTGTAAGCCCCATATAGTAATTTTCAACTAATTTTATGTAATATTAAAAGATTGCAACGAACAGTGCAACATATATTGCATTTGATTATGCATTCTTCTGATTATCTAATAACTTTGACTTCGGATTCGTGATCAGCGACTTTGGAAACCCCCGAGTACCATTTTTCAACTCATTTCAGAATATATTGGAGATATTCAGAAAAAAGTGCATTATAAAATGTATTTTTAAATGCAACCTAGATATTTTTTAATCATTTCGATGTCAGATTCACAATCGGGGATCTTGAAACCCCCTAACTACAAGTTTCGAAGCAATTAGCAATATTCAGACAGTGTATTGAAAAGTGCAGTAGAATGCATTTAAAAAATATGTGCATCTAACGCCCCACTATAACAAAGTTGCCAAATACCTTCCTCAAGGGAATGGAAAAAACGCACAAAGCTGCATCGATCCACAGAACATTTTTCCTAAGTCTTGCGAAAATTGGCCTAAATGCAACGTAATAGTATCAGTTTTCTCCTAACCGAGTGACTTATTTTGATGTTATCCGATAGATGGCATATTTGTTAAGAATGGCAAATGATAAGTATTGTCTATGGATGTAGTTGAAAGTTCTGCAACTTCCTCGTTCCGCTGATAGCCCGAGAGAGCAAACATCTGTCTGGAACTATTGGCTGTAGTGATCTTGTAATCTTAAAGGAACCTAAATAATTAATCATGAACTAAAATTCAATTGTGGAAGCCGTTACTTTGTGATAGTTTATCATTTTAACGAAATAATAAATAAAACTACTTTGTTTTACTATCACTGATATTTAATATAGTCGTTACTATAGTTTCAACACTAAACGTGTCATCTTCAGACGAAAAATGAATTTAACAAATATTAAATCTACTATATATAGGTTAAAGAAGGATTTCAGACAAATTTTATGGCTATAGGAAATAGTTCTAGGAAAAACCAGAGAGGGGTAAGGTGATTAGGTAATTCCGTGAGGACATTAGTGGTGCGGTTATATTTACTAACAGACTTTAAATACTAAAATCAGGTTATTAATACATTGAAGAGATTACTGTAATATAAATCTAGTTGATCGTTTAGGATCTTATTGTCATACATCTTCATTCCTTTGAAAATTTCTATTGACTCTAATATATTTAATTTTGAAGTTTTATCTTGACTATGTAAAATTTGGACATTATTCAAATTAGGAAAGGTATGGCCTGTTTCTAAAATATGATTTGCAAATGAAGAATCGGTTTTATTATTTTTAAAGGAACGAAAATGTTCTTTATATCTAACTGCTATGTTACGGCAAGATCTACCTATGTAAAAACTATCACACTCTGAACAAGTTAGTTTATAAACTCCGGGTCTTTTAAATTTGTCAGTTTTATCTTTTGCATTGAACAGAATATGAGATAATTTGTTTATGGGTTTGAAGCTGATGGTCAGGTTATGATGGAATAAGATGTTTGCAATTCTTTCGCTTATAGGACCAAAATAAGTTAAAGAAACATATTTTAATGAGTTATCTTTGTATTTTATAAAGGGATAAATGCTATTGTAAATTAATTTTTGTCTTTTTCTATTTATTAATTTAGAAACTACTTGAGGACCGAAACCGTTATTTGTAGCAATGACTTTAATTGTATCTAGTTCTTTACTAAGATTTTCTTGAGATAAGGGAAGGGAAAAGGCTATATGTATCATTGAATGAAAAGACGCTAGTTTATGACTATATGGGCTATGTGAAGAGGTACAAATTACTGTATCTGTGAAAGTAGGTTTTCTGTAAATGTCGAATGAGATGCTATTATTATGATGTGATAATGTTAAGTCTAAGAAATTTATTCTGTGATCCTTTTCTGTCTCTAATGTGAATTTTATGTTGGGATGAATAGTATTGATGAATGATAAGAAAACATCTAATTGTCTAGGTGTACCTTCAAAGAGGGCTAAAATATCGTCTACGTATCTGTACCAAAATTGAATATGTTTTTTAGCTATGGCAGAACTCATTATAGTATCTTCTATGTGAGACATAAAAATATCTGCGAGAAGTGGACTTAATGGAGAACCCATAGCTAATCCGTTATTTTGAGTATAAAATTTGTTATTAAACTGACAGTAATTTTGACTGAGGCATAAATCAAATGCCTGTTCTATTTCTGATTTTATCAAAGGATTAATATGTGACTTTTCTAAGATATTTGTGATTAAATTTTGACATTCACTGGGAGGGATATTTGAAAACATATTAGAAACATCAAAGGATACCAACATACCGGTATTAGGTTATTAGGTATAATTTTTGCTTTTATCGAATTTGCGAGTTCAACAGTGAACATGAACTTTTTTTTATTTACTTTTGATAAGAGCAAGTTTGTCTACCGCGCCATGTTTCATTGGAAATTAGCAGCGATTATCTGTATATCATTAAGAAACGTTGTGTATGCTTATAAGCAAATAATATGAAACACAAATTGCCTATAGTATAGTGACATCTAGCTTTAAGAAGATCCACTATCATCCAAAAGGAGAAGAAAACTGTTTTGAAGTATAACTTTCTCCTAACCGACTGAATTATTTTGATGTTATCCGACAGATGGCATATTTGTCAATAATGATGAGTATTGTCTACGAAAGTTCTTGATAATTAGTAGTTTTCTTACAAGAACTATTCCCGAAACACTTCATAATACAGATTTTATGTTTGCGAACGTTTTAAACCACTACGTTTTAAACCACTACGAATAAAAAACAATATCCATCTAGAGGAGAAATTGAAAGATAGTTTCTATAAAGAAGTAATCGGGAGATAAAGCTGTTAAGTTGTCAGGAGGTCACATATAGTGGTCTCTAATCGGATAGGTTCATCTGACATGCCGCGGAAATATGTATCCATCCGAGGCTCAAAGCGTGCGTTATTACGTTTTTATGCGATGCTTAGCTAATGAAATTTTCAAGACATTCGTGTCAAAGTATCTCTATAAAAGCACTCGAGAACTAAGAGTTGAGTAAAATATCAAAGCTTGCTTCGAATCGCTTTATTAATTAAAGTGTTCCCTCCTGTGTTGGGAAACTTTGTGTTCGATATCTCCTTTTATCGATAACGGAGAACCTAATTTATCATAGATTGAGATCTTCCATCCAGTGTTCAGAAAGTCTATAAAGAGAAGCATAGACCAGCTTTTCTTAAAGTTTTAATCACGCCGATCTCACAAATCGAACCTGAGATGACATAAAGTTGCGAAACGAATAAGTTTACAATGATAATGAAGAAAACTAGTAAAAATATACATGGCTTTATTGGAAATACATGTAGCCTCATATCTGACATATCATCTAACTGCACCTAGTCTAATAAAAATATACGAACAACATCCCACTTCTACAAAAATTGGTGGACGACTGATGGAAGAGTTGAAACAGCTCTTTTCGACAGGACCAAAATTGCGTTTCTAATTGCTTTCCAAACATTAGTTTCAGTGAAGCATCGAAACTACAATTGTTCGTATTTTCCAAGGGCTTTTTATTAATTAAGAATGAATTTTTCACCCATTTTGGCCATCAAAAGAGCGATGATTTCACATTCTTTATGATTTTTGATAGGAACAGGAAATGAAATATAATAGCATTATATCTGAATCTATAAGGAATTAATGCGGAGTTACAAGGGACAGTTCTGGGTTCCCTGTTATTCATTATTTACATCAATGGTATTGTAAAATCAGTACCAAGCTGTAATGTGTAGGAAGAAACATAAAATAAATATGTCTGTGGTGTCGACCTGTTTGTTTACATATATGTGATAGCAGCGGAGAAAAACTTGTACAAATCTTCGCATTTTCTATAAATTTCCGACGAAATGTTGCTATAACTTCAAAATATCGTAGTATTTCGTATGCCTTAGTAATTATCTGAACATAATGATGACTTTTGAATGCAATTATCGAAAAATGAGTAGATGAACGCTGATTACCATGAGGCCCATTAAACCCCACATAGACATAGAATATACTTTTTGACTCCAATTTGTTATGTTAGTTATTAAAAATGGTAGTTGGATAAAAAAATGGTGTGGTACGAAGAAGTTCGGTAGGTCTCTGGAATCTCTCGTGGTGGAACAACAGACGCTATTTCTGATGAGCATCGACCATGGACATATCTATAGAAGAGGGAGAGATCATCCATGAGAGGGTGCTGTTGGTGGTGATTCTGAACATGGATATAGAACTCTTCATACGAATAGTTGTATCTGACATCATGATATTAAGGATTGTGGGATCCGCTTTCCTGGAAAAAATGCAACCTTGAGTTCAGGTTGCATTAAATTCTACTAGATTATCAGATCCTCATTTCAAAATCGTTGCCAAGTCTCCATTAATTGCGTCAATCTGTCTCTATCTGGCTCCTCTGGCTTCATTGAATGGTATAGGGGCTCTAGATGAGAAGTCGGTTTGAAGTGTACCATCATCTGCAAAGCTATGGACGGAACAGGTGGTCACATATCGTTCATATGAAGCAGAAACAAAGTAGGTGGCAAGACACAGACAGATCCCTGTGGAATACCAGTGTTGATAGGCATTGTATCGGAGGATACTCCATCAACCACTATATGGAGTGATCTATCTGGGAGAAAACTCGATAGTAAACAACAAAGTTGAGGCGCCATACCATATGACGAAAGTTTCTCAAGAAGACCTTGGTGCCAAACTGGGTCAAACGCTATAAAGATATCCAATGCTGTGGCCCCATATTTTTAATATATACATGTGTTACGTAGGCAAGCATGTCTCCTGTTGATCTTTGTTAACGAAAGCCATATTGGCGATCAGTCACGATTTTGGAGCTCTCTAGGTATTGGATGAACTCGATGTTCTTGATGCTTATGAAGATATACCCTGTACAACAAACAAAAGGTGTTATAGCTGAGTAAATATCTTTGAGTCAATTTTAGTTCATTCTTGGAGTAGGATCTTACCTAAGATGCATTAGATTTTTATTCATTTAAAACTGAATTATCTTGTAACCTTTGTTCCGACTATAACTGAACCTTATTTGCAGAAATCCAGCAGCGAGTGTTTCAGCGTCAACTTCGAAGTCGGCGATGAATCGACGTGGGAAAATGAGTTATTTTTTCCAGCTCAGAGGGGAATTTTATTACAGTAAGTTTATTTCAAATTAAAATGTTCTTTAGTTCTAGTTTTGAAAGATCTTTCTGTCTGGCCTATATAGAATTTATCACAATTGTCACACTCTACCTTGTAGACTCCTAATTCTTGATCTTTTTCATTCTTATCTTTGTTGTTTTTAATATTTTTAATTTATTTGCCTATCGTATTATTTGTTCTAAAAGATGTGGTAACATTTGTGTTTTTTAAGTAAATTGCATACATTATCAGAAAGTTTACCTACCATACAAAGATACATAGTGAACTCAAAAATCCATGTACATCATTTTTTTCCTATTTAACAATTTTTCTATGACTTAGAACTTAGTCAATAACTCCTAAGTGCCGCGTACTGTCCTGGACTCTTCCGGAAACCAAACACAAAATTTCATATAAATTCATATACTCAAAAAAAATTGATACTTATTTAGCTTAGCTTAGTTCAGTCAGTTGGAAGGCTACATGTAATTTATTTGCAGTGAATCGTTGGCTAAGATGTGCGAGCTCAGGAACATTGATTTATCGGCTTGCGATGCAAGATTACAGGATAAAGAAAACAATTTCGAAACGTTTTTGCCGTATACGCAGGACACGGCTGGCCTCGTGGGCAGACACATCAGAATCACTGGTGAGTTTACGTTCTGTTTTCATTCTTTCATCATAGTCCCTTTCCCGACAATCCTATAAGCCTATTAGCTATAGACCGTTTAATGGAAAGCAGTGGGCTTCTACTTAAATCGATATAAATCCTCAACCTAGTTTCGGACCGGAATAAAATTGGAATATTTCTGTCACAGTATATCTAGAGATAGCTGTGCAACAAACTTCGACGTTTTCAATCGAAATTCTCCGGAATTGTAGCAATTATCGACGTCAATAAACGATCAAATAACTTGTCCAGATGAAGTCCATGTAATCTCATATTTTCATCGTGAAAAGCTACATTTTCTATTGTCCCTGCCACGTTTTTTTAAATATAATTATAGTCATTTGAGACATCTAAAAGGCAACGCACATTCAATATACTTAAAGGTGGTAGATTCGAAAGAACAATTGAAGTCGAATAAAAATTGAATAGACTCGGCCATTATGTGATGAAAATACATTCTAAACTTCAATAAAATAACTATTAGATGTTCGATTTTCGCCAGTTTAATGGATAAAAGTGACTATAGCTTCGCTAACACAGTGGCTTCGTCAACCAGATATTACAAAGTACTAACTTATTAAAAAAAGAGCTAGTTAACTAATGATAATCCTAGGATATATGGTTATTGGAATTTCACCTAATTGACGGATTAAACAAAAAATCGAATTATACAAATTTGGCAAGACTAGACTATATGGAAGACTTCATAGGAATAGTTCTACATCATCATATTAGAGATTGAGTAATCCGCGCCTTCATGGAAAAAATACAAGTTTGAGTTTTGACTGCATTGAACTCTACTAGATTATCGGATCCCCTGTTCATAATTCTTGCCAGATCTTCATTTATTGTATCGACATATCTCGGTCTTGTACCTTTAGCTTTAGATGGTGTAGGAATAATTTAACCTGACCTCATCGTATCACCTTAGATGGTCATACTACCCGGCAAAATTAGCGGCACAGAGCCTAACATAATCAGCTTTGGATAAAGAGTCATATTCTAGATAAAGAGTCACATTTTTCTGACCCGCCTTTATGAATCAATGAAACTTTAATTTCCTCCACGAAAACCTGACTTCTAGCTTCAGTTACTTTTTACCCAGTCAGATTTGTACTAATTTAATTAATTAAAACTCTTGCAAATTCTTACATGCGTCTTTATAATGTTAAAAGTATATTTTAGGTAGGATAAGGTCTGACAACCTTTTTCTATTACCTCGTAAATCTTCAACATCTGGTTATAAAGTGGATGCTCGAACGTAACATTTTTAGTTCAGTTCTTCATTCGAATCACAGTATGTAATATGTCTTGAAACGGATGTGAAACGGCAGCCCATCTATGCTGGGCGCCAGTGAAACGGACCCGCTAGGGTCGGTTTATATTGACCCAACTAGCTCAATTTGTATTAATTAATCTCAGGGCTCGTAGCGAAACGTGCCTTGTGATTCTAGACTGGTGAATTGCCTGAGCGCCAATTGCTTAAAGAAAAACTATAAAAATAAATGAATTCACACTAGAATACAAGCACCACGAGATGGTTTATTAGTTGATGGAAATTAGAAAAACAATACAAGTTCAACTTAACAATTTGATTTATTCCAGATGGAATTTGGTAATTAACAAAAATAAATTTACAGTTTATGTAATGAATTAATTTATAAAAAAATGAATTTAGAGTAAATAATTATAAAATTAACTCAATTTCTTAATTGAAAGAATGGATAGTTAAATAGTAAAGAGACCACGAATGGCTCAAAAAAATCTAGCGAAATACAATTTTGGTGAACAACAAAATCAGAAAATGAAATAATGGTCACTCAACAAGAAAATGTTACCCTCCTTGGAACTCGTAGGAACTGGAAGCTGGTCCTGTCAGGGAAGTCACTAAACCGTCTTGGAGTGAAGGGGTGAGGCACCTCAGACGTTCAAACCCTGTAATGTCAAAGAACGAACAGTACCTGACTTGAGATCAAAGGACAAGTAACACCGTCGGCCGGAATAACCAAATGATTCCACCTCCGATAATGTTATCTTCCCCAATATGTAAAACACTATAACAAAATTGATATCTTGAAGAGATATCAATTTAGACAAAAATATAATTTAATCTGCAAGAATTATATAATTACAAGAATTACTTAAAATTAAACAATAAATAATATGTGACTGAATTAACGATACTAAAAAATGAGATAGAAAGAAAAATAATCAAATTGTGATTGAAAGGAAATAACCAAAACGTTGAATTTGCTAGTTAGCACAAATCTAGAAACTTGAATTGATTTGCATCAAATTGATGTATCACTCTACTCTACAATCACGCGAACGCAGCAGTCCTGATAATTAAAAATTCAATAAGCAATAATTGAATAATACCTTGTGATAATTCCAAATACTATTTATAGCACGATGCAGTCGAAGACAGCTCTGAATACTACGTATCAGATTTACAAAATGGCGACTCTTACGAATCACAAAAAAATAGCATGTGCCAAGGCGGAATTAAACTGACAAGGACTACAGAAATATTATCATGAGAACCTGTCTACGTTCCGTTAGATTATTCTCCTACAAGAGTTACAACAATCAATGCTGAGATGGAAATGATATTCTTTGAAATATGCTATCCGCAAAATGATCGGGTGTGCCCCCCAGGCAAATCGAAATAAAAAATCCGCCGAAATACCATCACAATCAGGGTTTGTACATCCAGACGTTTAATAACAAATCTAAATCAAATTAAATAGCCTGATATGAATAATATTTCGGAAGCAAAATTAAGAAAATGTATTTAACGACAATGAATTACGAAATCTCGACTTACCTAGGCAAAGAAACACACCACAATGCCTTCTTTCCGATTTCCGCTATCCTACATTCCCACTCCGCGATATTTAGTGACATCTCACATCAGGAATGGTAGTTTCAATAATCTATGTTTTATTAACCGGCAGATATCTTTAAATATCATATGACAAGTTTCCTAGCCGAAAAGAATTCTACTCTATTCTTCAAAGAGTTCTATATATAATCACGTAACGCAGCCCGTTACAGTCTTTAGAGCTTATAAGAATGTTGCAGTGGATTCTTAAATCATATACTTAAAACATTAATGTGTCATAATTTCGATTGTTCATGTTTCTGTTCGTTCCGTCGACGTGGGCATTTTTAATTGAAATTATTGCGATAAGGACGCCTTGTGGGGATACAATTAGTTTTAAGAATTCACGTTTCATACTGTGATGGCTCTTCTGATGATGGTCGTGAGACCGAAACGTACTTAAAGACGAAAATAATAAGTATATGTGTTAGTGGGATCTATTTCCTGAGAAATTATATAGTTCATACCTGGGTCCAGAATCATTATTAACTGTATATACCCTGAGAATGCTCATTTTAAAGTCTAACTCGATTCATTTCTAGATTTTTTTTAATAAAAATTTCAACATTTCATTACAAAGTTCATTCCAGGTGAAGTTTCCAGACCGTTCTCGAATAATTTCCTGCATTGTGAATGCAATTAAAATTACATGCCGTCTTGTAAGAGTCTCATAAAAGAAACTGAAATGGTTTATTGAAGTGGATTTCCTGTATTCACGGATAGCACAATGTTTGACCAGTAAGTTCTTGGTGAAATAAACGGCGACCTGAATTTCCCAGATATAGTAACATGGTGAAACGTGAGTCGGTTTATCTTCACCACAAGTTTTCTGAATTCGTTATAATGCAGTTGATCCAGCAGATTGCGGTTTAAGCTGAAATTCCAGTCCCGAGCGACTACTTAGTGTAATTTTATAAACCTCTTATCTCACGCATAAACACCCACCTACACTTCGTCGTACTCTCATGCAAATAATTGTACGAAAAACGTTGATAAACTGCTCAGAATTCACTCTTGCCACAAATCTGATAATTGTAATCGTATATAATAATTACATTTGCATCGTTTTCCATAAGCGGGTATTAAAATAAAGGTGTATGATCTAGCTTTTACTGGTTCCCTTTGTGAGGATTAAAAAGTAGCACCTTCTTTGATGCTCCACCTTCAGGCATTCTCTATTTCTTGACACACTCTGAATATTTCTTCCACACTGAATTGAGTGGAGTTGAAAAAACATAGATTCGAAGAAAGCAAACTGGAATCTCAATACGTTATTTTCGGCACAATCGGATTACGTTTCCAACAGCTGAACAGCAGAGACAGATTTAACACAAGACTTAGATCGTTACTCGGGGGTTTTTGGGGTCGCTGAACAAGAATGTCGCGACAGAATTGGTCTCCGATGTACCTGGTACCCAGGGTGAACGGTATCCCCGTCGTCTCCTGGAGTTTTCGGGAAATTCGTTATACAATCGGTCCAAACTCGTTACTCGATGAGGGATTAAACAAAAAATCTAATTATACAAATTTGGCAAGATTAGACTATATGGAAGACTTCATAGGAATAGTTCTACATCATCATATTAGAGATTGAGTAATCCGCGCCTTCATGGAAAAAATACAAGTTTGAGTTTTGACTGCATTGAACTCTACTAGATTATCGGATCCCCTGTTCATAATTCTTGCCAGATCTTCATTTATTGTATCGACATATCTCGGTCTTGTACCTTTAGCTTTAGATGGTGTAGGAATAATTTAACCTGACCTCATCGTATCACCTTAGATGGTCATACTACCCGGCAAAATTAGCGGCACAGAGCCTAACATAATCAGCTTTGGATAAAGAGTCATATTCTAGATAAAGAGTCACATTTTTCTGACCCGCCTTTATGAATCAATGAAACTTTAATTTCCTCCACGAAAACCTGACTTCTAGCTTCAGTTACTTTTTACCCAGTCAGATTTGTACTAATTTAATTAATTAAAACTCTTGCAAATTCTTACATGCGTCTTTATAATGTTAAAAGTATATTTTAGGTAGGATAAGGTCTGACAACCTTTTTCTATTACCTCGTAAATCTTCAACATCTGGTTATAAAGTGGATGCTCGAACGTAACATTTTTAGTTCAGTTCTTCATTCGAATCACAGTATGTAATATGTCTTGAAACGGATGTGAAACGGCAGCCCATCTATGCTGGGCGCCAGTGAAACGGACCCGCTAGGGTCGGTTTATATTGACCCAACTAGCTCAATTTGTATTAATTAATCTCAGGGCTCGTAGCGAAACGTGCCTTGTGATTCTAGACTGGTGAATTGCCTGAGCGCCAATTGCTTAAAGAAAAACTATAAAAATAAATGAATTCACACTAGAATACAAGCACCACGAGATGGTTTATTAGTTGATGGAAATTAGAAAAACAATACAAGTTCAACTTAACAATTTGATTTATTCCAGATGGAATTTGGTAATTAACAAAAATAAATTTACAGTTTATGTAATGAATTAATTTATAAAAAAATGAATTTAGAGTAAATAATTATAAAATTAACTCAATTTCTTAATTGAAAGAATGGATAGTTAAATAGTAAAGAGACCACGAATGGCTCAAAAAAATCTAGCGAAATACAATTTTGGTGAACAACAAAATCAGAAAATGAAATAATGGTCACTCAACAAGAAAATGTTACCCTCCTTGGAACTCGTAGGAACTGGAAGCTGGTCCTGTCAGGGAAGTCACTAAACCGTCTTGGAGTGAAGGGGTGAGGCACCTCAGACGTTCAAACCCTGTAATGTCAAAGAACGAACAGTACCTGACTTGAGATCAAAGGACAAGTAACACCGTCGGCCGGAATAACCAAATGATTCCACCTCCGATAATGTTATCTTCCCCAATATGTAAAACACTATAACAAAATTGATATCTTGAAGAGATATCAATTTAGACAAAAATATAATTTAATCTGCAAGAATTATATAATTACAAGAATTACTTAAAATTAAACAATAAATAATATGTGACTGAATTAACGATACTAAAAAATGAGATAGAAAGAAAAATAATCAAATTGTGATTGAAAGGAAATAACCAAAACGTTGAATTTGCTAGTTAGCACAAATCTAGAAACTTGAATTGATTTGCATCAAATTGATGTATCACTCTACTCTACAATCACGCGAACGCAGCAGTCCTGATAATTAAAAATTCAATAAGCAATAATTGAATAATACCTTGTGATAATTCCAAATACTATTTATAGCACGATGCAGTCGAAGACAGCTCTGAATACTACGTATCAGATTTACAAAATGGCGACTCTTACGAATCACAAAAAAATAGCATGTGCCAAGGCGGAATTAAACTGACAAGGACTACAGAAATATTATCATGAGAACCTGTCTACGTTCCGTTAGATTATTCTCCTACAAGAGTTACAACAATCAATGCTGAGATGGAAATGATATTCTTTGAAATATGCTATCCGCAAAATGATCGGGTGTGCCCCCCAGGCAAATCGAAATAAAAAATCCGCCGAAATACCATCACAATCAGGGTTTGTACATCCAGACGTTTAATAACAAATCTAAATCAAATTAAATAGCCTGATATGAATAATATTTCGGAAGCAAAATTAAGAAAATGTATTTAACGACAATGAATTACGAAATCTCGACTTACCTAGGCAAAGAAACACACCACAATGCCTTCTTTCCGATTTCCGCTATCCTACATTCCCACTCCGCGATATTTAGTGACATCTCACATCAGGAATGGTAGTTTCAATAATCTATGTTTTATTAACCGGCAGATATCTTTAAATATCATATGACAAGTTTCCTAGCCGAAAAGAATTCTACTCTATTCTTCAAAGAGTTCTATATATAATCACGTAACGCAGCCCGTTACAGTCTTTAGAGCTTATAAGAATGTTGCAGTGGATTCTTAAATCATATACTTAAAACATTAATGTGTCATAATTTCGATTGTTCATGTTTCTGTTCGTTCCGTCGACGTGGGCATTTTTAATTGAAATTATTGCGATAAGGACGCCTTGTGGGGATACAATTAGTTTTAAGAATTCACGTTTCATACTGTGATGGCTCTTCTGATGATGGTCGTGAGACCGAAACGTACTTAAAGACGAAAATAATAAGTATATGTGTTAGTGGGATCTATTTCCTGAGAAATTATATAGTTCATACCTGGGTCCAGAATCATTATTAACTGTATATACCCTGAGAATGCTCATTTTAAAGTCTAACTCGATTCATTTCTAGATTTTTTTTAATAAAAATTTCAACATTTCATTACAAAGTTCATTCCAGGTGAAGTTTCCAGACCGTTCTCGAATAATTTCCTGCATTGTGAATGCAATTAAAATTACATGCCGTCTTGTAAGAGTCTCATAAAAGAAACTGAAATGGTTTATTGAAGTGGATTTCCTGTATTCACGGATAGCACAATGTTTGACCAGTAAGTTCTTGGTGAAATAAACGGCGACCTGAATTTCCCAGATATAGTAACATGGTGAAACGTGAGTCGGTTTATCTTCACCACAAGTTTTCTGAATTCGTTATAATGCAGTTGATCCAGCAGATTGCGGTTTAAGCTGAAATTCCAGTCCCGAGCGACTACTTAGTGTAATTTTATAAACCTCTTATCTCACGCATAAACACCCACCTACACTTCGTCGTACTCTCATGCAAATAATTGTACGAAAAACGTTGATAAACTGCTCAGAATTCACTCTTGCCACAAATCTGATAATTGTAATCGTATATAATAATTACATTTGCATCGTTTTCCATAAGCGGGTATTAAAATAAAGGTGTATGATCTAGCTTTTACTGGTTCCCTTTGTGAGGATTAAAAAGTAGCACCTTCTTTGATGCTCCACCTTCAGGCATTCTCTATTTCTTGACACACTCTGAATATTTCTTCCACACTGAATTGAGTGGAGTTGAAAAAACATAGATTCGAAGAAAGCAAACTGGAATCTCAATACGTTATTTTCGGCACAATCGGATTACGTTTCCAACAGCTGAACAGCAGAGACAGATTTAACACAAGACTTAGATCGTTACTCGGGGGTTTTTGGGGTCGCTGAACAAGAATGTCGCGACAGAATTGGTCTCCGATGTACCTGGTACCCAGGGTGAACGGTATCCCCGTCGTCTCCTGGAGTTTTCGGGAAATTCGTTATACAATCGGTCCAAACTCGTTACTCGATGAGGGATTAAACAAAAAATCTAATTATACAAATTTGGCAAGATTAGACTATATGGAAGACTTCATAGGAATAGTTCTACATCATCATATTAGAGATTGAGTAATCCGCGCCTTCATGGAAAAAATACAAGTTTGAGTTTTGGCTGCATTGAACTCTACTAGATTATCGGATCCCCAGTTCATAATTCTTGCCAGATCTTCATTTATTGTATCGACATATCTCGGTCTTGTACCTTTAGCTTTAGATGGTGTAGGAATAATTTAACCTGACCTCATCGTATCACCTTAGATGGTCATACTACCCGGCAAAATTAGCGGCACAGAGCCTAACATAATCAGCTTTGGATAAAGAGTCATATTCTAGATAAAGAGTCACATTTTTCTGACCCGCCTTTATGAATCAATGAAACTTTAATTTCCTCCACGAAAACCTGACTTCTAGCTTCAGTTACTTTTTACCCAGTCAGATTTGTACTAATTTAATTAATTAAAACTCTTGCAAATTCTTACATGCGTCTTTATAATGTTAAAAGTATATTTTAGGTAGGATAAGGTCTGACAACCTTTTTCTATTACCTCGTAAATCTTCAACATCTGGTTATAAAGTGGATGCTCGAACGTAACATTTTTAGTTCAGTTCTTCATTCGAATCACAGTATGTAATATGTCTTGAAACGGATGTGAAACGTGACCGTTCTCGAATAATTTCCCACATTGTGAATGCAATTAAAATTACATGCCGTCTTGTAAGAGTCTCATAAAAGGAACTGAAATGGTTTATTGAAGTGGATTTCCTGTATTCACGGATAGCACAATGTTTGACCAGTAAGTTCTTGGTGAAATAAACGGCGACCTGAATTTCCCAGATATAGTAACATGGGGAAACGTGAGTCGGTTTATCTTCACCACAAGTTTTCTGAATTCGTTATAATGCAGTTGATCCAGCAGATTGCGGTTTAAGCTGAAATTCCAGTCCCGAGCGACTACTTAGTGTAATTTTATAAACCTCTTATCTCACGCATAAACACCCACCTACACTTTGTCGTACTCTCATGCATATAATTGTACGAAAAACGTTGATAAACTGCTCAGAATTCACTCTTGCCACAAATCTGATAATTGTAATCGTATATAATAATTACATTTGCATCGTTTTCCATAAGCGGGTATTTAAATAAAGGTGTATGATCCAGCTTTTACTGCCTCCACCCTGAGGCATTTTCTATTTCTTGACACACTCTGAATATTTCTTCCACACTGAATTGAGTGAAGTTGAAAAAACATAGATTTGAAACTTGAAAGCAAACTGGAATCTCAATATGTTATTTTCGACACAATCGGATTACGTTTCCAACAGCTGAACAGCAGAGACAGATTTAACACAAGACTTAGATCGTTACTCGGGGGTTTTTGGGGTCGCTGATCAAGAATGTCGCGACAGAATTGGTCTCCGATGTACCTGGTACCCAGGGTGAACGGTATCCCCGTCGTCTCCTGGAGTTTTCGGGAAATTCGTTATACAATCGGTCCAAACTCGTTACTCGATGAGGGATTAAACAAAAAATCTAATTATACAAATTTGGCAAGATTAGACTATATGGAAGACTTCATAGGAATAGTTCTACATCATTATATTAGAGATTGAGTAATCCGCGCCTTCATGGAAAAAATACAAGTTTGAGTTTTGGCTGCATTGAACTCTACTAGATTATCGGATCCCCAGTTCATAATTCTTGCCAGATCTTCATTTATTGTATCGACATATCTCGGTCTTGTACCTTTAGCTTTAGATGGTGTAGGAATAATTTAACCTGACCTCATCCTATCACCTTAGATGGTCATACTACCCGGCAAAATTAGCGGCACAGAGCCTAACATAATCAGCTTTGGATAAAGAGTCATATTCTAGATAAAGAGCCACATTTTTCTGACCCGCCTTTATGAATCAATGAAACTTTAATTTCCTCCACGAAAACCTGACTTCTAGCTACACCTACACTTTGTCGTACTCTCATGCATATAATTGTACGAAAAACGTTGATAAACTGCTCAGAATTCACTCTTGCCACTAATCTGATAATTGTAATCGTATATAATAATTACATTTGCATCGTTTTCCATAAGCGGGTATTAAAATGAAGGTGTATGATCCAGCTTTTACTGGTTCCCTTTGTGAGGATTAAAGAGTGGCACCTTCTTTGGTGCTCCACCCTGAGGCATTTTCTATTTCTTGACACACTCTGAATATTTCTTCCACACTGAATTGAGTGGAGTTGAAAAAACATAGATTTGAAACTCGAAAGCAAACTGGAATCTCAATATGTTATTTTCGACACAATCGGATTACGTTTCCAACAGCTGAACAGCAGAGACAGATTTAACACAAAACTTAGATCGTTACTCGGGGGTTTTTGGGGTCGCTGAACAAGTATGTGGCGACAGAATTGGTCTCCGATGTACCTGGTACCCAGGGTGAACGGTATCCCCGTCGTCTCCTGGAGTTTCTCTTGCCAAAAAATTTTTTTGTTCGTTTTTTGTCTTTTATTTTTTTTGGAATTTTTCATATTTTGTTTTTTATATATTAACGGAATTCTACGGTCTTTAGTTTGCGAAAAATGATCAATAATATTATCAGAAAATGTATCATTTTGTTTTAAGTGTTTTACTAAATCTTTTTCAATAGATATTAAACTAACATTGTATAAACGATTTTGGCCCATTGTATTTGGCATGTAAGTTTTAATTCGTTTGAGAGTAGAAAATGATCTCTCCACCGATGCCGACGTGACAGGAATGGTAACTGTCAAACAAAGTAGTTTATAAAACTGAGGTAAGACTTGTTGCAAATCATTGTCTATCATATATTTTATCATATCGGCGTGACTGTCATACTGGCCTAAAATATCTTTATCCGAGTATATAACGCATAATTCATTGTGCCGTGCTATTTTATCAAAAAATTTATATTTTAGAACTAAGTTATCTTAAAACATCTTCTATTCGTCAAGTCAAAAAACTTCAATTCATGTAAATCGGAAAATCGAATCTCAATTTGACCTTTAATAGTATCTAAAATTTCATAAAAAAGTTGTTTATAATGTAGTTTCTTGTCTACCAAATTATATGTTTCCCTCCTTTTCGCGGGAGGAGCCTCATCAGTTGAAAAATTTTCAAATAAAATATTAAAATGAAATTCTGTATTACGGAAACTTGAAATTTTTCCAATGAGATGTTTCAAACGATCTCTTGAATAAATTATATCAGTGAATTTATGTTGTAAAATTTGAAAAATAAGATCAGTACAAATATTAATTTAAAATTATCAAGAAAAAACAAAAATTCTTCATTTTCTAAATAAGATTTTAAATCAACAGCAGCATTTAATGAAACCTGATCTGTTGAAAAGTCATCACTGTTTAATACAAAATCAAATGTTTCAATTAATTTATCTTTATTTTTATGGAAGGTAAATACTGCACGTGTTGTAAAATTCCATCGAGTTGGAGCATTATAGGGAAATCAATGATTTTTTTTAAACTTCGTCTTGTCAATACTAGTATTAGTATTAACAATGATCGATTTTGATAGTTACCTGACATTACTAATTCTTTCAAATCCGGTAAAGGCCGTTTATTTAGAAGAAACACTTTTATCATATGTTAATTCACTAAATGGGTTTTCTAAAAGGCAGCAACTAACTCACTAACACTCATTTTAAATTTACAACAGACAACAATCTAACCTTACTTCGCGTGGCGTGACAACACATAAACAAGCACTGACTGACCTACTCAGCAGTTGGCAGAACGCACGTCTCGTATTTCATAGATTGCGAGCGGCTGCCGCAGGCTAGCCTCCAGAGGGTGTTGCCATTTTCGCTGATTTAGCCTATTTGGCGATCGGACTGCTCGGAAAAACGGCAAGATTGAAAATAACTACTGAGAACGGGGAATTAATTGTAAAATTTTAAAAATTATCAGAGAAACAGGAAATAGAATGGAGAATGATCATTAAGATAAATTGTTGAGGAGGCTGAGCCTCCTTAGCTTCCTTCGAGGAGCCGCCACTGATTCTGTCACGATATTCGTGTTCAGCGACCCCAAAAATCCCCGAGTAACGAGTTTGGAATCATTTTCATCACTATTAATCGAATTGTGAATTTAGTATTTACGGTCAATTTAAAATGCAATTATAAAATGCATATTATTTATGCAAATTACATATTTTTAATATTTCATGAATCAATTTAGGTCACAAAGTTTCCTGAAGCTCTAACGAATCGAATGCAAAAAACCGCATTCAAATCCGTCTTACTGTTCAAATTTTTCCAACTTCAGTGCTTCCGCGACTAAAACACGATACTTAACTTGAGATGTTCAGAAAAATCTAAACTTTCTCATTACAGCAAATTCCTTTGCAGCCAGGAGCACAACATTTATTCGGCACAAACGGTAGTAAAAACTATCGTACGGCACAGAACACAGTAAGAACATAAACATTCACTTAAGAAGTCATTTTGCAACACATTTTATTTTTTGTGCGACTCCTCCTAAAATATGTCTTTCGGAAAAGTCGATATATATCTTGCCCAAATCGATTATCGGCAGGATGTGCCTTT
>OY294069.1:2411947-2567004 GCA_958510875.1 Endomychus coccineus | reverse complement strand
GATAAAAGTCTTGTTGCTCTTTTGTTATTATTCTTCGATTCACATCCAAAAGAAGAGATTGCTCTGAATAAACTTGCTTAGGGCATAACAGTAGTGAAGCAAGTTTTTATAGAGGTGTTAACAAATCACCTACAGTCTGAAATGATGAGTTCAACGGGAGAAGCCCCTTGGAGAGCATAGGAGTACATATGATATAATTACAGAGTAGGAATTAAAATTAACTAATTTACGCAATTTTACAAATGTCATTAGGGTTCCAACCAAATATGTCAACAGTCAAATCGATCATCTCGTAGAATCTACACATTTGGCATGTTGGAGAAAATAATAACGTATTTGTTCTGCAGAGTGGTAGATAAAATGTTTGTGTGAAACGGGTACGAGCAGATGAAACGTGTAAATTCAGTCTTGATAAAATCCCAGGACAATCAAGCAGGTTATGAATGATCTTATACAGGAATAAAATACTATGAATTTCCCTACGTTTATATAACTCTAGGCAAGAGAATCTATATAATAAAGCCTGGTTGAAAATCCAATAGATGGATGATTAACATCAACTATGAAGACTAGATGTCTTAAGATATGCCGATTCACGCGGTCTGTTTTGTTTATATAAATTTTAAAATGGGGCTTTGTATAATATTATTATTGAATCTCTATTATTAAATAGGCGGCAAATCGGTATGATATAGCCCAGCATTCTGTAGATGCTAGAAACAATTGATTCAATGTGAGACGCAAATGACAATTTCACGTCAAACAAAACTCCCAAGTCTCTGAAACTATAGGAACGAGCAAGGGATGTGTCCATAAGTTTGTTATTGTAAATAACAGGAGTAATTTTCTGGGTGAAAGTCTTTACAATGCACTTACTAATACTAAGTTCCAGATGATTGAACACACACCCAGTACTGAGTGCATCCAAGTCATGCTGCAGTGAGATACAACATAAAGAACGCTTTACTGCTGAGTAAAGTTTCGTCTGCGTGAGGAAGAAAATAACAGACGAATAAAGAAGTAATGTCGTTGATAAATACATTGAATAGGAGTGGTCCAAGTACTGACCCTTGAGGTACACCTGAGGTGGCATGAAATGAATACGATTTAGAACCTCTATACTCTACATATTGATATCTATCACTCAGGTAAAAATTCCAAAATTCAATCAAATGTTTGTAAATTCAAAGCTAGACATTTTATTCAATAAAATACTGTGATCCATTTCATCAAATGCCTTAGCAAAATCGGGGTAGGTATACAATCAACTTGGACACCCCCATCAATGCCATCAGTCAAGTATTGACTGTAGCAACTTAAGTTAGTAACAGTTGATTTTCAAGGCTGCTCTGGCGATATCTGCAGTTTTACATGATCGAAAGTAGCATCATGTAAGATATATTCAAATATTTTGCAGAAGTTATTGATGATGGCAATTGAGCGATAATTACTAACCTCACATCTATTAATTATTTTAAAAACCAGTAGTAGTTTTATTTATTTTACCTTTTCAATTAAATTTAGAAAATGCCATTATATGTTTTCGTCTTTTATGATTTTTCGTTTCTCATTTTTGAATAATAATAACGAAAACAATCAAGATTAAAGTATCCAAGGGAATTTAAGGGAAAAATCTCAATTGTTCCCTTATTAAAAATATAGTGTGTACGTGCAATTAAGATCAAATGCATCAAAACTTATGCACCTTCCTAAAAATTGATGCAAGCATTTAAAAATGTTGATTTTGCTAATACAATTAATTTAAATTTACTATTATTAATAATATTTACTATTAATAATAAGTTATTGCTAAGAGAACAAATAAATTAATTTAGAAAAGACAATCTATTGAATCTATAACAGATAATCGTACGGTTTTCATGTGTTTACTATCTTTTTGACATTCCGATTTTTTGAATATTTTTATTTTCTGAATTAAATTCTCAATAACGGTTCACTAAGACGATTAAACAGATTCGACCTCTTCGAATGTTGGACATAAGATAGATATATAATTATTTAAAATATGTGTAGCGACATAAACATATTTACTGGTAGAACTAGAATATTTTTGTCCGTGTGAATCGCGTGATATTTTTCTTAAAATGAAGAAAATTAACAGCTAATAGCTCAGAATTCGATCCGATATATAAGATGAAGCAATTAATAAGTGACCTTCTACGATGTTGCATATAAAACGACGAATTATACAAACTACCTATCTTAGCTGTTCGTTTTGGTTTAGCTACTTTAGAAAAAGCGGTTTTAATCTAATAATATTCATGTAGCTCCCACGTTCATTTATTCACTCAAAAATTATGAACATATCCTTGCAAATATTGAAATTAGGTCATCATAATTATGATAAACATTTATCGTACTGTTATTTTAATATGATGGTTTAATATCTTTGCTGTAATAATATGGCCTTCACAGTTTTATTTTCCAACGATTCAATGGTTTGGCAATGTTGGAAGTTGACTATTAACTTGAAATTAAATTAAATTTTCATGTGTTTAGTAGTTATTGAATGATAGAAATATGTTTCGTTTATTCTTCAAATAATATTTGGAATAATATTGTAAATTAAAATAAAATACATTTACTTGGTTGAATATTACCACATTCATTAAGATTTGGAACATTATAGTTATTTTTAGGGATTGATATTGCGAACAACACTTAATGAATCCAGTGGTACTCAGTAAAATAATTACTATTTTTGGAATATTAAACAATGATGTGTACAATAAGTTGGTTCTGTGTCATCAGGAATTTCTGTACCAGCTGAGGTTCCGCAAGGATCCCATATAGGTCCACTACTCTTTTTGTTTCATTAATGATATTTCATAAGTAATACAATACACATTGATAATGATATATTAAAATAAAACACTTCTATGTCACATTTTTAGAATTGTAAAAAAATAGTACATTGATAATGTTGTTTCTGAATCATTTAAATTATTGTAGCCTTCACACTTCTAAAATATTGTACTACTCTCTCGTTCGTTATTGAATATAATTATATGATATGGTGTCCGTTTTATCAAGAGGATTTAATAGAATTGAAAGAGTTCAAAATAAATTTTAAAGATCAAGTGGATTCAAACTTTGTTCTCGGAGGAGATATTCTTTCATTTTGAACATTTCAAATTTATAAAGTTTGGAACATCGAAGAGCTAAAATAGATTTGTGATTTCTGCACAAACTTATAAGTGGAGCTATAAGTTGCCCAAATTTAATTGAACTCTTTAATTTAAATGTCAATCCCAGAAGAACAAGAATTTCAGAACTGATCATGGTTCCTCATTACAGTACTATGGTCAGTATGAGTCAATTACAAGGGTAGCTAAATTATCAAATAATAATGGTGAAATAATTTATTTATTTGATTCATTCACATATTCATTCAAAAATCAAATGAGGAACATTAATTTGTTGTAACTTAGTTTTAGTTGATTATGATTGTATTATTGTAGATAAGGTAACGCAAGAATTGTCTCTTAAATATCCGTTTTTTGTAAATTGGAATGCTCGTAAATAAATAATAAATACATTTCAGTATAATTGTTTTATTGCGCACATTCATTTGCATTTCGTGATTTGGCTCATTTTAAATTATTACATTGATTAATTTGTTACCACTATTTTTGGATAACAGGAGTTTGAGACCTTATTTTCTGAATTTATCAAAATTTTGTGACGATTGTGGATCAAAAATGCTCTTTCCAGCGATGCCGTATTTAAGGGCAGTTGTCCTTTAATATAAATTAATTAGCCTTGATTTCAAATATGCGACAACAAAAGTAAAGTAATATACCCAAAACAGTGAAGCATTTCTTAATGTTTGTGTACTAAATTCCGTTAAGATGTCTCAAATTGTTCTCAACATAATGAACTGTTTCGAATGGTTTCCATACATAATAGCGACCCTGTAATGAAATAATTAATAAAATATGAATAAAATTATTAGTTTCGACGATTATGTGCATACTGATTGCTTATTACGAAGATTATCATCAAAGTTCAAGCAGCATTTTCGAGATGATATTGTTACCATTTTTGCATATTAGTTGATGAAATTATACATCTTTAAATGTTAGATTTTTATTCAGATTAATTCAAATAATTATTATCCCAAATTGGTTATTTAAAATTATATATCTTCAAATGTTAGCATTTTATTCATATTAACAGTTACTTTTCATAGGTAGCACCTACAAGCTATAATTTTGAATGTGGCCATCACATTAGTGCAGAAAATAATTGAGCAAAATTCAGTGGAAAATTAAGATTTATGAAGTCCTTCACAATAGTTTTAACATTTTATCGGTGTCACCTGTTAATGTACCAAAGTATTGAGTTGACAAAATCATTTATAACTTGCGAATGATAATATAAATTTCCTCATCCACAACTACGTTACTGTCCTTTTTAAAATGATCTAATATTTATACAGACTTGTGTCCTTTTTCTTGTACGAATCGAATATCTATAGGTAATGGCAAAAATTATGACTATGTTCTATAAAGTGTTCAGGGTACTATTTTGAATTAAGTTTATATAGTTTCTAACGTTTTCTTTCTTGGTCTGACTTATGTATACGCCGACGAGGCATTCATAGCTTAGGTCATAAACTATGTTTTGTATTTGTATTTTTGATAAATCTATCTAAATTGCTTAAAGGCTTCGAAACAATTTATTTATTTTGGTTTTCGGAAATTCATAGAAAAAGAGAAAGCTTTGTGCTTCTGATTAAACAGGAAATACGATAGAAAAATACACAATTAATTACACAGTGATGAAATTTTAGAGAGTATAGGCATTCTAAATATTCAATCCTCATCTGAATATATATCAATAAAAATTGCCTAAAATTGATAAAACAACTAAAGGAAAAATCTGTGACGAATATTAGCTGAATGTAGTGTGAAAATTTCGAAATTTTATTGTTGCTGTCGTCAATATAATTCACAGTTTGTTTCCTGTTAATTTGATTATGAAATTACATTTAATGTAAGTCAAACCGGCTGGAGTGTTGAATAAAAACAATGACAACTGCAACCCGATTGCTTTTATAATTATTGATGGAGGAAATTTATCCGAGGAGCGGTGAAATATTTTTGTTAGACCAACCACTAACAAGTAAGAAATTATCACTGAAAATACTGGACTACCTTTCCGCTACCAAGTGGATAAGATTAGAGTAAATTAAAATGAAAAACAAAATGTGCTTGTTTGAATACCTTATACCATATTTAAAGTTAGTAATGAAAATGAGCTGAAGATAAGTCTGAATGCCTTTTCGATATTTGATGTACGTATTGTGTTTTAAAACTTTTTTGAGAGATGGAGTTTTTTATTTTTTATACTTTGACCTGTATTTAAAATATATTTTGTTAATCTGATTTTTCACTATTATTTTTCCTCATATAGACAAAATGGTGTAAAGAAAACACCATTTAGTTTCGCCCATATAGAATTTTTAATATGACTCACAATCAATTTTTTATTCCAGTATTGTCAATGTCGAAAACTTTATCAATGCCTTTTTACATATATAATATATATCTACTTTCGTTTTCCATTAACAGATATTTTTCCGCTGACGAGTATATGGTGGGAACCAAATCAGACCAATATAGCGCGGTATATTTATCAAGTTGATTCATCTGTTATATAGCAGTCGATAAACGAGAATAGTTTCTGGTATATCGTTGCCAGAAGCAATTCATCTTGTATTTTGTATCATAAATATTTATTTATCCCTAAATTTGAGATTCCTAGAATTATGGAAAATATTTTCTTCTACAACCGGAATGTTAATGCATTCAAAATAAAAAAAAGGTGTTTATTTATAGATAATTTTCGTTTCGGTTTTAGCTCAGCCTCCGGCTTATATTATGTCATTTCATGAATCAACAATGTGTTTTTATTCCGATTTTTCTACAATTCGGTCGTTCAAAAGTCGTACAAAAATTTGAAAATGATAAAAATATAGGTAGTAAAATTTGCTATGGTTTAATTTCATGAGCCAACTTAAAAAACACTCTAACAAAGTTTGAAGGCGAATATTTTGAACCTATTCAAGAATTATTTCATGTCATTCTGATGTAAAAAATTGATCATCGCATTTCAAACTTGACTGTTCATCCTGCGACGGTTGAAGTGCCGACGAGATTAAAATAAGTTGACCCGTAACTTGAAATTAAGTCTAATTTTCATGTGTTAAGTTGTTATTGTATGGTAGAAATATATAGCGTCTAATCTCCGAATAATATTTGGAATAATGTAATAAATTCAAAAAAATATGAATCACCACATTTATTAAAATTATTGTAATATTCAGCTATTGATATTGCGATCATCACTTTAATAAATTCAGTGATATTCAGAAAAGTGATTATTATTTTTGGAATATCAAAAAATAAAGAGCTGGAAGCGATTTTTTTTCTAATTGCGTAGCTGTGGCTCATTTCAACTTATTGTATTAATTACATATTTTTTAAATGTGTCATTTTTTCGAATTATCAATATTTTGTGATGATTGTGGATTAAATCATCTTTTCCGCTATATGGTTGTTAAATTCCATTCATTAGTTTATTATTAAGAAAATGTCCAATATTATATTATTCATGCCATGTCATTATTTATTATTAATATCAGTTTGGCATGGTGAGAATATTGGCCAATTATACTTTATGGGTTTTTCCTCTCCATATTATTTATTCAACAATCTAGTGCGTTTTCGGGTTAGCGGTAAAATCCTAGTGAGGGGTATCTCTGACGAAACGAAGAAGTGTGTAGATATGTGTGGTGAAGATTGGAAAATGTCCTCGACTTACCGAGGACAGTTGTCGGATAAACCTGCGGCGTCGTTTCTTCGTCTTCCAGTAGCCTGATGGGCCGGGCCTGTTTCCTGCGGGACATCACCACAGCGCACACAGTTCACAAGTCCACTCAACTTAACCAAACACTCATAGCGGGACGAGTTATGACGACGAGATAGACAGACGATGATACGAACAATGTAGCGTCACGATGCTTTCTGCCAGAACGGCGCCGAAACGTGGAGGGGGCTGATAAGGGCGGTTGCGTCGCGAACAACCCTTCGTCCACCGTCGGAGACGACCGAAGTTAACTAAGTAGACACCTCCACGTCGTCTGCAGGAGTTCTAACTAAAGAGTTCCTTCGAAGAAATGGACTTCTCTGACGATTCACACACCACTGTTGTGTGTTGTCAACTTGACAGTTCGACACGCGAAGCATCGACTGGCGACCACGGGTAACCGTCGCTGCGTTCGGGAATTGACTGAATGCCTAGAGTCGGTCGCTTCCTAAGTCCCGCCTCTCCGGCATCTACCTGTAGGTGGTGGGGGGCGGCTACAACACTCATTCACTGTGCGGCGCATCGTATAAGCGTAGCTACTAGCTAGATAGGTCCAAGATATTCATAAATCACTGATGATATTGCTGCTATATCTTAATGATATTCTGGCGTGGATGGATGTCGACTTGCGCTGCTCTCGTCGCTGTTTCCTCTCCTCTCTAGGCCGATTTAGGGATTGATACAGTCACAGCACTCTGGTAACAACCCTTCTGTAGCAGGAAAGAGGTATAGTCTCTGGAGGTTTCAACTGATTTTACACTTTACAAGCACTTTATGTTCACGTACAAGTATACGATCCCGCTTTAGCGGTAAATTATACTCTCTTCCAAATTAATTTCACAATTACATTGATGGCGGAGGGAGAGTATTTGTTCAATGATTGAGAAATAAATGTGCTCAAAATCATGAAAAAGGATTAAATGAATTGTTGCTGATTGGAAATGTTTTAAATTCTCTACATAAAAATTAGTTAAATTTGTGCAATAAAGAAGCTTGCACAAATACAAAATTAACAGCGTGAAACAATCCTCTTATCTGAATTGTGATGGCCACTTAATCACCCAATTTTCTCAAAATCAGCAAAACAATTTAGAAAGAAATTTCAACAAAATCAAAGCCATTGAATGAAAAAAGATATTTTTGGATTCAGTCGTATTCAACCATTGCTTGAAATGACTTCATATTTTATAAGAAAATTGCTTAGCAGCGGATTCTTGATACATATTCATACACTTAATACATGAATGTGTTACAATTGTGATTACTCGTGTTTCTGTGCGTTTCGGCGACGTGGGCATTTTTAATCCAAATTGGTGCGATAAGGACGCCTTGTGCTGATACAATTAGTCTTGAAAATCCCATTTTAGACACAGATACATCTCCTGATGATGGTCGTGAGACCGAAACGTACGTAAAGACGAAAATAATGAGCATGTGTGTTAGTGTGACATATTTCCTGAGAATTTATATACAAGTCATACCTGGGTTAAGAATCATTATTAATTTAATAACAAAAATAGTGAAGAATTAGTACAGAAGTTCCGTATTATACAATACAAACTACAGAAGTTTTGAATATTTGATGTATAACTGTGATCGAAGTAATCTTAAAATTGAAAAAACATTAAAACCAAATCTGAAACACTAAACAAATGGCTAGTGTTTCAGATAGACAAAACTTCATTACCTAACTTTCCCCCAAAACCAAGTGTTATGCGAAAAATTCTTTCTGAGACAGTGAGCATAGGAAAAGATAATTGCTCAAGATCTATATTTATAAGTTCTGTGACTGTGACAGCACTGATAGAGAGATATTGCATGGTCTAGTCAACTTTTGTAAACGGTGCTAGATCATAATTAGGCGAAACAAAAGGAATCGTTGAAGGGAAAATCATATGAAAACCGTTGATTATTTATTTTGCCTTATTTTGAAATGAAAATAATTGGACCTGATACAAGTATTTTCAATCGATATGAGTACCTTCTTCCGGCGGTTCCTACTTGGTATCGAAAAAAAAACCATCGATGCAAAATGTAATTTATCTGATTGAAAGTATCGATACTTTACTTGTATTCACTTGTATGGAACCCGATACATGGGTATGGGGGTGGGCATAAATAGAAAAATTCGAAAATTTTGCATTATAAATGGGAGATCCGCAGGTATTTAATTATGTAAACGAAAAAGCAATTTATCAAATTGCGATTTATCTCCAGTTGGGGGTAACCCCTTGTTTGCATTATTGTCCACGAATAGTATTTGAACGGACACATTTTGATTCATAATTTAGATAGCTACTTGATAGCCGAAAGGTCCTCAGTACTTAACAGTATTTTTAGTGATTATTTCTCATTTATATAGTGCTAGGTTAGAAGAATTTTTGAGCGCAATAACAATAACTGAATACATACGAGAACTTATATTATCTGCAAGTGCCAATTTTAGTTGAGTAGGTCATTTGTAAGATTATTTTTGGATGCAACAACATCGTCATAATACCTGTAACAATAAGCCAGGATAATATGTGGAAATCGCTACTACAGATATTTGATTCTATTACCGTATGTGACGAAACTCTGGGTGATGAGACGGGAGTAATAATAATACACATATCTCGGAACAGGATGGGCGTAATGGGTCAAAATTATATGATAGACTATAGTAGAGCGGATTTAGATTTCAATGAATGATAGAAAATAAATTACTCTCTAAATGAATTGTAAGTCCTGAATTGCCTGCAGTATTCTCATACCCTAGACTGGACCATGTGATAAACTGAAGGAACCATATTTTATACAATGAATATAAATCGTTGAGTGAAGAAATAGAGCAAGAAGTATGCCCCTAATTTTGAGCGTTGAAGTTATTAAGCTTGGTGCCGCTTGGAATGTGCATGGTAGAGTTACTCTTAGCAAACCATTTGATTAGACTACTGATTTTTAGATAATTGTTTCACATTCTATAAGATAGGTACTCTCCGCAATAGTGTAATGATAATTAAATAAATTATTTCTTTCATTAATTTACAGAACAAAAAAAATGTGTTTTTAAGAAAATGTTATTACATAAACATATTTTTCTTTTCTGGGAATGGAGCCCGAGCCTACTGAGTGTGTTATAAACATACCATACAGATATAAATATTGATATCCTTTAAGCCAGGAAAGTTATAACAATGAAGTTGAGAAACTTCAGCAAATTGCGTTGAACAATGGTTACCGTAAATACTTAATCAATAACACTAGCCGACAGACCAAAATTGTTCCATTGTTTGTGTATAAAATAGTAAGAAAGACGCCATCTAACCCCTCAGACTTTGGTTTTGTGGTTAGGATACGCGAAAAAGCATTTTTTTAACTTTTTTTACTATAACTTTAAAACAGCTCAAGATAATTTGAATCTGATAAAACTGCTTGAAAGCTTATAAGCAGAGCTACATTTAGTATATGAATGACCTTGGTAGTATGAACGAAACCCTGATAAAAAAAATGAAACGTGTGGCACTCGGGGACTGCCGCGGTGAAGCTATTGCATAGCACTACGCCACTGGAAAAAGTTGGGCAGAAAAACATCCACTACCCCTTCAAAATCTTCACGAATTATGAGTAAAAAAGAGTATCATCTTGATCTCTATGAAGAGTATTCTGTGACAAGCATAGATATCTATGGTGACAAGTGTCAGTTGACTTGTAAACACAATTTTATACGAAAGTTTTAACGTTCAGATCTCGATAGCGCTTCCGGCTCCCGGAATTTCACGTGGCGTATCGAAATTAGAAGGTTCGAATTGTATAAAAACACAATTGCATGAACGCCAGACGTCTTATGTAATTAGCTACGAACGTAATAATATTTGTCTTTTGTTTTTTTTTCTTGATTCGGTCGCCTCGCTCAAATCCCGCGATAAAAGCTATATGCAATAGCTTGAAATTTTTCTGCCAAAACAACGCAAAAATTGCGTTTTTTCAACCACTTTTGCGATTTTAATCGGTTATAAAAAAAAACTACGCTAGATAGCTCAGATCAGCTTTGCTGACCTTAAAGCCTATCAAATGGGCTACAATTTCTGTATGGCACACCTCTGTCACTTGATCAGAAGTCTTTTAAATAATGGGTTTTGTTTGAAAAAATTGCGAAATTTGCAGGTGGATTTTAAAAATACGATGAAAGATTTTATCATAACGTTTATAGAAATGTAGCATACTCTTCAGACTACGTCTGTGAAGAGTATAATAAGAATTGGAGTTGTTGACGTGTACCATGGATATTTGCAACTCTGCGAACAATATGGGATGAGTTTAAGTTCACTCATAAACCAAACTAATGCACTTTGTAACAAGGAGTTTAAGTTGTAAAGCATTTGCGATATTTTTGATATGTTAAATCGCAAAGCTTGGCACGGAATATAAATCGACAGTTTATAAACAGGGCAAGTACATTTCGATGTTCTAATCTAATCTACCGTTCCTTCATTATTTGTTATCACAAGCCTATAAGCGTAATCTCGTTGGCCGCAACGGATTTGCCGATAATGCAATGCCTGTTTACACGTGTTATAATGCGAAACGGGCTCGCACAGGTCTGCGATCTTTCCCATCGTCCTGTCAAGCGTGGGTTACACAATAAGGGCAGTATCTACGCGCTCTACGTCCTTCGGCATTTAATATCATCGACTCGATGACAGTCGCGACTGTGTGTGTATACCCTTCCAATAAATCTGTCAGCGGGGACGTCCGCGAGACATGCAAATGTTTCGCTCGTATGATGGTTGAAAATGTTTAGCTCGTTGTCGCGGCCGATGGACAGACGGGATATGCCCTAATAAATGGCAAGCGGCCTTCTGAAAGAATCGGATGACAGATACACACAATATTCTTATGGAAATATGTATTAATATATACGCGCCGCGGGTAGAAAGGACGCATAAATTTTACGAAAAGATATGGAGAGAGGAGAGGCAAGAAGCACCTCTCTCCTATTATTTACGTTCAACATCTGCAAGGAAAAACAGAACGTACCAGCACTATTGTGTTCGTTTTTGATATCAATAACTTATACATTTAAAGAGATGGGTCAAATATGAACAAATATGGAAACGCTGACTTACGAACTCAATGCTTTGCGGCCTTAGGCCTATTGCTATGCATAAAATGTGAGCCATAAAAGCTTACAAAATAACTGTTCCAATATATTGTTATGATTTCATTTCATAAACAATAAAAATTTAAAAATAATAGCTTACCGAACTTTGAAAATCAGAAAAGATCAATAAAAAGATATTGTATGGAATTAAAAACAATAGTAAAAGCTAAATAATAGTTAGGATATTGAAATTAACAATGTAAAACATAATAAACAACAATGTAATAGAATAAGAAGTGTTAAACGAGAACTTCAGTGAAAGTGAAGAAACGTACTGTGTAACGAAGGCAGAAATCATAGTTAAAGTGATTACAAAACTATCATGAGATAGTACAAAACATTGAAGAATGTTATAGATATAAGTTAGGATTAGTAAATTTGAGTTATATAATGTTAAAAGAATGTTATTGATATAGAATAGTATGTATTAGATTTAAGAATAAGTAACTGTCAAGAAAACCATAAATATGGGAATAATCATATGAATAATAACCCAATCATAGGTTATCTTATACCAAAGTGTGTGGAAAAATGTAGGCAATATTAATTTAAAAAGAAGGAATCACTATCAATTAAAATAAGTTGAAAATCTCCAATAATTCAGAAATTATAGAATACTAAATTCTGATTGGTCGAGACGAATTCCCAGTGTCAGGCTGGTAACAATCAAATACTTCTGTCAGTTCACAACAATTAACTTGGCATGCTTGATATGAAAAGAAAGCATCTCATAGGTGGAAAATGACATCAATGTAGCGTCGGTTTTGGAGGCCTATAAAAGGATCTGAAAGACAAGCCAAGTCAGTTTGCATTAATATCTAAGCAGAGACTGTGCTTCTCTGGCAACTCACAAATTTCTAACCTAAGTTTATCAAAATAAACATCGGTGAACTCAAATGTTCCAAACTTCGATAAGTTCCAAGTCACCGAAGTTATTAAATAATTATTAAAAGTCAAGAAGTGTTCCAAGTGTCTGAACAAAGTAAAAGGTTGTAATAACCTCCAATTTATAAGAAGTATCCAACGATTGCCATTCTTCGATATAATTCCAATAAAGCATCGAAAAGTTTTATATCTTATCTAAAAGAATAAAACAAAGTATTTTCAACAGTTCCTGATCCTCAAGAAGAAGTAACCAAAATTAGTTACCTGTGATTATCGTGATATAGCAGAGTATTGTGTTAAAGTGAATCAACGAAATTAACTGGAAGTAAATTGAACATTGCCAACATTATTAAACACACTATTGGATATTAACTAAACGTAAGTTTGTTTATAATTTCTACATCATTGTATTATCTGTAAAGCAAAACGAAGATTGTTGATTATAACAGTATAAACAAATATTAGTTGTAAAAGTGATTTTTAGGTTATATCATAGATCTTGTGAAACATAAAATTTATTTACCCGAGATAAAAAAGGAGTCATAGAAATTAAATATTGTGAAATTCAAAGAATATTGTGTTTAATTCCATATAAATAATTCTATAGATAAACTTCAAGTTAAAAAGTTAATAAACTAAATAGAAACAAACATTAATTCCAAATAAAAATCAAAATATAAAAATAAAAGCTAGCCGGTAGAATAATCAAATAATATTCATAATAAATTAAAAAAAACTCCATAAGGGTTTTTTTTTATATTGATAATATATTATATATTATATATAAAAATTCTTGGGAAATAGGTCACATTAACACTTTGTTTCATATTTTCCTTTACGACGTTTCGGTCTCACGACCATCATGAGAAGACTTTTTATGTCAAAAAGGTTTTTTTTTAAAACTAATTATAGCATAAAGCGTCCGTATCGCACCAATTTCAATCAAAAACAGCCCACGTCGTCGAAACGAACAGAACCACGAATATCGAAATTGTACAGTCGATATTTCAAGTATAAAATATAACAAGAATCTACTATTCAGTAATATTCTTATAATATACAAGTGCATGTTGATAAAGTGTCTCAACGACTGGAGATAAAAACTATTATGTTGAGTATCTACCCTCGAACCAGATGTAACGATTTATGAGGTTGCAGACCTGTATTGGAATATTACTTTTGAGCATTCTTCCTAACACATAGGTTTAGCATCATGAAGACGCATGTAGGAATTTGCAAGAGTCTTAATTAATTAAGTTAGTATAAATCTGACTTAATGTCTGAATGTCAGTCCTATGATTTACAGATTTGGAGTCACGTTTTATGTGAATCATCTCCAGAATAGATCTTTTATGATAATTGGTTTCCTTAGTTAAAGTATCAACATTTTTGTAATCAAATTGATGGTTATAATCGAAGCAGTGCTTAGCAAGGGCGGTGGAGTTTTTAAGTTTTTATTTCTTGTGCTATATTAGTTATATCAGAATTGAAACTGGTATATCTTCCTAACCAAGTAGGTTTGATGTGCAATTTAGTTAAATCTTCGTTATCAATCATCAACAAATCGCTGTCATCCCAATAGATAAATGTGATGAGTTTTTGAGTTCTTTCAATTCCTTTCACCATAAGTTACAATTCGCAATTGAAACAGAAAATAACAATGAGATAAAATGTTTACATTTAACCAAATGATAACAAAGTTCTACCTAAATGGTACCTACACCAAATCTACTTGGTCAGGAAGATATACCAATTTCAATTCTGATGTACCTAAAAAATATAAGAACAATGTTATTATAAATGTGAGTTGTCCTGAACGAAAAACTGTATCTATAAAAAAACAAAAGAAACTTTAATAAAGAACGGCTATCTCATTGATTTAGTCAATTCCGTAACTAAGGATAAAATTCCTAAATTTCATAACTCATCTAGTAAAATCAAAACCAATAATGAGAAATCAAAAGAAAAAACATTACATATCACTATAATAAAGATTCTTCAGCCAGGTATGAATTATATATAAATTCTCGGGAAATAGGTCACATTAACACTTATGTTTTAGATTTTAGTTCTAAGTAATCAGGTTATTGAAGTAATAGGTCTTCTGATGATGGTCGTGAGACCGAAACGTACGTAAAGACTAAAATATGAAACATAAGTGTTAATGTGACCTATTTCCCGAGAATTTATATATAATTACATATCACTACCATTATACGAATGGTCTTTCTGAAAAATTAATTAATATAGTAATACATATAAGTCATAAAAGTTATTTAAGCCAGAAAAGTGTTTTAACTAAATTGAAAAGCAACGTATCTTCCAAAAAGATAACCCATTCTGTTTATTCCATCTCTTGTGAAGATTGCGAAAAGGTATCATCGGCCAATCTTCCCAATACCTCGATAAAAGATTGAATGGGCATGAATATACCAAAAATGCATCCACTGCACTTTAGATAATATGTAAAAGGCATAAACAATTTGACTGCAACAATACAAAAATTGTAAAAAATAATAATAAACGTTCAATATTGGAAAGTATCCAAATTAGAAGAAACAATTGTGTTGATGACAAAATAGATTCCAGGCTTTGAAAACTTTATAATAATCTAATTCAAACTTAACCAAATTCAGTTATTTTGAAGCACCACTTTCAATTGGCTCTTTAATTCAACCTAAAAAAGATAATGTATTATCTGACATTCATACGTGATAGTTTTGAAGTTGGATTCCATAGAATTATCTTAAATATGATTAGTTGCTAATAATAGAGATGAAATGTCAATCATAGAATAGCTAATTCATAAAATGATCATAGATATTTAGAATTGTATAATCTTGAAATAATGTCTTAGGTATTTATATTTAATGAACTATATTCAATCCATTCCAAATTGATAAACCAGCCATACATTACTCTTTCACACACAACCGATCCATTGTTTTCTGCAGTTTTAATTGGATTTTTAACACAAGTCGGCTGCAGACGCATTTCATTAATCCAAATCATCTAAAATCTTCTTTTCTAAGTTACATGGAAACACTAATTGACTGTACTCGAAACACTGTAGCGTGGTTGATTATCATCTAAGGTGAAAGCGTAATTTTACGAAGTTTCATTAGGATCGATGAGGTCGACCAAAATCGAAATTTTTCCATATGTACCCCTTACCCTTATAAGATTGAGGAAAATCGAAAAATTCTGCAAAATAGAATTTGCCATGAAGGAGAATTCAATTTGACGATTAGGTTGACCAAAATCTAAATTTTGAGTGCATATTCCCACTATAACATCATTTTATCACGCTTAATGTTCTGACGCCACCCAGCAAGAATCGACTCTTGTTCACATCTTTTTTTTTTAATTTCACGTCCAACTGTCTTCTGGAAAGCAATACCCTTCCACGATACCTTGTCTATTTGAAATAACTATCTTACACTGAAAAGAAATTTAAATTTCATTGAACCTTCATTTTCCACACGTTGCATACCCCTTTTCTATTATTCATCACACTATCGCAGTGTCGTCATGATTAACTAATTGAGCTTCATATGTACAAAGCTATCTAATCAGCTATCTCTTTGTATGTCAGAATATATTCTTGTAACCACATCATCTGACGCAAAAAGGTGTTTCGTTCACTGCGAAAAGCAGGGATATATCGTATCTATTTCAGTGATTTCGGAATCGTTGTATGAATAATAACAATACCCATCGGTTTCGAACGAACTTGATATGAATGTGACGTAGGCATACACAGGAGCTTGACAGGTTTATTGCCTCGACTGAACATCATTTAAATTCGAACGTTGTGTCATCTCTCAAACTTGCTACTCACATTCGACATTCCGCTGTATCTGACTTCCCAGCCAGATGTATTGTGTTCCTTTCGTTTTATTTACTCCGTTTTAATAGCATCATACTACTAACTTGTGTAACCTATTCGAGTACACGAGTCTGGAAAATTGGCATTTTTCTTAAATCTATTTTCACTTATCAAGTTGCATCCCGCTGCCAGAAATATTATTCCGCACCTCGTGCTTAATCCAAACCAAATATCTCCTTTGGTTTTTATAACTGAAAGACTATTCTTATCAATGTTGATTCAGGAAAATTTTCAAATGGAATTAAACCTTGTTGAAAATGTTTATTTTTTAAAACAAAGAGTAATATAAATATGTATTCTCAACTAAGCGTATTATAAGCTTAATTTTGGCAAATTTTTTCACTTGACGCTTTTTAAAATTAATTTCTTAATATCTTATTGGTGATATACTCCATCTCAAGTGTCTGAATCTAACAATAAACTAACCTAGTGTTGACGTTTGGAGATAATATATGTTCTCTTCTGTGTTCATTTGATGTTATTGCATCCAAAAATAAACTTGCAAATAAGTCACTAACCTAGGATTGCCGGTTGGATATAATATATGATCTATGATGTGTTTAGTGAATCTTATGGGTTCAATGCCAAAATAAGATCAAAGCTTATCGACCACAAAAAAAAGAAGGCCTTTTCGCTTAAATGTTTGTAACAAATTTCACTTTGGATCCACAAAAGAAGGGCCCTAATAATATTCCTGCCATCGATAGCCATATGTCTGCTTGATCTCAATACCAAAAAGGTTATAGGGCCAGACAGACCTGTCGTACTCAAGGAATGGGCTCATCTCATCAGAAATCTCTTCTGTTGTTCTACCACGAGAGATGCCAGATAGGCGAACTAGACGAGCTCAAGCTAGTCACTCCCCACTGTCAAGCTTCGAGAACTTCTTTCTACCAGACTTAATTTTTTTTCGAAAAGCTAAGTTCTGAAACTCTTTACCTAGTGATGACACCCCCGCTGCCACTATCCATAAAGGAAAACGGAGGCAACCGAACTCCATTTTTGTTTGACAAGTGTCTGAAAAGTGAATTTCAAACTTTTTCAGAAAAAATTCAATATGGCGACGCCAAATAAGAAGGAACGTCATTATACACCCGGCGGCCATAGTTCCTGAATTGTGGTAGCCGGTAAATTCAACATTTAAAACAATAATAATACCTGAAACCTGTATCGCTAACACATCAATCCTGAGATGATGAATTTCTCTCGAGTAGACAAGAACGACGTCACCACACACCTGGCAAGATAAGCGTGTCTGAATTTTGAAGCTAGTGTCAAACACGGGTCTGAATGTTAATTGATGGGATCTCGGGACTCTTCATAACCTTTATGAATGTTGCTGCATGGAAGGGTGATTACAGACAACAGCTAGAAAATTATCTACCAATGATTTATTTCTACATGAAACATAATTCCACAATAATTATATAACTTAATGAATGACCATGGCCTGCCTCGATTCATTGATATTTCCATTTATTTCTTCGTTATATCTTTCTAGAGGTACGATTTCGTTAGACGGTCCACTAGAACATTCGGGTTAGTCCACATGTTTTGAGGATTGCTGGTGCATTTACCAACATGTAACGATGTATTTCTGATATCCTTATGAATGTAATATTTTTTCTCTCTACGCACCGAACTACTCAGGCACCTGCTGCTTCTTCTATTTGCAAATAGAGGTCTGATAATATTATTGTATTCAATCTTATAAGCCAGGTGGCGTAGATGCATTGTACAATCTCGATAAGCTCGTGACAATTCCAATATGTTTTATAGAGCTGAAGAGATCTGTTTTATATTTAATTACGTGAATTTACCGGCGATCATAGTTCACGAACTGTATTGGTCGGGTGTGAGATGATCACACTATTTTCTACTTGCGGGAAATTTATTATCTTAGGATTGATGTTTTAGAGAGATACAGCTTTCAGGTATTATTATTGTTTTCCAAATACCGAATTTACCGGCTATCATAGTTCTTGAACAATGGTTGGCGGGCTGTGATGACGTCACTTTATTCTACTTGAGAGACATTCATTTCGCCGGATGTGTGATGACGTCATACTTCTCTACTTGAGAGAAATTTATCACCTTAGGATTGATGTGTTAGAGATAGGTACAGATTTCAAGTGTTATTATTGTTTTTCAAATGTCGAATTTACCGGCTCTCATAGTTCACGAACTAAAGTCACCGGGTGAATGATGACGTCACTTTGCCTATAACCTCCAGAACTTCAAGAAAAAAACGAATTCCTTATCCTACATTCCACTGCTGGCTCACACGATGCCACGATTATTGGTTTTCGTCTCGTGTAGTCGAAGTAAAAAAAATAGAACATCGTAGAAAGGTGGGCGATCTCTGCCTTTTCTGTAGATTTTCCATGGTCGGTGTTCATCAGGAATCTGGTCTGTATCCACGACGAAAGATACCAGAAAGGCGGAGTAGATGTGCTCAAGCTAGTCACTCCTCACTGTCAAGCTTCGAGAACTTCTTTCTACCAGACTTAATTTTTTATCGAACAGCGAAGTTCTGGAACTCTGTACCTAGTGATGATACCCCCGCTGCCACTATCCATAAAGGGAAAACGAAGGTAGCCGAACCTCATTTTTGTATCTAACAGCGAAGTTGTGGAACTCTTTGCCTAGTGAGGTCTTTCCCTAACCTCCACAAATTCAAGAAATTCGAGTGCCTATCTCCTCTCACAACATTCCACCTCTAGCTCACACGATGTTCCTTGAACTCCCACGCAGTCTAAGTATTGGAGAAAAGTAAACTATTAAGATGTAAGATTTGTAGGTTGCACTGGGTGTTTCATTGATAAAAGTACATAATATGTTAACTGGAGATAGCCATCTCCTAGGCGTAAATGTGTTAAATTTAAATTCAACATCATCAAATTTTTGTCATTCTACTACTTAACTGTTTGAGATTAACCTATTTTCCGCCGGTTTAGTATTTCCATGCGTTATTATTAGCCTTTCACTCGAAGCAGTTTATTCCGAATGAATACACCGAGATACCTAATTAAAATTATATCTCCATTATAAAGACCTGATCCAGACGCATCGTTCTACAAACATCACCAACAAAACTATCACCGCAGCAGCTTGTTATGAATGAGGAGCCGGTCCCATGAAGTTGCGATTAAGGAAACCTCCCAAAGCTTTATGCGAGTGAGAGCAGGTACATAGCAGCCATTATTTATCGTTCTTTCTGACGACAATCTGATATAATCACACAAAATCCTAATCAATGTTAATTTATGGCGGTCGACCCTAATAAACATATACGAACCCTTTGTTTCAGCTCTCTCGTATAAAAGACATTTAATAATGAGCCGAAAGGACACTTACAACAGTTTCAAATTTCGTCCGTGGGATGGATTTAAACTCTCACTACTCTCTTATATTAGACTTGTGTGTGTATTCGGATATGAAAATGGATTCGTTATACCCATTTCGTGATGAACATTAATTAGCAAAACCTTCCAGTTTTCGTTTTTTTTGCAATCGATTGAATCGTAAACTTAATATTTATTTCATTAAATAGTCAGTACCTTAAAATTCTTCCGAACTTGATGCCTTTGAGACGGTACTACAATATAAAATTAAATGTACCTACCATTCAACCCACAATAATATTTATCAACGTGAAAGCGTATTTGGGCTCTTCTCATAGACTTATTAAGATCTACCGGATACTCTCCAGAAAATAACTATCAGTAATTCAGACATATTACGAAGTCTACTTCCTTATATTCTGTTTTGGATCGCCAGATCCACTACCTCATCTAGCGATAACTGGATGATTCATTCCACTTGGAGCGTTTGTGGTAAGCATAAATAATTTTTTCAAATTACTGTACGATAATGTAATTGTTACCTGTCTATGTTCGCGCATGTCACATAACCCAGCCGAACCTTCTAAACCGTTGAATAGTATACTACTTGTCTAGCTTATGCGGCAATATAGAGCGTCTGGCTCGCACAACTCAAAAGACTCAAACTCAAGCTGTATATTATGTAATCAAACTACTCGATTTCGAGTCGCGCTAATCTTAAAACTCTCATAATGATCAATAATGACTGTTTATTGTACCCCCTTTGTTTCTAACTCAACCTAATCTGACCGAACCTTTTTTTTTTGTTGGAGGCTTAGAGAATGTAGTTTACAAACCTCCTCCCGTAATCTACCGGGAAGAGAGTGTGGCACTCACCCTTGGGTACTACCCACTAAGCTCCTCTCCTCTTTTTTATCCCTTGCCGCCCCGGAACGGCGTCTATATATATTCTTGAACCATTTGGGGATGTATGTTACGTTTTCTTGGTATTCTGGTTCTTTATATGAATGAAACTTGAAAAAAACTCTATTTTTTGACGTTTCGACAATATTTCATTATCTATCTATTTTCTGAAATTTTTCAATTTTCCAAAATTTAGGTAGGTATGGAAAAATCCCGATTTCGGTCGACCTCATCGATTCTAATGAAACTTTGTAAAATTACGTTTTTCTTGATCAGAAATTCCATTTCAATGTTCTAACGTTAGGTTCCATACATTAAATGGCTATTAACCATGCTACAGTGTTTCGGAAGCTGTTATCATATTATAGTGAGAATATACTCACAAAAATTATATTAAAATTCTTCAGAAATCACACGGAAGTTCCAGAAATATCACAATTTTGTTAGGGTTTTATATTTTACGTAATCTCATATATGTTAAGTATGGAAAAATTTCGATTTTGGTTAACCTCATCGATCCAAACGAATCTTCGTTGAATCACGTGTTCCATGATGAGAAATTCCCTTCCTCGCCTTGGAAAATATTCATACTGAACGAATCAATCGAATTAGTTTCGTTTCCATCCATTATGAAATTCTCCCGGACAATTAATCTCGCAGCCGTCTGTCGTTTGAAGGAAGACACTTAAGGTATTATTGGCACATGTTGAGAATTCGCAGAATCTAGGAATATGAGTATGCAATAACATAAAGGAACACCTGCGATTGTTTGAGAAACCAGCAGATAAAAGACCATAATTCTCATCATTTAATTAAACAAAATATCCATAATAGTATTTACATTATGAAATAAAATATGTCCTCGCTCCTTCATTGGCGGCACGACAGAAATGAATAAAAACGTATAATTGCCTGCGAGGTCTCTTATAGACGCAGAAAGGAAACAAGCCATATATATCTGTATTCATACATTAATTATAAAAGTCATAAAGCATCATGATTTAGAATGTCTCCGGCTATATGTAATAGTTTATAGGAATTTCGCCGAGCATCGCGTTTCCATCTAGAAACAGGAACACGTGCCTGGTTGCCTATTTTGGCACACGGTATTTGGGCTAAACGTGTTCAACGCGTTCTGGCTTCGATATTATCCACCATGACTTTGTTGTTACCATCAATCTCCTGGGTAAATATGTTGGGATGTCATCATTAATGCCTTCGGTTGTAGGAAAAGCGATCCGTTAATTGATTCAAAGAGAGAGTTTTGCTCTTTTGATCCGGAGCTCTAGTCATAGTTTGACCAATTGCTGCTGTTTGTTCATAAAGATCCTATACGAAACCGTATAAGGGAATCTAACCCACCAAATTTGAAAGTATCGAAGTATTATTACAGCAACACAAACTATTTCATAAAGTAATTCACGTTTTATACAATAGAATCTTATTGTTTTCATTTTTCACATGTATTATAGACCTTCAAACTCGATATAAAATTTTTATGGTCCAGCATAGTAGCAATAAAGCACACCTGTTTATTAACTCACAACAGATAAATGAAGGACAAATCAGATCTTGCTGTAGATTATCTCATATGTAGAATTTCGAAGCAATGCGTTGATGTATAATGGTATATCCATAATTATTTTATTTGAGCTGCACCATTTCCTTAGTGCAGTCAGGGCCGATTGTATCAAGTCCATCAGAGTGTTCCGAAATTTTCCTCTGACGATTATGATTATGTCGTGACATCCTAGGTTGGCCACTTTTCTCAATCCAGCATCGAATTCCAGATGATGGGTGAGAGTATTGCCCCCGTGAACATCCGTTTTCCACAGAGCTACTAATCTCAAGAGACTTGTAGGCTCCTATTTTTCAGCATGTCTCCAGGTGCTTGCTAGGTTGGGAACTCTTCCATCCTTCTTTGAGGAACCGATCTTTTTAGGGTCTTCAGCATAAAGGACGTTAGGCAGATAGGTCTAAAATTCTTGGCGTTAGTTTAGCTTTCTCTACCCACTTAAGGAATGAAAACTACGATAGATGTTTGCCATTCACGGTGTGTGTGCTCTAACTAGACTGACAAAGGGCCTGACGATCTCCCTCAGTCTCCTAGAAAGAATGACCGGGAGATAACGTTCACTCCGGGCAATATATACGGGCTGAAGAGACTATGCTACTGGCGAGATCCTAGTCCATCCAGTGGACCTATCCCTTTACACCGGATTTTATCAAGCTACCTAAAGCTTCCCGTGCTTCTCAAAGCCAGATTCACATCAGGTGAGTCAGTGTCTAATCGTCAAATGTAGTATATCGACCTGACGGAAGTTCTATGGCTCCCAGTCAAGCTTTCGTGTTTCGAGCTAGTATCTTGTTCAGTCTAGCTGCCTCTTTGTCTGTTTCAATTTCACTACAAAAGACTAGCCAGTTTTCTTTATGAGTTGATCTCACTTGCCTCATCTAGTTTCTCTGTGATTACCGCCAAGCTGTCCACTCTGATTGTTGGCTATTTTTGCGGGCTTTTTTGGAAAGAATCTTCATTCTATCTTTAGCTACTTTAGTTAATTCCACCATGTTATTCCATAGCTTTCTTTGCCCTTGCTGTGGGAGCAGTTGTCCACATGGCCATTGAGAAAGATCAGATACAGAGAGAGGCTTCTTTTGAGATGCTCAAGTCTCTAATGTATCTCAAGATAGTTTGGGAGCGTAGTGTGGTTCTCCTGTCAACGGTACCATACGTTGGCTCCTTTCTCTTTCTGAGGAGGTTGGTGGTGGTAGCCAGGAACTCAAGCAGGGCCCTGGTTCGGTGATTGCTATCGGTCGGTGCTGCCTCACATCATGTAATGTGTGTTGGCATCATAACCAATAATCAGAGGCTGGCGATTCCTTTCGCAGTACCTGATAAAATCACATACTTCCCTTGTTTGGACCTCTTTGTTCCTTCCAGATGGAGAACAACTGCAGCCTTACCAAAGTCCGCTGTAGAGCACTCCACAAGTGGAGTAGAATCTGAACCTATCGAGCTCATATATGACCCGCTTTTGGATTCCATATGACCTTGCTCCTAATCCCGTCGCCATGTTCCTAACGATCCATGGTTCATAAATTAATGCTATGCCTGTCAGCATCACAGGAGCGTCTTTGCTGTGATGCAGGTTGATCTGCTCAAATTTAAGTTCCACTTGAGCCATCGTGATAGTGTGTATATTCCGATATCCCATTTTCTCTTCGCCTACACCAGGTTCCCCAATGTCAGGCTGGGTCACTACTTGAGAAGGCGATGATGTATAAGACGTCCTCTGTACTTCCTCTCCCTGTCAGGGAAGATCCACCGAAGCAGAGGACGATGGTTTTATGTTGCGGGCCAATGGTTCCGACCAGCTAGTTTGGGATCCATAAGATTCCCAAGAGAGGTCCGCAATCCCCGGTCAACGATTCCGCTGAACACGGTATGTGCAAACTCCAGGTTGAGAGGTGATTTTCCTTTCCACGGGAACCACCTTGGTGGATGGAGGGTTGCTCTTTGGTTCTGAAGAGTTGCTACCCTCCCTTAGATATATCCAGGAGTTGTAAACAAGGCAGTCTATCACCCGGGATTCAGCTCAGCCTCTTCTCTAGATTCGCTTGTACAGATTCGTGATGGCCCAAATCGACTCCTTCATTCATTCCAAAGTCCTTGATGTGCTGCATCAGCTGAGCTACTATTCTTACAAGTCACGACTCTTTAGTGGCCAGCACATGTCAAGGTCTTGCAGTCCCTGAGGGAACAGGATGACGTTGTATAGCATATATCACGAAGATGGTATTAGCCTCTTTTAAATCTTCCACTCGAGGGAGTGAAAACTCGGGGGTTGAAGCCGCTCCACTAAGTGACACGTGACACGGAGGGCTTCGGCCTAGGCATTAAGGGACTATGTCATCTACTTTCTATTAGTCTATGCGTTTACATTTTGTTTTCAATCATTGTTAATATCATTGATTTGATGAAAATGAATATCGTTACATGTATGAGGGACGTGAGTGTCTAATTTTTTGTTATGCTCCATCGACGATGTTAAAGGCCATTATCAGAAAAAATGAAATTGGCAGAAACAATTTCGATCGATAGAGATTTGTGCGTATCTTTAGCTCCAGTGTTTCTGAATCTGAATTAATATTTCTTTCGAAGCGAGATACAAATTCATTTCATTGATACCTTCCATTTTGAAATCGGGATCAAGTTGAAATTATTCGCAGACGTCCTGTTATGGTAAACTAACTTTTACACGAGTACTCACCGTTGTCGTAACAAGGTACAATCAAACTGTCAGAAATGGTAAAAGTGGATACTGTTTACCAAATGGTCCAACTAATAAGAGGTATCTACACACGTTTCTAGTGCCTTAGCGGTTGGTAAATGTCGCGCTTGTTAACCGCTTGTCCGACTATGTTATGATGCATTCTATAAAAACTCTCACTATACGTCTGTAGCTACTTGCTTGACAACCTCAATAAATATATTATATGTTTTGTACAGATAAGCGTGATACAATGTTAACCAACACTTTCGTCGCATTTTTTGCCTGTTAGAGTAACAAGCTGATCATTATTTTGATTGATGCTCTCGCTGATCGGATACCACGTCGTAATGGCATTAGGCTTTACGGTAGGGCATCTCATCAACAGAAACTTTATAGTCTATCATATCCTTCCTCACAATAGCTAATTGTAGCTTGATACCCTAATATTAATTTTTTTGGTATTTTAGAAGATTTCGATTATAATATAATAATAATAATAACAATAATTTTATTTGTTTTATATGGTACATGGGTATCATACTACAGTACTATATAATTAGTAGCATAATACAGGAAAAAAATAGCAATTCATTTTAAGTCAAATGAAATTTTTAATGAATCTCAAAAGGAGCATAAGAGTCCTGTGGTGAGATTAATCTATCCAAACATAATTAAATATTCACCAATTTTATTTTATTGGTAAGTTAATTCAAAAATTTTCAGATAGCAATTTTTAATTCAGATATGAAATTTAAGTCTCTATAAGTTGTACATGAGTTGAGTGGGAATATAATCAACATAAAGTAAGGAAAAGATTTTGATGACATAATTTATCTAACAAAACGAGGGTTGAATATGTGAGCATTTTTTAAATCTATGAATTGATGTATTTCTATTCTACTTAATGACTGTATCCATTTTTTGCATTTGCTTTCAAACAAGGTAATAGAGTTACAATATTTTATATCAGTTGGTAATTTGTTATATATTCTAGGAGCAAGGAATGTGAAACATCTTTGACCAATGACTTTTGAGGTTTTCGGAATAATGAAGGCATGTTTGCTATATCGAGTATGGTGATCATGATTTATTCTATTTTGCTCAATCAAAACACACTTGTGTCGACCAAGTAGTATTAAACAATAAAGTTGTCTTAGGTCCAAAATTTTTGACTCTCGGAATATTAAACTCGTAGGATACATTTTTGGTTTTTTGAAAATTATTTTGAGAAGCCATTTCTTGTATGACTTCTAATTTGTTTATTTGACCAGTGTATGCACCCCCCAAGCTATAATTCCATACCTCAGTTGAGATTCGGCAAGACTACAATATATCATAATTAGTTGTTTTATGCTTAATATTTGAGTCAGAACTTTAAATTTTGAGAGTAATCCTCTTATCTTTTGTATTAATTTATTTATACGGAAATTTCATCTAAGGTTAGAATCAAGTATTGAGCCAAGATATTTGATTTGAAATGTAATAGGAATGGAATGAGTTGAATCACCATTATTTATATCAAGTGATTCGAGTGAAGAAGCAGATTTCTCATTTATGTAAAAAGGAACGCATTTTGTTTTATTAAAGTTTATTGACAGCAAATGAGCATCAAACCAGCTTTTTATTATCTTAAAATCATTTTCTGCTGTTTCTTTCACTATTTCCTATGTAGGGCCTGTATACAATAGGACTGTATCATCAGCAGAACTGATTATTTTACAGCATGAAGATACAGAGAATAAGTCGTTAATATATATGTTAAATAAAGGTGGTCCCAACACCGTTCCCTGTGGCACTCCAATTTTAATTCCTAAAAAGTCGCTATTTATTCCATTAGTTCTCACACATTGAGATCTGTTCATGATATAGCTCTCCATTATTTATTTGAATTTTTAACAGTCGTGTCGTGTTATGAATGATACAATAAGATGGGCTGCTCATAAAGTCCCCGTTTTTAGTGGAAATAGTTTATTAAAAATTGTCAGACTTTGCTTAACTAATAGTGCAAAGACTTGTGGAAAGTTTAATCAGTGTTTTCAATTAAAAAACATCGCAATTCTTCAAAATAAGTGGATAGTTTGAAATAATTGAATCCATAGTGATCAGCTTGTAGCTTATCAGCAACTGTTTTTGTCTCCTTCACCTTCTTTTTGCCTCCTAATATGCCTGGAATGCAGCGAACTTTCTTCGTCAGAAATAAGATGTTTACCATTACAACGGCGTTTACTGATGTTTCACTGCAAATCTTGTCGTAATAACGATTATGTGAATCTTTTACAAAGTAAAATTGAAGATAAAGAAGCGTCAATCAACGACAAACTTGAGATCATCAAACTGCTTCAAGAAAAATTGCATAACTATGAAAATGAAATGATGAATAAACACTCTTATGCGAAGGTATTAATTACAAATGGTAATCAGAAACTAAATTCCAAACCAATAAATGTACCTGACTTAATTATTAAACCAAAAATCAAACAGCAATCAATAATAACCAAACAGGATATAGACAACAAAATAAAATTAGCTGAATTAAAAATTGGTGTAAAGAAATGTATCACTACAAAAACAGGCTCAGTTGTTATAAAATGCCAGAGTAATACAGAATTAGAAGTCTTGGAAAATGTTGTACGTAATAAGTTACAGGATGAATATAACATCGAACGAAGTAAATTAAGGAAACCCAGAATTAAAATTCCGAATTTTGACCAAGAAATGACCTTGGAAGAAATTGAAAAGTCTATTATCAATCAGAATGATTTGCCTGATGATTTAAAGATTACTTACATTAAGAAAGGTCGTACCGGTAAGAATATAGTATTTGGTGAATGTTCAGCTGCAATATTCAAAAAGCTAACAGGCACAAATAAAGTGTACATCGGATGGGAAAGATACGCAATCTACGAAGACCTAAATATACCTCGATGCCACAACTGCCATGGATTCTACCACAAAAAAGAAAACTGCCCCATTGATCACGTTATCTGTCCCAAATGCAGTGGGAATCATCAAGAAAATGAGTGTACAAAAAGTACTACTTGCTGCGTGAACTGTGTGAAAAGTAATCAGATATACAAGGTGAATTATAATGTGAGTCATAAGGCAATCGATAGGTAGGGAATGTCCCTCTCTGGAACATCAGGTTAAGATACTACAAAGCAAAACCGACTATTACACATAATGGTTCTACTGGACGAAGAAGTTATTTTACAAGACCTAAGTTTAGTCTACGAAGAACATGAGGGAAATTAAAAAATAATGTGCAAAGTGGAGAAGACAACATAACATCTGAAATGATAAAAGATAACCATGTATTTCTATTAAAACCGCTAGTCCATATCATAAATCGTATTTTCTGTACAGGAGTATATCCTGGAGCCTTAAAAAAAGCCATAATTATACCTATTTACAAGCAAGGCAATAAAGAACTAACAACAAATTATAGACCGATAGCCCTAATAAGTACTATTAGCAAATTGGTAGAGAAATGCATTAAGTTTAAACTGGCTGAGTTCCTAAATAAACATGCTATTTTATCTAATAATCAATATGGATTTAAAGAGGAAACCAGCACAGAAGATGCGCTAAGTAAAGTTACAGAAAAAATACTTAGTACTTTGGACAATGGTAAAAAGGTTATAGGAATATTTCTAGATCTAACCAAGGCTTTTGACACTGTGGCACACGAAATCCTACTCCACAGATTAAACAATATGGGCATTAGAGGAGTAGCAAATGATTTATTAAAATCATACCTGACGAATAGAACCCAACGCGTAAGAATAAATAGTAGTCTAAGCGATCCTCTAGAGTTGGGATTTGATGTGCCACAGGGTACAGTACTTGGTCCCTTTTTGTTCAACCTGTATATTAATGATATACTCTCTCTACTTGACACAGGGAGCGTTTTCTGTTTTGCGGACGACACGGCAGTAATTGTGAGTGGAGAAACTTGGGAAGCTACTCTGAGTGAAGCAGAAACTGCGATAACAAAAATGAAAGAATGGTTAGACTACAGTCTATTGTCACTAAATGTGCAAAAAACAAAGTTTATAGCCTTCGGATTTACTCGAGTAAATTTGCCGATGATCACAAACTTAAAAATTCATGACTCAGTTTGTACTAGGACTGTAAATGACTGTAAATGCAAACACAAGGTAGAAAGAACGCAATCTCTTAAATACTTGGGAGTATTTGTTGATGAAAATTTAACTTGGAAAACACATGTTTTGTATGTAGTAGGTAAAATAAGAAAACTCATATATAAATTTTATGAACTAAGAAATGTGCTACAAGGAAAGTTTCTTAGAATGGTTTATTACTCTCTTGTTGAGTCGGTGATAAACTATGGCCTACTGGTCTGGGGAAGTGCCTGTAAGACAGTATTGGAACCTTTGTTTGTAGTACAGAAATATGTGATTAAAGTAATGTATTTTAAAAAAAAGCGATTTTCAACTGAAATCTTGTTTAAAAACTATAAATTTCTTACATTGGAACAACTACATGTTAAATCAATAATCAGGTTTATGCTCAAAAGGCCTTACTATAAATTAGAATTGAAGCATCAATTAAACACGAGAAATGCATCTCAACAAAATGTACTACTTCCCTCTGTCAAGCACTTAGCCATGCAAAAGCACATAAATTTTACTGGTCCAAAGGCTTTTAATGCCTTGCCCCTGCAATTGAAAACACAATCATACAAAAGAAATAAGCTCAAGATTGATATGTGGATTATAGAAAGCGGGTTTAAGTTTAATTTTCGCTGAGTTCAATTTGATCAAATATAGCTTTAATTCCCTTCTAATTTGGACTTAGACTTAGTATAACAATTTTTCAAATTTATAATTTATAGTTAGCTTAAGGTAGGCACAATTTAAATTTAAATAGATAATGCTTGAGAGATTTTTGTACATACTGGAGAATATCTCTCAAAGTACGTCATCATATTCAATATACCTAGATGTGGTCAATATATTCATTAAGTTAGGAGTTACTGCACACACAGTTTGTTATATTCTATTGTGCAGCTCATTGGATATAGAACATAATGTAACATAATAATGTAATGTAATATTGTTTAATATTGTTTGGTGTTCTATTAAATTTATTTATTATTATATATGATAATATTACATCATTAGCAATACATGCTGACGGTGATAACGAAAACTTAGGGTATTTGTGAATAATTAGACATATAGATAATTTTTTAATAAATATGAAATGTAAAAAACAAAAAATTACCTGAACCCAGAAGAGTATGCCACTCTATTCAATAATACGCCCAATAAAGTGCTGAATATCATGCATTCTAACATAAGAAGTATAAGAAAGAACTTCAATGAGTTCTTGGCCATGTATAAAACATATGCATTTCACAGTTGTGACATTTTTATTTTGAGTGAGTGCTTTCGGCTGGAATCTACTGATAACTTCAATATTCCTGGATACGATACCACATACAATGGTGCTGACTTCAATAAAAATGATGGGACAGTGATTTTAATCAAATCTAATTTAAATTATAATGTCGAAAACATCAAGCTTGCGGTAAGTGGTGTAACCTTATCCATTTTGAAACTTGCTTGCAATGGCTTATCTTGTAGGATCATTGGCGTATACAGGCCCTGTCCTAGCAATTTGACTGCATTCATTGAAGAGATTGACAACTTTTTCATGATGAGCGAAGTTAGTCCCAAACTTGAATTTTTCATTGGTGACATTAATATAGATATTATGCAAGAAGATGATGTAAATGTAAATAAATATATTTCCGTCATGGCTAAATATGGCTTTAAACCATACATTCGAAGGCCCACTCGTATAACAACAGATAATGCCTCATGTTTAGATCATATATTTGTTAAAATGGAATTCAACCTAACTGGAAAATATATACCAAGCTCATTCATTATTGAATGTAATATCACAGATCACTATCCTGTAATGATTAATATTAACAGGGAAGGCAATAGTAATAAACATAACAAAAATAATAAAACTACCTTTTGCGGATATAATATTGCAAAACTAAATAACGTATTATCACTAGAAAATTGGCATAATGTTTTACAATCTGGCCATGCACAACATGCTACTAACATACTCTATGCAACCTTTAATAATCATTTAGAGGCAAGTAAAAAGATATTCAAGAAAAATACTAATGAATCTAAAAAAATTAAGCCTTGGATAACAGCAGGTTTAATACAATCAATAAAACATAGAGACAAAATGAAAAAAATGCTCAATTGTAGATACTCACCTCTTCTAGAATTAGAGTACAAACGTTATAGAAATCATTTAGATAAACTTCTAAAGCAGACAAAAAACGAATATTACTTGAACGAAATACAAAATAATCAATATGACATGAAGAAAATTTACCGTATTATGAGTGAGGCTACCAATGAAAAAAATAATAGATTATCCAACAAATTCCAGGTTGTTGACGAACATGGCAATGATTTTGATGATGATAATGAAAGGGCAAACTACTGTGTCAAATATTTCACCAATATAGGTATCGATATGCTAAAAAATGTCCCTATTCAACAATTTATGCCGCCACCACTTACTCCAAATCGAAATTCCATGTTCTTAACCCCCGTAACTGATACTGAATTGATACAACAAATATCTTCACTAAAAAACAATAGTTCGCCCGGAATAGATAATATTACCACCAAGATGATCAAAAATATACACATTCACATACTGGTCCCTCTTGTACACATTTTCAATCTCATCTTCTCAACAGGAGTGGTCCCGTATCAGTTCAAACAATCCATAATAACTCCTATATTCAAAGCAGGTGATAAAACAAAAATAAATAATTACAGACCGATAAGTGTTTTAAACAACTTCGGTAAAATCTTTGAAAAATGCCTCAAAAATCGTTTAATGGAATTCCTCAAAGCTAATCAGATCTTGAATGACAATCAATTTGGCTTTCAAGCAGGTAAATCAACAAGTGATGCCATGTACACTGTAGTAAACGAAACTATAAGCATCCTGGACAAGAGTAGTAAATGTATAGGGGTCTTTCTAGATCTGGCGAAAGCATTCGACACAGTGAACCATCAGAAACTCCTTTCTATTCTTGAAACAAATGGGATTCGAGGTACTGTGTTGGATGTTTTCAGCAATTATTTAGATAATAGACAACAACAAGTTAAAATCCATGACTCGCTAAGTATTCCGACTACCGTCAAGATAGGAGTACCTCAAGGGACGGTACTGGGACCAGTACTCTTTCTGCTCTACATTAATTCAATGCTTTCACTATCCAATGCTAAAATTGTTTCCTATGCTGATGACACTGTTATCTTATTCGAGGGTGATTCTTGGTCACAAGTTAAATTACATGTCCAAAGTGAACTAAACATAATAACGAATTGGCTAAATGCTTTCCAACTATCTCTGACTGTCGAAAAAACGCATTATATAGCTTTTTCTGCCAATAATGCAAATAGACCAGAGTTCCAGAATATTAGCATCACTAATCTAAATAAAAACATCACAGAAGTTAACCAAATCAAATACTTAGGCATTATAATCGACAAAAATCTCAGGTGGGAAACTCACATCAACTACTTAACAACAAAACTGAGAAAACTGATTTACAAATTTTATATACTGAGAGAGATACTGTCGACTAAACTGTTACTTATAGTATACAAATCACTTGTGGAGTCACTCCTGCGCTATGGTATACTAGTGTGGGGTGGTCTGTATGAGAACTCATTACAAAATCTCAAAGTGATCCAGAATTTTATATTAAAAATCATTTTTAGACGAAAAAAACGTTCCTCGACAAATGCATTGTATTCTACAGATATATTTAATATTCGGTCATTATATTTTCTAACAATTTTAATATCGGCCTATAAGAGTAGTCATTGTCAGCAAACTTTAAATCATGGTTACAATACGCGCGGCACGTTGAATCAGCTACTTGTTACACCTCTTAACAACAAGAACATAAGTCACCGTTTTGTAACATTTATTCAACCTAAAGCCTATAACCTATTACCTCTTGCCATTCGAAAATGTGCTAACCTCAAGAAATACATTTCAGCCATTAAACTTTATATTTATAGTAATTACAGCGACTTCTTGAGAATTATAAAAACTTAAACATAGTATATTTATTATTCTTACCAGCTTACAGCCGTAACTGCACTGTTGAATTTTGATTCACACAATTACTGCATATTGTAATATGTGTTGCTTTGTACCCATTCACCCTCCATCTTTTATATTATTTATACTGTTCCTTTCCTTATCCTTATTTCTTAATTATCTTGTATTCATTTTATGCTGTTCTTTTTTTCTCACTACACAATACAAGTGTGTACTCACTTAGAGTGTGGGAGAAAAAAAATTCACAGTATGTGAAATATTATTATATTTGTAATATTTGTAATATTTTGTAATTTATGTTGTAATATATTCAATATATTCAATTAATTTTAGGCTTATTCCTCTAATTCCTACCTTTTCCATTGCCTCTATTAGTTTCTCGTGACTCACGGTATCGAATGCCTTGGCTAGGTCTATGAAGATACCAAGGCAAGGATTACTCTTATCTAGGGACTTATAAATATTTTTAGTGAGTAAGGCAATCATATAAAATATGATCTTCGCCAATTGTATTTTGAACATATCTAGACCAAACTTCCGGCTTTAAAACAGATGCTTCCATAAAGATGTTGATTATTTCTGGAGAGTCGGACTAGCCTTAGAAAATATTTGGGAGAGATGAACGTCTTTGCAAGGTGAACCATAACCGTGTCTTGGGCGTTATAACACCCCCACTGTAGTTACCGGATTTAGGAGCATACGCCATGTGGTGCAGCGGAATGAAATAGAACTACTACTCCCGACACCCGCACCTCGCGCAAACCACATTATGTGCTAGACTAAGCTCCACAACAGGGACATGGTCAATCAGCGGGCATAATCGGGACTATGAGAATAATTCATGTCATGTCTAGTGGTAAAGAATACATTGAAAAATCTTGGCTTCCGTATAGATTCCGTGTCACAATAACAGGACTGAATGCCGGCGTTTCGCCAACCATTACTGGTGGCATCTTCAGGGTAGTCTTCAGGCTTTAGGCTTGAACTGAAACTGATTCTACTGGTTTCCGTAGCCGTATTAATTGTAGGAAAAAATCCTTCATGATACTCAGTTCACTGCCTTCACTCCGGTGGTTAACTCCGTTCTGGTACCTTACCCTGCCGTTGTGTGATCATGTGCGGAGTGGAATTTTCGAATATGGGTTTCCAAACGTTGTGAAGGTAATATCCTGAGTCATGGTTTAGATTATTTGGATGTCTTAGGATTTCTATGGCTTCAAGGATTTTTCGCTGACAGCTCGGGCTAGGATTTTAGTATTTTCAGAAAGGATTTATTGATCAGTATCAAACTTGTGTTGCACAAGTGCATATCTACTGGTCACGAAGCCTTGTACAGAGCTCATCGTTTTTTTTTTAAATTTGGATATTTTCTAATATTAAACCTTTGTTATTATTTTCATTCAATCTTTTTACAAGGTATTGGGAAGATTTGCCGATGCATACTTTTTCACAATCTTTATTCACTATAGCATTCATAAATAGATAGAAAGATGTGAATAGTAGTGATGAGGTTTAGAAGTTTGTTGAACTGAAAAGGTTCAATTGATGGAATTAATTTCACGTATTGTATTATTACTCACATCAAAGTGAACGATTTTGAAACGGAACGAATATACTGGTCGGAACATATTAGTGAATTATGTAAAAAATTAAATAGAGCTTATTATTCAATGCGTGTTGTGAAAAATACATTATTATTAAACTACAATATCGCACTATGGGGACAAGCTACAGATATCAAGCGCATTTCTATTTTACAAAAAAGAGTTCTGAGAACTATATTCAATCTTCCTTATAATCACACATGCGTAGATATTTAAAAAAAATACAAAATTATGACAGTTACAAGTATTTACTTGTTTAAAATAATAAAGCTCATACACCAAAATATATCCTCATACCCCACCTGTGGGTCTTCTAATCAATATCCTTTAAGAAATAAAGATGATTTATATATTGCAACACCAAAAGATGAATTTTATAAAAAATCGCCCGAATATGCCGGTAAACTTTTCTATAAGATGCTCCCAAGTCACATAAAGTCAAGCCTATCACATGCTAATTTTAAAAACAAATTAAAAATATTTTTAACAGAAAATATATTTTACAAAATCTCCCACTTCGAAACACATTGTAATAATATAACCTGATGCCGTGATTTTAATTTTATTTCAACTTTATTCTAAATTTTAAAAACTTAGTACTTTTGGGTGAAATATTCTATATTATACTTATATCTCGTTTTTGTAGACGTGTCTAATCTGTACTTTGTACGGGAAAAGACTAAATATATTCTTATTCTTATATTGAGGAAACTAACCTGCCTGATGATGGTTTCCGACTATTGAAGAAACGTAGACAGCTTTTGTCTAGCTAAGATTCTAATTTCCAATTCATGATAGCCTACAGTTATATTCATAGTAACGCGAAACATTTTATTTATTTTAAGTGATCCCCATAAATCGGAATTGATGATGTAAATTACTAACAATCTGTTTTAGAGACCTGTTTCTATAGAGTAGGTACATGAATAAAATCGTGCTTATCAATTTCTCTATGAGGGTTCACTATCGAGGAAATAAATCATCATCAAGATGTTGGTGGTATTATTGAGATCTCAAGGAAGTTTGAACGTTTATAATTCTGATCTGCAGTGAGAAAGTAAAGTTTTATAAATAATTGGAGATACGTGTAGAGTTGTCACGGTGAGAGGTACAGACCTACAAATCACTTAAGATCCAGTTTCAACCTAAAACTGAACATAAATCTATATTATATCAGGTCCAATCCCAATTAGAGGAAGTCTGTTTGGTCCCAGCGTCTTGTGACAATAACCCACTACTTCGGCGTGTACGTCAAAGAATTTTTTATCAAAAATATCTTTCTCAAGGTATACCCAAATATAAAATACATATTCCGTCTGCAGTCCTGACATTTTAACTTGAATATTATTTTAATCGCTACATTAATTAAATGAATTTGGTTTTATTAAAATGTTTCTAGACTTATGCACTGTATAATGATCTAATTAGCGCGTTATCAATATTTCATTAATTGAAACTAGTTATGATAACCGATCCGAACAATTGTATCACTGGTTCTAATACATTTAAATCCTAAAAACCATATTGCTTGAATTATCATTTGTCTATGATAGGTAGGTACGTACTAGGGGTGACAATCCCGCACCATTGGTTCAATCCCGGGACGTTTGAGATAAAGGTGTGATTTTTCCAAAAATGCAATGAAAACGAGATATTACGAAAAAACCTCGAATCCTGCTTTCTGTGAACTAAGTATTAGCTTGAAAATCAAACTTTTCATAGGAATTTTATTCTATATTTAATAATAATCGTTGAGCTAGGTTATGAATATTTGCAGCATTATGTTGGTTACACCATGTCTCCATAGCAAAGTTATCTAATAGTCGAATTGCCCACAAAACCCTTCCACGACACTTTTTGTCAGTCATATTCGAGCAACTTCCTCAGACATTCTTCGCAAATATAGATAAGTTTGAAATAACAACAATGCTCAATTTTAGAAAGTGTTTCGTCTCGAATACTTCTTAAAGATGAACCCTTTCACGCCCTACAGGGCAAATTGAATACAATGTGCGAATGTCAATTGTAATAAATGTATTTTGTCTGTTTGTATAGAATACCTGAATATAATTTATGTCACTCGCAAAATTAGGACAGGAGGAGATCGTGCTTTAGACTCAACAAGAAGTATTCAGCGCTTATGACGTCTAATATATCAACGATACATTAAGAAATGTACAGGTTGTCTATTTTAGACATTTAGAGATTTTCCTTATCGCTCATTCTTTTCTAATATAGAGTAAAATAATAGAATTTTTGTACTCCTGCTTATGAAAAGCCTACTACAACCCACTTCCTAATTTTTATTTTATGTGACGAACAATTCAGATGTGCTTTTATCAAAAATGTTAGTACGTAAAGCATCAGCAGCACTCAGAACCAACCAACAACATGGTAAAAAGACCAAAAGCATCTCACGTCATCTATGAATAGATGTCCACTAAGATATCAGACAATGTAGCAGATTGCGTCAAAAGCCAACAAGAGATAAATAATATAATATTCATTCTCTTACAAAATTCGTCCCCATTTCTGTGTTTTGAAGACTTTTTGTTGTAGGAGTAGAAGATATAGTAATTCAATTCGAAAAAATTGCACGTTCAACACTGTTCACACAAATAATTATTTTCAGTTTTAGTAAATTCACTATTTGGTTGTATCTGCGTTTCAACTTCTATTCCATTTACCAATCTTATAGAATATAATTGGACATTTCCATCACATGGAGGGAAATTTTGTAATTTCTATTTATCGTCCACATAATAAGAGGTGAAAACAAAAGCCTAAAAACCACATACACGTTTGATAAAATGAATGAATATTTAATAGTGAAATGTAAAACCTTATTCAAATTATTAAATAAACGTCAATTTTATAAATATTCCAAAGCTTTTCTGCTTAGAGTTTTTTTTATTTTAATTTTCATCTCAAATTATTTTTTCAACAAAATAAATTTAGTTTTTATGAAATTAAAATGTTTCTAAAAATTCCCCCTATCATATTTAAAGAAAAATCAAATAAGATTAATTCCCTACAAACCAATGAATTTAATATATTTCATTGCTAGAGAATTAATTTATACTTCTTATTCATTTAATTAATAAAATAAATATTAATAATAGTTCCCTACAAAATATTCAAAACTTTAATTCTTAATCATAAATTAAATAAATTTGTTATATTCAACAACCATAAAAATTTATTAATGAAATTAATAAAATGAAATTTTTTAAAAATATACCTTCAAAATTTAATCTGAAAAAACGATGAAGATGAAAATTTTTTATTTAAATCAAATTTTATTTACTGATATCTAATGAATAAACGTATATTTTATTTATTCTGAAATTTAAATTAGACTAGTAAGTATAAAAGAATAGATTCATAAATTTAAATAAAATTATCAATAAAATTATTTATACAAAGCGATCAAACTTGAGTTTTTTTCGATAATATTTATATTGAAAATGTGAAAATCTCATCACTTTGTTTGTTACTTCACATCCATTATAACTTGCCACGCGACTGCAATTATTGCTTCTACCTCCTGAGGTTTATAATAAACGTGAACTTCCTTGTAGCAATGACAACATAATTAGTCAATTTTGTATAAAAAAATAATGTACTGAAACTCCTTATCAATGTACTTGTAACTAATAGCGTTGCAACCGTGTATTTATTAAAATTTAAATAATCATAAAAACGATTTACGTTATATAACATTACACAAGAACAAGTTTTTTTTACTAAAATAAATCAAATTAAACATGGTGAATTTAAAAATTGACGCAGCGAAGTTGTTTATGTGACTAATAAAGTATATTATTAAATTACCATTTATTCTACTGATAGTGATTTAATTGAAGAATATTGTATTCTCCGAAATTAAAATAATTTATGTATCATTTAATTGATGTTCATAAGCCAACGTATACGCATGTATTCGCAAAATTGATTGAATTGATCATGAGTTTACATCCAATTAAATATTGAAAAATTGTGATATCTATGTTGATAATAAGGGTGAGTTAAGTAGGATTTTATGTCATACAAGATAATTGAATTTCCTAGAGAGCCGCGAAAAATCGTATTTATGGTGCATGCAATGTATATGAAAATTTGACCTTTTTCTAAGGCCATTACATCCTCGAAGTGGTATTATTATTATGTACTTTTATTATTGGTAGCCTTGATTCAACTGGATTGTAGGTAATTTTCAACTCAAAGTTGACAACTTTGGTCGTCAATTCCCAGTAAGATCGTTTAGGAATTCGTCTGTTCTACATATTTCATTTTCGTATGATATTCTATGGAGCAAATTACCCAATAAATAAACTTTGTTGGTTAACTGAATTGGCTTTTAAAAAGTAGCAGCTATCTTGAAACATGTCTTAACATAGATGAAAATTATTTATTAATTTTTATTTTTAAAAGTTAGCATACGAGGGACAGGTGAAAAGACCCTGAAAATATAAACAAGAAATGATTTATTAAGTAAAAACTTATTTTATTTCTCAACATAATCTCCTTGTGGCCCGAAACACTTCGTCTAACGTTTCCAAATTTCTCGATCCCTTCCAAATAAAACGATTTCGGCAATGCTTCGAAATAGGTGTTTCTTTCAGTGATGACCTCATCGTTGGAGTCAAGTTTGGAAATAGATAAAAATCGCGGGGGGTCAAATCTGGAGAATATGGTGGATGACGAACAATGCGTAAGGCAATCCATGCAATTTAACTGTCGGTTTCGAATCGATCCAACAGCTCTGCATGATATATGCCGGTGACAGTTTCGCCCTTTTCAAGGTAATCGATATGGACGATACCGTGTGCATCCAGAAAACTGTCAGCTTGACTTCGTTGGCCGATAAACCCACTTTGGCCTTTTTGGGCTGCGATTCGCACGGGGACAAATCCACTGTTTCGACTGTCCGTTGGTCTCTGGCGTATAGTGATGGATCCAAGTTTTGTCCGCGGTTACGAAACGGAGCAAAAAGTCCTCCTCATCGCTTTTGAACATCGCCAAGCACTCCTTTGAAGTTGTCACACGGTCACGCTTGTGGTCAACAAAGAGCTGATGTGGCTTCCATCTGGCAGATAGCTTTCTCGTATTCAAAAGTTTATGCCCATAGCCTGTCGACGATTTCTGGCATTGTAACCTAAATTGGAGGACCAGAACGTTCGGCGTCTTTTGAGGTCATACTACCACAACGGAAATCAGTATACCACTTGTGAGTCATTCCAATCGATGTTGAAGAGTGCTATAATGTTCAACAACCGATGCTTTGGTTTGCGTGATGTTGCTTCCACGCAGGAAATAATTCTCAATCAAGACGTGAAATTAACTTTTTTCCATGTTTACAAAAATCTTCAAGGCTGCTTGCTTTTGATGGGTGTCAAAACAGAGCTGAATGACATATCAGTCTGAAAATTTCAATGCGTTCTAGTTAAGGATGGTACATCACAAATGTCACATGGAATTTTCGATTGTATCGCCATCTGTTTTATTTCTCAGGAACTCTTCACCTTGCCCTCCTACTATACAGTAGAATAATCGAATAACTAGAAGAGTTAGAATTTAGATTTGTAAGTAAGAAACTATTATTCTAATGTAACCTACGTTTGCATATAAAATTCACCCATAATTCTTTAATTTTTCCACATTTTATTTAACTAATGGTGTTCATATAATAGGGATAAGCCTATTAACATAAACTCAATGAAGCTGCAATGTAGTCGTTTATTTTCAATTACATTATTGGCAAAGCAATCAGAAAAAGTTACTACTCACAACCTTGCCGTAAGCAGTGTTGACATGTATAGCAGATTAGAAGCAAAACTACCGTTTTTACAAGCAAATCTGTTAGATATATAAATATACCGATCCACTGATCGAAATAACCATTAAATTAACTATCTGTACAGATTTGAGTAATTCGAGTACCTTATCTTATAAGATCTCTAAAGTTCAAACCCTATGGATGTAATATAATTTGTTTCGAGGGCCTAATTGCTCCAGGTGGCAGATGGTTGGTAATCTGTATAAGTCTATGGCAAAGTAATCGAATATATTATACAGATTTATCGATTTGTGCCGTTCTATGAGTGTCAAATATGAATGATCAGATATACATTGTTTTAGGTTTCATCACCTAAAGCACATTCTCTGGGGACAAGCCTGTGTGGCCTTTCATGATGCCTGTATTCTCTAAACTTTTGAAACAGTCCAATGCCATTACTTAGATAAATACACTATAGAATCTCATTTAACATGATCAATACACCCGAATTTGATATCCAAAACCTTCTGAGAGCAGATATAGAACAAGTTCCATCAGTTACATGAACCTTCGGAAATTTTCGCAATCCCAAATCCGTATCCAATTTAATCCTTCTTCACGTTTGACCCAATTTTGTATACGGAATTTGTGTGGGATTCCAAAAGGGTCATCTGATTGATAAGAAGGCAGTTAATTTAACCTGAAAAAGAATCCAAGACGTGGCAACTCTGTTTGCAAATTTATCGGATTTATATCCAACATGCATTGATGAGTCGCTATCGAAGCACCTAACTAATTGTCAACATCTTCGCTGTACATGTATATTATGCATGCATTAACAAAAACTATTTTTCTAAATAGGGAATAAAATCCGAAGCTGGTAATAATGAAAATATTCAACAATAAAATTGTAAATTCCAACATAGAGAGTCTTTGACTGCGACCGCGCTGAGTCTCTATCTAGACATTAATGGAATAGACACAAGAACGTTAATAACATTTTTAATGCTTATTCGAATTGTGTTTCAATTTTTTATGGTCGGTTTATTTATATCGACCAGCTAAACATGGACAATAAGCGTGCATCAGAATAATTAGTTCTAATGTTGATAGTTTTTTTATCATTCCTGTAGAACGTAATCTATAAATGCACGTTAAGTAAAGAAAATTATAAGCAACAAATAATAGGATTGTGATGAATGTCCGGTTGAGTTCCTCTCCGACCCAGTATTTTCATCATCTTCCAATTTCCGGAAATATATTCCACATGATTAGAAACGTATAAAAACCCGTGAAGACGTTAAATTATATGAAGTCGAGTCAAATAGGTATTAAAACAGGCCGACTTACGAAAATCGAAATCGATTTTTATGAAACAAAGTGCATTCGATTTGGGATGACATCTAGAAAAAAGTTTACCGTCTAGTTTTTTGTGCAAATTTGTTATTTTCTTTTTTAAACGAAAAATTGACCAATTTTTGGCTAATTATTGGGAAAATGTAGTCGGGGGTTTTCGGGGTCGCTGATTACGATTCTGAACTTAAATTGGCCAAAATCGAACTCCTCAGCTGGTAATTGGCAGATTTAATTGACAAAATTTCCAAAATTTCATCAAAACCAACAATTTGACTTCAGAATCTTACTCAGCGACTCCCAAAACCCCCGAGTAATTTTTCCTGTCTATTTGCGATGAAATTAAGAAAAAAAGATCAATTTTGTCCAATTAAGCTGGCCAATTACCAGCTGGGGAGTTCGATTTTGGCCAATCTGAGTTCAGAATCGTAATCAGCGACCCCGAAAACCCCCGACTAAATTTTCCCAATAATTAGCCAAAAATTGGTCAATTTTTCGTTAAAAAAAATAACAAATTTGCACAAAAAACTAACCGGTAGGCTTTCTTCTAGACGTTATCCAGAACCGAATGCACTGTGTTTCATCAAAATCGGTCCATTTCTTCCGATTTTCGTAATGAAATACCTATTTGACTCGAATAGAAGATCATATGATAAAGATTCTTCATCTAGGTATATGAATTACCTATAAATTCTTGAAAAATAGATCACATTAACACTTATATCTATTACATTTTCGCCTTATGTAGATACGCTTCGGTATCCCGACCATCATCATCACGAGACGAGCTCAAGCTCCCCTTCATTGTCAAGTTCGAGACCTGCCGGACTTCTTCTTACCCGACTTCATTTTCCTCCCGAACGGAGAACTTGTAGACATCTTTGCCTAGTAAGGTCTTTCCTCATACCTTAGCTTTCAAACCTTTGAGAACAATTCGAATTCAAGACGGTTCACTTGTGAATTACTCCAATCGATGGTGAAGAGTCCCCATAATGTTGAATAGGCGATTCTTTGGTTTGCGTAATGTTTTCTCCATCCAAGTAATAATGTATAATCAAAAATTACGTTTTTTCCATGTTTACAAGAATCTTCAAAGGCTACTTGCTTTCGATAGGTGTCAAAGCAGAACGAAATGACATATCAGTCTGAAAATTTCAATACATTTTATTTGAGATCACAAATGTCACATGGGATTTTCGATTGTGCCGCCATCTGTTTTATTTTTCAGGGACTTTTTGTTTCCGAACGTTTCGAACTGGTTGTTGTGCCATTGGAGACAAAGTACCCGACGTACTCGGAACGCTTTACCGCCCTCTATTTACGCGGGCTCTAAATGCTCATCCATACCTTTGGCAGTGCTGGGGAATCGGTTCGGACAACTGAGTCAAGCGCTTTCTATCGACTTTCCTCCTTTCGACTCATCAATTCACTACGTCTTAACCCTAGCATATGCCAGCGTATTGAGTGCTCTCTCGAATCACACATTGTTACTACATTCTTATTTCTATTCGTCAACACAATTTTCCCTTTCAGGCAATCTGTAGGTTAAATATATGATTGTGATATATGAAAATCAAACTAACAACGTATGCTTTCAAAATACGCTTATTTGCTAGGTTTACGTGGCGTAAACTCCTTTTTAAGATAAACAAAGTGAAAAATGTATCGACCAGAGATCGTTTAAACGGACACGGACGATTAACGTACGTGTAACATGGCAATGCTGGTGTACACTCACGCCAGTGTTGTATATAAACATAAAGCCGAGCACACTGGCAAGCACACACATACACACACACAGACATTTATAACGTTGGACAAGAGAGTAGAACAGCAGAAGCAAAGCAGTAAGCTCCGCTCTATTCTATACGTATACAGATCAGACAGGCTCCAGTCAGAAGAACAAGCTCGCTAATTATACAGAACAATATTATGTGTTACATGGGGGATTAATTATACCCAATACTACGTAGAGAGGGACTTCCAGATATATACGCGACCACAATTTGCCACTTTACTACTGATTTATATTATTCAAACACAACCTCACTCGATGTCGTTAAATTAGCTACGTTCCGAGTTATATTTCAGAATTATCAAAATAATCAAGCTAAGCTCCACGACACTTGGTGCAATGAATGTCTTAAGTAAATAATTCAATACTTCCAACGTGAATGACAATATTTTAGCTAAATTTGATTTTAGAAATGTATCCCTCAAGCTTCTCACTATACGTAGTAGAGGCAAATATCGTATTTAGTCGAGAAAATGAAATACAAAAATGACCTCCAGCTAAAAAAATTTTGCTCCAAGATGGATCGAGATACGATTTTTGAAGTGAAAACTTTTTGAGGCGCGTTGAGGTATTTCAGATGGGGAGTAAAGTCATGAGTCCGTCACGTGCCGTCACGCTGTAGCTATATATATTAGGTATTATGTATACTGCTGCGTGTGCAACTACTCGGGTCAGGCGTCAGGCAGTCTCTCCATACGCTTACACACGTGTGCTTATCTGAGTCGGATACTCGACGTTATTCATTTACTCAATCCTCGGTCCTCGTGCAGCCGAAAGTTATATTTTTATTCAATTTATTAATTGTACATTGTGTACTTAGTATCGTATCTACGTGCAAGGTTTTAAATATTGTGAATATAATTCTTGTCATAAGAATATAATATTAGTGATGTGTATAAGTGAGAACTTTTGCATGTGTACTACACATTGTTGACGTTGTGTTATATCTAGTTTATTATTTTCATTGTTCGAATGTTGGATCACAGCATCAAATATAATAGTGATTATTGTCTTGATGTTTTTTTTAATACTACTAATACGAAAGTACAAAATTTTATTTCAAATGATTATTTGTGGTGTAATTTACGATCATACTGACATTTGACGGAAATGTTTATATGTTTACATTTTGAGTTTCTTTTCAGATTATCTGTTCATTGTTCCGAATTGAAGATGTTTTCTTTTACCACCATTCGTGGACATCTTCAATTCAGTATTATATATGTTTGCTGTGGGACACGGTTCTACAGTTCTACATTAATAAACAACCGGAAAATGATTCGGTTCGTCAGAAAACGTGGCTGCATTTCGTAAGTTTTATAGAACATTTTGAAACTCTTCTATATTAGAAGTGATAATTTAGCACTTTTCGCCATTTTTGAATTGGAACTTCGGCACAATTCTTGTATTTATCAATGAATAATTTGTTTATCACAATCCAAAAAATTATTTATGTATTTAACGACCATAATAATAATAATATCGTAAGTAAAAGGCAAATGACCAGAAACTCGACATTTTGGTCAAACTCGTATATATGTTAATATATAAAATTTGTTTATAAAAAATTAACAAATTTGTGGGTGCATTCGCCCATATTAACGATGAAATCGAAATCAGAAGGTCAAAATTAGCCGTAAACGACCCCAAATTCAGAATTTTGGTCGAATTCGCCCATTTGTTAATGAATGAAGTGTTTATAATAAATGAAGTTAATTCGACTACCTGCTTAACTATTTCCATATGTTCACTGACCAAAAATAGTCTTTCTCATAAATGAGCTGATTAAATTTAAAACATTTGTTCAACTATATCTGTGTTCAATTTTGTTTCTGATAACATAGAATGCTCATTGTCCCAACAAAATTGACCTATAAGAATTTAGAGATTTGGCCTATTTTTATATCGATTTGACTCCACCCCAGCAGTGACTTTTCACGTATGGTCTCCTCAATATTTTCAGCCATAACCGAATAACTAGACAGTTCGAGAAAATTGATCGCAGAATTACACGATCAGATAATACAATAACGAATGCGGTTGTATTGCGTTACATTGATATGTGTAAAAGTTGGTCAAGTGTATGAAAACAAGTGTTTATTCTTATGTGGGAGAATGACTGAAACGAACAGGTGGCTAATAGTTCTTTTCTTCGTCCTGAACAATAGAAATCTAGTTATAATTACGCGCATTAAAATCGCTACCGGTAAGCGACAAGTCGTGTTATATTGTGGTGGAACTGCAATTGTAAGGTTATTAACGGAGAAATTAATGGGAGGTAAGAGCTGGAACGACCGGACAATAAAATGAAATATAAGCAACTCGGACTCAGTCTTGTACCGGTCATCAATTACATTTATCACTTGTACATGTGGTAGCTCAGTAAACTTGATAATTGTACAATCTTCATAGGAATCAGTTGGAACTAACAAATTTAACATTTTATACATTCATTCGATGTTAATTGAGACGGCAGAACATTGGTTTTCATGGCGGTTGCGGGAAAACCCAATTCTATGTTCAATAATAATTATAAGATTAGGTAAATGGTTCCTTTAGATAAACTTTGCAGGTCTTCTGGCAGCCGCAATATTCAGAATATTTTATTGCATAAATGAAGATAAGTTCAGCATGTCGAGACCCTGAATTCTGGTCATCTTCGAGTTCACAACCCTAATTGGATCAATCAAAAAGAAAATCATTACATTGTGAAGATCCATGCTAAACATAAATGAAATAACTATCACTTATTTCGCTTCTTCAAAAAAATGTTAGAAAGTACTAACTTACTATAAAAGATTCAATGATGAAAGCAATTATACATCATGATGGTATGATAAAATCAAACACTTTTACTTTGTTCTTCATCACATATATCATAGAAAAAAATTGGGACTATAGTCTCAACACTAGCGTGTCATCTTCAATTGATACTAATGTATCAAAATATCAATAATCTTGGTTATTCATGGTACAATATGAGACACAGGTAACAAGTGAGGTTCTGTTTGGGGAAATATATTACTAAAATAATATAATTGAAATTGGATAATGAAGCAGAGTTAATATTGTGATGAGGAAATTGCAATGCGGAGGTATTGTTGATGGCTTGATTATACTCAATTCTTCATTCAGGTTTTCAGGAGTAAGAGGAAGAGAAAATGCTCTATGCATCATTGAGTTGTATGCTGCTAATTTATCTGTGAATGTAGGTTTTCATGAGGTCATCAGGCTTCACATTGAATATGACTTACATTTCATCTCAGTAGACTAGTATCGAAGTGCTGAAAGATTGTAAAAATATTCAGTACGTCCCTGGAAGAGTTGTGGATTATTCGATCAGCTTCCTTTTAATGAAAATGTGATTCGAGAGAGCCACACACTGATTTCGGATGATCAAGGCTCTAGCAGCGAACTAAGACATCTTCGGAAGATAGAAGGGCGCGATACCCTCGGCCTCGAGGGAATCTGATAATTGTTGACTTATAGGCCTGTCGGTCACTCCGTCCGCCTTGTACTCTTCTGCAATTAAACATTGATCTAATATAGATGTCTCTCATTAGCGTTAATACCGCACGAAATCATTTCTGAAGGATAACATCGAAAAACAATCGGAACAAAGTTTATCTTCGCTGATATATTGGGAGTTTTCTTGATTGATTGCTTTCCCCGCTTTTTACCTCTTGATTGCAAATGTGGGATCATAACATGCATTCCTTGATGAAGCACATCCAGGCCGACTATGACGCATTTCTCTGATAAAGCGGATGGCAGCCACATCACAAAACTTACTCGTGATGCCCGAATAGTATTACTATGTACGTTGAATAGGCCTTCGCTGTGAACAATTTTCCATGATTACGTTAGCTTCGACGTCGAATCACTGTTTATCAATCATTCCACACCCTTTACTATTACCTGTCAAAAACATACCGATGGACTTCCGTTAATTGATTTTTGTCTATCCTCCACATATTTTCTGTACGATGGCAAGTTTTACGAGCAGTCCTCGGGAGCTGCCATGGGTTCCCCACTTTATCCGGTCATAGCTAATATTTCCATGGAAACTTTCGAACAAGAGGCTATTGACTCATCTGTTCTCAAGCCGAAATGTTGGTTCAGATATGTCAACCACACGTTTGTTATTTGGCAACATGGTTGCGAAAATTTTGTTCTCTTTCTCAATCATCCCAATATCTTTTTCACCATGGAAGTTGGATCGAAAGGTTCACTACCGTTCATACATATATTAGTTAGTGGATAGACTGACGGTACTTTGGGACATTCTGTGTTTCGAAACCCACTTACACCGATAGATAACTCGATGGCCTTTTCCATCACCACCCTGCCCATGAGGAATCTTTCATAAACTCTTTGGTCCACAGAGGTGCTAATTCATCCCAACCCAAATCTTTAAAATCAGAATTGAAACACTTCCCAACTGTCTTATTATCAAATAATTTCTCTCATTACATCATTTGAAAAGAAATACACTAAGATTTCAAATCAATCTGGGTTACAAACTTCCCCCCTCCCCCACCTAGTTTATCTTCCAAATATTGAAAATATAACAGATCGAATTTCAAGAATCTTTGAGAAGCATAATATTTGGTAGGTACTCGTTTTTCCACACTTTCAACACTATCTCAGTTTTACAAACCTATCGTACATTCTCTTTCCTCCTCTTCATTTATAAGGTGTTTATAGCATTCCCTGTTCTTGTGGTAAAGTTTACATTGGTAAAACAGGTCGTATAGTAGTTACCCGTGTGAAACAACATGAGCGCTGTACAAAGCTTCGTGACACCAGTAGATCTGCACTTGTGAAATACAAGTTTGACACTAATCAACAAATCCTTCTTGAAAATACTAAAATCCTAGCTCGAGCCCCAAATTTCTATCAGCGAAAAATTCTTGAACCGATAGGAATCCTTAAACATCCAAATAATCTAAGCCGAGACTCGAGATATTACCTGCTCAACATTTGGAAGCCCATCCTCGAAAATTTCACTTCGCACAACGACAGGGTCAGGTACCAGAAAGGAGTTAACAACCGGAATAAAGGCAGTGAACTGTGTAGAGTGATGGTTTTTCCACAGAGGTAAAATATGTAATGAGGAATTCAATAATTATGTGAAGGCTCTAAATTATGAAATTAAAGGAACTAAAATGCCTATAATAAGAGCTACTTAGAAGATTCTCAAAATAAAGGTAAAGCAACCTGGTCATTAATACACGAAATTATAGATAAGACGGCTAAGACCCAAAACGTTCTACTTTCCAGGTCAATAGGGAAAATGATCATAATCTTTTCTTCATCCCCAGTGATGCCCAAGAACTTATATCTATAATTCGTTCATTAGATGTGTTTAGCGGTGTTGATATCCTAATGGTAAGAGGTAAACGAAGCACTAGGTCACATTTTACAGGTAACATATCTGCTACAAATTTTAGAATGCAAAATAGCTACCGACAGAATAATAATAGATGATATTATAAAAAAAATTGTAGACAGATGAGAGAATTGTAGCGAAAAAAGGCATAATACTCGACATGTCAGATTCCTCAATGAAGATAATTCGGAAAATCAGCTGGGTCCCACAAGGTAGTCGTAAAAATTTTAATTCAGACCTATCACGTTCAAATTTTGTAGTTATTAGCAGTGAAATGACTGGGAATGAAACAATGGTATTTTTAGTAGGCACAGGTGCAGACATATTATGACTTTTTGAAATTTGTAAAGTCGTACTTGTAAATAGAGAAAACGCCATCAAAATTAAAGGTGTTACAGGAGGATTGATACCTTTGATAGGAACAATTGAGACACAGCTTTATGTTCGAGATTATGCTTCGACCATGTTTCACATTGTCGATTGCGACCGTAGGAATTGTAGAAAATATTGTTCTCAACAGTTGTTGTCCAAAAAAATTTCCTCTACTACATATCGTCCTTGTGGAAAATTTCAAAGGAAGCGATTACAAATTTTTGGCTTTAAAATCGTCACATGCCTTGCTAACGATTTCGAAAGAAAGCTTAGGTCATTTTTTCCACAAGACCTTACAGATTTACTGTACAATGATGATCTTCCTTTCGTTTGTCACAGCAAAACATTATACAATATAAGAAAGATTCAACTAAATGTGCATTGGTCGGTTTCGCGGTATGAAGAGTGCGAATTGATTGGTGAATATCTAATAGGGGAGATAATGCGAGCAGAAATGTTCACGTTGTCTTCCCACTCACGTACTAACATGATCCTATAAATTATACCAACATCGAATGGTCATTAATGTGCTGGGTGGCGAGCGGAATACACGGTGGTCCATCAGACTCTTTACAGTAGGACATCACCTCATTGGTTACATTTGAATAACAAGATTAGCCTCACTATGCTTTGTCGAATACTGAAATATAGATATTGACATAGCGTAGTGTCCGAAGGAGATTGCTACAAAATTGGATTCAAGTTATTTCATCCCACCCATGTGTATCGTCATGCGGAGGAAAAATTATGCTAGGCACTTCATTTGTTTGATCCGATTTGGGATAAGACAATAAAACTTGCTAGGCAAACAAAGACATAGTCAATGCCTTGAAGACTCATACACACATTCTGGAATATTACTTATATAGTATTTTATTCAAGGCATACAGCGCGACATGTACAGAATTGGAGATGATTTGCCAAGACAATTCCTACATTCCTCCAATAAGGGTGGAGGTATGAAACAGGTACGTCGTAATCGATTTTCATTTCACATTAATCTCGAACTTTCTTCTAGAATGCAGCAAGGAAGCAACATTGGTTGCTCTATTAGCCGCCAGTCGGAAACTAAGTCGCATATACTTCCGAGCAATCGAATTCTTCTTCAAAGAAATCCTGCTTACTTGGATCCTTGTTCATCAGATTACTACCAACGGATGAAAACGAAAGTTAACGCTCTTATGAACGCTATCGCGAGAAACAGAACGCGAAGGATTAGTTCCTTGTTGCGTCATAGCTACCTTGGGAACCACCGGTACCTGTCCTTTCTATAATCTGGAAGGAATAAGAGCAATGTGAAAACGTTTGGGGACACGTGGATTCTGGGGCTGCGTTTGTTTGTCCTGAGTCGCGTTACCTCATGAAAGGCAAAGAAAAATTTGACTCGTACGATTTCGATGCACATGAATGGATGCGCTGGTGAATTCAGACTGTTCAGCTTAAGTGGCTTAAAAATACGGAGTATGTAGAAAAAGCTGTCAACCCGAAAACATTTCCGACATCACCTTTCAACATTCTAAACGTACAAAACTGGGATACTCCCAACAGCACCAGACGATTTCGCAGTCTCAAATTATTGCTTGTTATTATTAAAGGAATCCAAAAGCATGTTTGACATCAAATTTTACTCGCCTAATATTTCGAAAAGTTGGTGTCCAACGACAGCATCTTCGAACCTAGGCGTAGGATCTTTTAGGTTGAAAGGGCATAACTCTGCAACTCAGACGTTATTGGATGAAATAGGGCAAAGATAAACAGATTTTCGTGATGTTATATTATCACGGATGAAGCTGGTAATATGTAGTAGATTTACGGAAAAACTTAGCGTCCAGAATTCGTGGAAGATAATTGTTTCTCAGCTCGATACCTTCGAGAATATGTGTGTGAATACAAAACCATTTTCGGCCGGGGAGCTGCGTATTGTGTAGAGTCTAGTTCCAATCATCATTTAAGGAGTTCAGAATTGCAAACTGTTATTCCTGTTTCCCAAGTGATCCTTTAGGATGTTATACTTGATACTATGGCTAAGACAATCGATGATATTGTAAAGTATACCGAATCAATATCATTTTTGAAAGAAACTTATCGCACTTTGCTTACGAAAAGATTCACGTGCTTTCATAGAACTAACTAAATGGGCTAGTAGTAATCGACAGTAATGCAAACTTGTCCGATGTAGTATAATGCAGGGGGAACGGTTTATAATTATACCCTTGCGTTATTGAATGGCTGGAGGGTCGAGGGAAGAGCGATGGATGTAATTAAAGAGGGTATTTTCAAGAATATTCTTCCATAATTAGTGCTATGTTTAGGTAATTTGAGTATTAATTAACTGCCGCCATTAAGATAAGATCCAAAGTTTTGTTTAATATCGTTTAAAGTGGAGAAGATGTTCTCCAATCTGAATTTATTAAAGTTTTACTTTTGTATCTCGAAATACGTAAATAAGAGCTATTCTACTAAGTATTTATGTAAATTTCTTGAAGATTGTTGAAAAGTAGAAGGTCTAACTCGCTTAATTGGTTTTCCCTTCGACAATTATAAAAGATATAAAATTTATTCTAATCGTTATCAATTTTTCAAAACCCGTACAGTATTGGTGTCGTAAATAAACACGTTTTTTTTATCTAAATGTTCGATCGTTTACGAATATACCTCATATTATTATAAACATAACTGTGTATCTATGAAACTCTCCGATATATCCGTAACATGTGAATTTAATTAATCGATATTGATCAAAAATATGGAAATGAAATATTTTCAATTTAACTTGTATAATAAATAATAATCTATTCACTGCCTTCATACACGCGGCCATACATGGCAAAATATCGTTGATTGACGTTATCCGCCAGATTACCTTTCACTTTTTGCTCTCTATAAAAGTAGTAGCGGAACTATTTGCACCATTGAATGAAGAGAATGAATACTTTCTTCAGATTTGATCAAGAAGCAAAAGTGTGGATGTGTTATTTGAAAAGACAACTGGGTTTTTTTGGAATTTCCATTGTGTTTTTGTCTTTCGCCGTAGCCTAACAGATTGCGTTGTTAAAATAGAAAAAAGAACGCAAAAGAGCATTAACAATAACTGAACATATGAGAGAGGGGCTATTTGTAAGTTTACTTTTGGATGCAATAAGATCAACTGAAAATCTGGGATGAACACCATCGATTCAATAAGAGAGCCACTTGAGAAATTTTCTATCTATCTCACAATAACATAATGTGACACACACAGATTATCTCAGAGAACATGATCATCATGGTCATCTTTCAGCATCGCCAGCATTTAAAACATAAAAACGAAGGTCTTATACGTTTTTCAGCTGCCAGATACAAATCTTCATACTTAAGTAAACAAATTTATTATGCTATTCCTAATTCATAAGCAAAATAAGTTTCTACAAAGTGACTTTGCAATTTCAAAGATTCAATTGGCGCAGTCGGTAGGATAGTCGGGATTATTATGTATCGCTCAACTAATATTCGTATCAACGATTAATCGGCTAACGAACATAAGTGATCAGTTTCCAGGAAGCTGGAAACCGTTTGACTCTTCCAACGTCAAAACATCCAGTCTGTGGGATGTTTTCCTCCGAACAAAATGACGAATAGCGGAACAACAACGTGCGTTCCTGGTAGAAAAATTTGTTTGGAAAAGACGTACATGAATAGGCCGCTTTTACATTCGCTTAATGCAAATCTCATAGTCCTGAATTACCATGATTTATGTTTACTTTGACTACACGAGAGGGAAACCTGTAATGTTCGAAGAACATCGTGTGAGCCAGCGGGGGAATGTTGGTAGAGGATGGGCATTCGAATTTGGAGGTTATAGCCATAGGGAGAGACCTCACTAGGTGAAGAGTCCCACATTTTCACTGTTCGATAGGAAAATTAAGCCTGATAGGAAGAAGTCCGGAAGGTCTCGAGCTTGACAATGAAGGGGTGACTAGTTTGAGCTCGTCTAGTTCGCCTATCTGGAATCTCTAGTGATGGAAGAACAAACGAGATTTCTGATGAACGCCGACCATGGAGATATCTGTAGCAAGAGGAGAAATGTCTCACCCTTTTACGATGTTCTAGAGAGGTCAATGAGCTCGTAATCAGACAATTAGCTCTCTTCAGGATAGAATCCAGGAGCTTCAGCGTACGTTCGGAAGCTCCAAACATGTGGACAGTGCTCCAGGAAAGGTCGAATCTGTGCTTTGTAGATTATGACGAGCTGCTGGGATATAAAGTAGCCTAACCATATTTGACCAGATTTTACCTTATCAAAATTAGAGGTAGTTAATATTTTGCATGTTCAGATATAAATTAAACAGCCTAAAATTTGTTATATCCTCGTAATTATAATTTTGTTAATTATTAATTCCAAGTATTTGAAGTCGTTCTTGTAACTACATCACCATTGGTTTTATCTTATTTTGACTATAATATGACTTGAAATCCACTATGTATATTCATAAGTTTTGTATCGTTCTGAAGATGATAAGCTAGTTGTAGAAATTATAGTCAATATCATTCTATAGTTTAAATGATATAAAGACAAAGTAAAGAGTGTTTTATGCTATCAATATCTGATTATTTCAACAAATGTGATGATGTGATAGAAGAAGTTTTTGGACATGTTTCACGTAAGACAATGGAACCATATATGGGAGTCGAACTTACATTATCAGCTGTGTGGGAGTAATTGGAAAAGCTATGGCAGCATGGAATGTGTGCAATAAATAAGTTAATGTAATCGATGAAAATTAAATGGGGCTCTTGTAGTTTTCCAATCTATCGAGCAATATGAAAGTTTCCCAAGATAAAAGAATATTTCGGATAGTTGAGAGAATTGGCAGTCATAAGATGATTGTTCAGCAGTCATATCACCGAGATCGAGTTGAGCGGGAGCGAGAGATCGAATTTAGTTAGCGGAGAAATCCTACGGTGCATTCCAGGCGATCGCTTAGCATATTCATCGAGAACAATGAGAAGAAGCAGCTATAGCAGAAGAGCAGAGCGGCGTAAATTTAACAGAACTATTCGCGGCAGCCACATCGCGTTATTATTCTCGCATAAAATAAAAGAATTCAAATTATATGTATGCTATTTTTTCGTCACCACTCTCCTTCGGTCGGTATGTTTATATTCAGGCCTGTCACATATAAATATCATCGTCCTTTTTCACGAAACAACGCCGTGCCGCGCTGGTGCAGTAGTTCGTTCAACGGCCGTCGTAGGACGACGGGGCGCTGATATATGTAAGTATGTTACTTTATTACTACAATTAGAGGACGCACAGTTCAGGCTGTGAGTGTGTTCGCCAGCGGGGCTCGTTAAAAAATAAATGAATATGATCATAGTCGAGAGAAATGGAATACCCAGCTCGGTTAAACGCCACAATTATCACTATTCCACACTGGTTATCGCGCCGTCGAGCTTTAATACGTCTGTAGTTACGTATAGAAATATGTCGCGTGTCGCCACATTTCCGTTGCGGAAAACTATCATCGACGCCGGTACATGCTTCGTCAAATTCGTTACTATTTGCAGGTACGAATACAAAAAAGATGATAACATAAGGTGCCTATCGCTTTAATTTGCACCCCAAAGATACATAGAAACACTATAAATAACAAATAATCACCCTTATCCACTGAAAATAATCTTAAAGTACTGAGGCTAACAAGTAGCCATCATCAGAGTAAACTAAATTACAGTTAAAAATGTGCTTGTCCAAATACTATTTGGAGATAATATTGCAATTAAAGGAATTACCCTCAGCTGGAGATAAATCGAAATTTAATAAATTACTTCTTCCTTTGGAAAGTCTATCGAAGTCTTGCGAGCATTCCAAACAAAAAAGAAGTTTACAGATATGTTCGAATGTCGTTAACATCTACTTCTTCACTAAAGAAGATGTTCCTCTAAGTCTACCGAAAATTTGAACTACCAGAACTACTGACTCAATTTCTGAAATTTCATTTGAATGAAATATTATTCAAGAACATCTTAATAAGCTGGCTAACAACAAACTACAATCGCGTGACAAATGAGCAATTTTGTGTGAAAATGACGACATTTTCCTGATTTTCCACTTTTTCTGGGAAAATTGTGTTCAGCGACCCAAAAAACCTCCTCGAACCCATTTTGGAGGCCTAATTTCCATTTTTTTATGAATAAAAAGGTATCTTAGGAAAGTGGGTGAGAATAGAACGTGGGACGGGGTGAATGGGAGGCCACAGCCAACCACAGCTTGGCCCAACCCTTAAGAAAGTTGCCCACAGAACATCATGCAAAAAGAATTTTTCCGATACGACGCCCTGCTTTTTTTTTAGAAAGTCGGCCAAATCCCCTAGCTTATTGACTCGACTAAAACTTATTCGTTGATGGCTCTTCGAAATTCTTATATGGAATTCTATTTAGGATATTCAACAAAATCTAAAACAGCTCATTCAGAAATTCAGCGATTCAAGTTCAGTGTTTAGTACCTAGGTATCCAATGTGAATGTATTAATTGATGTAATAAAATTTTATGAAAAATTAAGGTCTAAAATTATGTTTATAACAATATCTTTCATTCCTGTACCGTGGAAAACAAAAGATGTTATCACCGAAACAATAGGTTTTCTTGCAAAATTAGTTACCAGTTATGAAAAAATTAATGATCATCATTTTTCATCATTTTTTTTATAAATACTGAACTTTGTAAGTTTTCCAAACGAGTTATTGTGGAAAAAACTGCATTATGATTTTTGACAAAATAACGGTTTCCTGATTTTAAATTTTTCTATTCAAGGATTTTTATTTTTTTTAGCTCTACGGAGTTAAGCCACTAGATGAAAAACTTTTCCTAAATATGTAGCCATAATCTTTAGTAGATGAGAACTGAACCAAAAGGTGATGTCTTAACGTTTCGCCAACCATCACAGATGAGTTCCCATTATCTCGATATTTATATCTGGAACTATCCATCCGGTTCATAGTTCCGCATACTGGATCATTATTATTCTTCACACGGGGAGCCATTATTCGACCTGTTCCACCAAGAAGCCTATGGTGAGACTTCTCTATCTCGTGCGCGTGTTTTCGAATGGTATAAACGGTTTTCTGAAGACCGAGAGAGCACCGAAGATGATCAACGTCCAGGTTGACCTGTCTTTGTTTCAACTCCGCAAACAGTGACCAAAATCAATGTATTTGTGCGCGGAGATCGTCGTATGAGCATTCGGATGATTGCTGAGACTGTAAACGCCGATAAAGAAACTGTCAGAAAAATTATACATGACGTGTTGAACATGAAGAAAGTTGGTGCGAAGTTGGAACCAACAACAACGCACCTGCCCATAATGCAGGTTCGAGTCGATGAAAGAGGTGAAGCGAAAATCGGCGGAGCTCCTAAATGCTCTTACAAAAGAAGACTTCCAGCATTGCTTCGACCAATGGAAAAAACGAATGGAACGGTGTGTGGCGAGGGGATGGGAGTACATTGAAGGGGAGCATTCGATGTAGAATAATTTTTGAAATAAAACTCTTTTTCATAAGCAGTCTCGTTATTTAATAGCCAGACCTCGTATACTTATAAATTTTCTGATTACCTACTCGAATATTATTTGACAGATAATTCGAAATTTCCACCACATATATGGGATGATGAATCTGCTGCATTAAATAAAACAACCAATGCTTGCGAATCGTTTCATTCCAATTTTAATGCATCCATGTACCAAACGTATCCTTCTTTATTTATTTTTGTAGGCGCATTTCTCAAAGTACAAACTGAAATCTATATTAAATGCAACAGTGTTAACGAAATTCATAGATTTAAAAATATAGCCACTAAGAAACTTCATAATTTTGTTAATTCCAAAATTATAGAATATAAAAATAGTAAGTTGTCCAAACTGCAATACGTTAAAATAATATCGCATTATTATGCAATTAATTAATATAGTACAGTGTAAATATAATTTTGAATATGTTCTTCCTATGTACCTATATGTATTATGTATACAGGGTGCTCCATCTCAGACGAGCCACCCCGTATATTTCTTATCCCATAGTGAGTGGAAAAATCTCCCGAAACACGTCGAATGGTTTTGTTTGGGGGAAATCTTTTGACGTACATTTGAGACTTGAACGAGCAACCCCCCAATAGGGGGCGCTTCAACCCCTCAAAATTGAATAGGGGAGAGGGGTTGAGTGATACGTCATTTGAAGTGTCTTGGAAGCCTCTTTACAATGGTGTATGAAAAACGTAAATTTGATGAACCGTTCTCGCCAAAAATTAATTTTGTTGCTCGAATGCGCCACCTTGAATATTTTGGTTATTTGTACAATGTACAAGCTCATTTTTATTAAGCCTTTTTTACAAACTTAAACAATCTCCAAAAAATCACAATTGTAAAAATATTGAATTGTGTTGTCATGCTTACAATGAAAAAAATTAAATCTGCGTGTTTAAATCAAATGTTCAAATCGTCCTCCATTGACTTCCATACAATAATACATTCTCTCAAACTAATAAATAAAAAAACAGCAAAACATTCCCTTATGTTGCCTTCATTTTTTGTTCTTAGAAGGTGTTTATCTGGTTTTAACGTTTCTTCGATCATTTCATGATTTTAATCAATCTGTTGAGTTACTACTTTGCTGATTTGTTTAAAATTTCAAAAAATATGGTGTACACATTCCAAGAACGTGTTGAGCTGGTTAGCCTTTATTACCAAAATCAAAATTATGCCCGAGCGGCTGCAGAGATATTTAACGAAAACCATCCTGAACGTAGCGTTCGCCATAAGTACGTAATGGAATTGATTCCAAAATTTGTGGAGACGGGTTCAGTAATGGGTAAAAAAAGGGCACCCATTGAAATTGTTAATGATGAAGGAGTGGCGGTATTGGGACATGTCCAACTTATGCCAAGCACGCAATCTGTACGACAACTTTCTGCAGCTTCCGGTATTAGCCAATGTAACGTTTTCAGAATTTTACATAAACACAAGTTCCATCCGTACAAAATTAAATTAATTCAGGAATTAAATGATGATGATTGGGATCGAAGGCAAGAGTTTTGCTAAATTATGGTCGAGCATATCAACAATAACCCAAATTTCTTGTACAATATTTTCTTTTCTGACGAATGCACTTTTTTACTTAATGGAGAGGTTAACCGGCATAACTGTATAATTTGGAGCGATACAAATTCTCATGTATTTCGAGAAGCTCACACTCAACATCGGGAAAAGCTAAATTTGGGTAGGAATTTTGGGAGACCACCTAACTGGACCTCTGTTTATTCCTGGTAATTTAAATGGCGAAATTTATCTTGAAATGTTGGAAAATGCGATTGATCCGTTAATAACTGAACAATTAGAAAACGATCTTCTACTACTTGAACAACAATTGCATTTCCAACAAGACGGAGCTCCTCCTCACTACGCCGCACCAGTTCGCCAATACCTCAATTTGCAATACCCCGGTCGTTGGATTGGAAGAAGAGGTCCTACGGAGTGGCCTGCCCGATCTCTTGACCTGAACCCTCTGGACTTCTTCTTGTGGGGACATCTTAAGTCCAAGATTTTTGTGACTCAGCCTGAAATTTGGACGAACTACGCCAACGTATTGTAAATGAGTGTCGTCAAATAACTCCAATTATGCTGAACCATGTTAGAGACGATTTTCAGTCAAGATTGTATTATTGTATGGAAGTCAATGGAGGACAATTTGAACATTTGATTTAAACACGCAGATTAAATTTTGTTCATTGTAAGCATGACAACACAATTCAATTTTTTTACGAATGTGATTTTTTGAAGATTGTTTGAGTTTGTAAAAAAGGCTTAATGAAAATGAGCTTGTACATTGTACAAATAACCAAAATATTCAAGGTGGCGCATTCGAACAACAAATTTAATTTTTGGCGAAAACGATTTATCAAATTTACGTTTTTCATACACCGTTGTAAAGAGGCTTCCAAGACCTTTCAAATGACGTATCACTCAACCCCTCTCCCCTATTCAATTTTGAGGGGTTGAAGCGCCCCCTATCAGGGGGTTGCTCGTTCAAGCCTCAAATATACGTCAAAAGATGTCCCCCAAACAAAATCATTCGAAGTGTTTCGGGAGATTTTTCGACTCACTATGGGATAAGAAATATATGGGGTGGCTCGTCTGAGCTGGAACACCCTGTATTTTAAATTAATGAATTTCGTTTTAATATTATCAGTGTATTCATTGCAAGCAGAGGGAGGTATAATTTGTCATGTGCTGAGTTTAAACATTTTAAAAGTGAATCTTTCAATCTCTGTGCCGAGCTTGACTATTTTTATTTTGTATACCTGAGACATGTGCCGAGTTTGTATTACTCCATGTATTTTCCTAATCGGAACCCCACTTGTTACCTGTGTCTTATATTGAACCATTAAATAGCCAAGACTATTCATTTTCACATACTATACATTAGTATCGTTTGAAGATGGAATGCTAGTGTTTTATTTTATTATACCAATATGATAAATTATCACAAAGTAATAACTTCCACCATTGAGTTTTAGTAAAGACGTTTTTTGAGCTTGTGAAAAGTTTACTGAAGGCTTGATCATTCCTCCTGCTTACGATAGTCTAAAAATGGGATTTTGTAGACAAGGGTTGTCGGCCAATTTCATTCACATGAAAGTAGGTTAAGTTGGTTTCTATATCAAGTATACAATGAAAAGAAACAGCGAAATTTTTGATGCTTGCTTTGTTGAGGGAATATCCAATTGCTTTATCAATCAAAGTTAAGGAATCTACAAATCGTATGTATTTATTCCATTTATAAGTTGTTCGTACCAACTTGAGTTCGAAGGCGTTTATAAACATGGTTACTCATATTAATAGTTTTCCAAGAGAAGTAATCGATTAACTATTTGAAATTCAATTGCAACAAGACAATTAACAATTTCAACATGATTACAGTCGTCGATTCTCGTTAGCAAAGTGCCTGTATATAAGGACATGTTTCCCATGAGAGCTGTATAATTAACGCCAGTCAAGTTTGAATGGTTTTATGGTATCAGAGTTGTGCCAATAAAGGATCTCTCTGCGTAGAGCCGTAGGACTCAAGCCGTCAGATTGAGAGATTTAATTGGGATCGACTGTATATAATAGTTGTTTTGAAAACATCCAGTCGAGGGAACACTATGTATGATAGAAACTACGGAACAACGCGTTATCTGTAGATCCCAGAGTAAGAGACGAACTCCCGGACCACCCTCGCTAAGGATCAGCGGACTTGTGGTGGGCTTAGGATATGGGATTTAACGTTGTTAGTCGCGATTTTCTACAGACTGTTCTGAAATCGGTCGAGATGTATGTACAAGAAATTGATTTCCTTTCAGATGCAGATTTGCATACCGACTGAATCCGGTAGACCTCAAATGACAGCCGCAAATGATAGCGTACAATAATATACACGACGTTTCTAAATCACTTCAAAATGTTCTACAGTGATTCTCCTATGAAATATAAGAAGACTCTTCCACATGTGTTTGTTGTCAAAGCCCCGTTAAAGTTGGAAGTGAAAAATGTTTTTTTGACGTGACAACGTCTTATAATTCGATGGAGCCGGCTGCACGCACGAAAAAACATGACTCATGCGGTGTTACCTCGCTCTGAGGCGTTTCATTTAAGGCTTGAAGTGCAAGCGAGAGCGCGGAACGAGCGACAAAGAGGCAGAGTCGGCCTCCGCGTTCGGCAGCGTTCGACATCTGTCTCTTTCATACTTGAGTGAGCGATGCGTCCGCGTGGACAGCTGCTATACAATAATACATTTACATGTTTTCGTCAAGTATGAAGTGCAGTGAAAAGTGAATGTGGTGTCAATTGTTTATAGCAACGATAATTGCGGCGATAAAGGTAATGATTCTTTCGATATTAAATATATGTTCAATGATATATTGTCGAATATTCGTGCTTTCATCATTAAAATAAATAGCATCGGTCCGCTAGTGCAGCGATTGTAGGTTATGCTATAATTGACAAAACTATAACAATAAGTTAACAGAACTATTTCACGATGAGTAAAAAATCAATTCCTTTACTATTCCATCGAAATAATTATCGAGCGTAGCTATGATTTCAAAAAATTAAAACATAAATGTTAAATCTTCCACATATCATAACAACGTGTCTGAAATGACAGGTTGGACCAGCCAGCCGTCAAAGGGAACAATTTTCTCCTATATCAAACACATTGAGGCGGGCTTTTTAAAAGCTAGAGTTACAAACATTTTAATGATGTTTCCAAATTTTGAATTTTAAATTTAAGATTTATGAACAATAATTTAATCACAGTTTATTCTTATAATAAATTATTCAAAATTATTACTTTTTTACAACAAATTACAATTAAATTTGCAAAAATAATAAAGTAACTAATAGAACAACAACTTTTATTCAGTTTACTTGCTGAAAGAAATAATGTCAATACAAAATTTATTATTATAAAATAATAAAATCAAAAATTAAATTTTAACAGTCGAGTAGAAATTTAAACAATAAATTTTATTCAAGTATTTTGTAAATTTAAAATGATTTTTCTGAACGAAGAATTTTATGAAAAAATTTTCTAAATTGTTATGACGTTGTCACGTTCAACTATCGTCAGTAAACCGACTTTACAGACAACCGATTTTTTTTGTTTCTTCTCCGCTCTGATAGACAATTTTTACTGATGAACAAAGAATTTGTGACATGCTTCCAACATCAAAATGTAAATGCTAGAGGTGTGCAGACGTACGTACCTCTAAAATATTTTACTATATCAAAACTAACGGGTCAACATTTCATGAGTGAAATAACTCTTTCCGAAAAGAGAACAAATATCAACAAACATTCACGTTTCCTGTGTTTTTTTTTAAGGAAAATCAAAAGGTTTCACTTAAAAAAATTATCGTCCATTTCCAAGTATTCATTCAGGAATCAGAAATTCAGGAATATCCCATGAATAAGTATATGTAGCCTACTATCAAATAATAATAACATGATGGTAATAGATTTTTACCAATGTTGCTTTAGACATCCTTTCCATAACTTCTCGATTGTTTACTTATTTATAGGTTTTTTGGTTTTGTCCTTAGCATTATATATAAGATGGCTGAATTCAGTTTGTGGTTTGAAACGAGATTTTAAGATCATCGCGTTAATCGATTTTTGTATTTCTTCCACGTATTTTTCTATCATAGCAAGTTGTACAAGTAGTCCGCTGGAGCTGTCATGGTCTGCCCACTCACTCCAGTCATAGCTGATATGTTGATGGAAACTTTTGAGCAAGATGCTATCGACTCATCTGTTCTCAAGCCGAAAAAGTGGATCGTGATACTCTTATTCCCTTGCTCATTCACTTTGGCATCGGGTAGTTGTATTGTGACGTGGGATCTATCTGGAAAACAAGAATTCTCATACTAAAGAACTCATTGTGAGATGGTAAGTATCTAAATAATAATACATACTATGTATAATTGATATGTAATTAATGCATTTCTGAGGCAATAGAGAATTATAGAGTATTATAAGGAAATATATCAGGCAGAGGGAAATCGAACTACCGTTCTACACGCTTTCATTCCAATCTGATATTATTCCGAAGCGTAAATGCTTTATATAACTTCTAAATTATTGTTTCCCGATCCCTGAACGAGAGCCGGAAGCCATAGCGTGGAATAAAGCCAAGAAGTCTAATTAATTTTATTTTTTTCTAGAAATGGCACTAAAAATTCAAACATCGAAGCAGTTAATTAGGATCCGATTTCATTCGAATTTTGAACACGACCAATTTCCTTGCACAATCCATTAAGAAATATGCGGATGAAAAGTTCGCCCCGAGCATATTTCTTATTCCCTTTTGGATATAGATCTAAAGATAACTACGCGCGTTGCTGTTTTAAAATCTCTGTTTTTGTTGACTTTTCATTTATTAATTAGTCGCTCTAATTAATCCAACTTCTCAATCTGTGAAATTTCGCGGAAAAATATAAGATTACGTGTAGACATTCTGGTCGAGCATCTAAATGACCATAAAACGTTTCGAATCTTTACAGGTAGGTATGTAAATGGCAATCGGTAGCTTGTATTTCAACATTAGTCATACATTCTACTACACTATGTGGCACAATTCACACAAGGAATCCATAATGAAGAGCTTGGTCCTTTAGACTGGATATGTAAATTATCCGCGAAGTTTTTTCATATGTATCTGAATGTTGAAACACATGTTCGACTCGTGCTTCCGGTCGGTAATACAGTGACCTACAATCTCTCAGCCGGTAATACAGTGACAATGCTTACCGACATCAGTGGTAATAGGGGCGATTGAGGCAGACAGTCACTTCCGGTCCTTAAAAGATGTCGATAAGCATTGTCACTGTATCACCGGCCAAGAGGTTGTAGGTCACTGTATTACCGACCGAAAGCATGGGTCAAACACGTGTCTGTATTTCGAAACTCGTGTCAAACACTATTCAAAACAGGTGTTTGAATGATGAAACATGTGTCTGAATGTTGGAAACACGTGTCCAAATACATGTCTAAAAGATGAAACCCGTGTTTGACACGACATATCGGCCGGTAATACAGTGACAATGCTTACCGACATCTGAAAAGGACCGGAAGTCTACCTCAATCGCCCCTTTTACTACTGAAATTTCCTGATTTGTGTAAAAAGGACTTATCATATCGATTCTGGATGAACGATGTGGTTTAAGCAGTGAAAATTCCTGGCTTCCGATGGAAGGGGCCAGTTTGAGGCTTGCCCTGAAGATGCCACCTGTGATGGCAATAGTTCTCGCCCATCACCATAGTTCTAACCGATTATCGACGATGTGTGATTCTTCAACTTTCTTGAACATTGATTTCCTTTTTCATGTTTTGCTCTTTTCTTGTATAGATTCATATATATAGATAAGCTTGACTACGATTGATGGGAACAAAGGTTGTCTCAGTTCCGAAGAGACCCAGTCGACCCAGACAGAGCGTATGTTTGCGGTAGAATAAAAATGATGAATAAAGATAAATCCATGCCCGTTATCACCATCAACAGCACCCTCTAATGGGACGATGATGTGAGATCCATTACGAAAACTGCTTCACAAAAACTTGATTGGTACTTCAATAGTACCACAGTAGCGTGTCATGATCTACAAAATTCAGTTTTTTCTCAGATAGACCACTATATCTGGTGGTTGACAGAGATTCGACCAATACAATGACCATTAACGCTGGTGATTCACAGACATCTGTCTTCGTACTTTGTTTCTACTCATATCAACTATCTGTTGGAAGTGACTTCCAGTCCCCTCCATAACTTTGGGGATGATGGTAAGCCCCGTATCATCCAGTCAGATGTGAAAGACAGTGTATTATGAATTGGAGTTGATTTGGGAGGCTATTTCTCTCTGGGATTAGATTTAAGGAAACCACATTGCTGTCTGTGTATTCGATAGCCGGATTTGTTTGAGTTTTCATATTCATGGAAAATACAGTACGTCCACAAAATAGTAGGAATAGCAAAGTGGACCAAATTCTGAAATCAATATGGATTCACATTTCACTTACTGTCTACAGTCAGTAATAATCCCATGTATTGTGTGAGAGTTCGTTCTCGGCAGATGTCTATCGAAACAACGGTAATCAAAACGGATCAAAGTCGAACATATTGACATCTAGTACAAATTAATATCAACCCATAAAACATTCAAAGTATAGGGTTATATTCATTATTAGCTCGCTGATTTGATTGACTGAAATTTGAACCAAACGTCCATGTGTTCCGATAATGTATTCATACAAGCAGGAAATGAATCGGTCCGAGTAGAATTCATACAGTATGGTCCTAAAGCGCATATAGTGAAGAAGTCACTGAATAAAAAGAAGTGAATAAAATTACTCTGAATGGTTTTGGTGCATACTTGTTGAAACTTCATATCTATAGCCTTAATGAGATTTATAATAAATTTTCACAAACTTTGTTTTATAAAACAAAACGTGACATGTTTCACCATACGGTGGCTTTATCAAACAATGGTTTCACGAACTCCTCAAATATTAAAATTAAGATTAAGAAGAAATCCCATTGACAGTGCTCATGTTTCATCCGTCTTCTGATAATGGTCGTGAGACCGAAACATACGTAAGCTAAGAACCATTGATGATTGATTAATTTAAATGTTGTGCATCAAGTTTTGGTTAACTTGAAGCTATAAACGTTGTAAAGTTTGTAGAGTGGTCATAGAAGAATGTATCGTAAGCATGTGATGCTCAAACAAATGAATATCAGCTGTAGGATCTGAATAATGATATCTCAATTAATTGCAAAAATGTGTATGTCCTATAATAGTAACTATGAATCTTCACAATAACTCACAGGTGTTTCTATAAAAAATGACTAATTTACTGATGATTTTCTAGCTGAAAATAGTATTAACTCAGTCACATCATCATCTATTGGTGATGAAAATGGTTCATAAGATTATTATGCTCAAATTAACTAGATATTTTCCATCGTGACATTCACAATAACTTACAACGCATTGTTCCTTTGTGTGTATTTAAATATACAGATTTTTAGTTCCATAAAGTTGATTTTTGTTGTAATTATCCCAAGTCTGTGAACGAAAGCACTTTCTACTGTTAAAGTTATGAGCATGTTCTCTAAAAATATCGTTGTGAATACAGCTATTACGTTCAAACACGGGTCGACATCCGCGTTCTACATAAAATTATTTAAAATTGTCAATTTTACGTAGACTGGTTGTCAATTAGCCCTTTTACATAAAGTCAAGATAACTTTATACCATTTCGGGAACAGGGAAACGGCGGCTAACTTCTCACAACATCCATATACTTGTCAACATTATAAATGCCTTCTGTCCCAGATCACTGGCTTGCATCTCTCGTTGATATTGTAAACAAGTATGTGCAGAGCTCTTTGACGGGACAATGGTTGGCTATGAGGTGTCAGGTGCAACAGATAGACAAATGTGTGGTGATATTTCGATAGAATTCGAGTGCAAACGTGGCTGGTTTTTAATATAATACATTCAGTGGCAACTCGTACTATCCAGGAAAAAATATTGTTTTATGTCTTTCACCGAGATCGAGCACTCGATGATCATATAAGCATATGTTATTATTTTCGAACAAATCAGTAGTAATTATTGCATCCCTGTTTGTGCTTAGAAACTTGTTTGTTACTATGGAATGAATAAAGGGAAGATTGGAATAATTGGAGGAATATATAGATGCCCTAATCTTCAGGAGAGAAAGCGTATCAATCAAACGAATAGCTCTCTTCTGGATATAATCCAAATGCTTCAGCGTATGTTTGGGATCCGAAATCCAAACATGTGAACGATACTCCAGGATAGGTCGAATCTGTGCTCTGTAGATTATGAGGAGCTGCTGGGATGTAAAGTAGCTCTTGGCACGAAATATGAAATCAAGTTTTTGGTTTTTGGTTCGGTTTTTGCAATGAACCTCACATGATCGTCCCATGAGAAGGTGCTGTTGGTGGTGATTCCGAGTTTGTAGCGAGCTTAAGGTGGTTGACGGAGTGAAATGGCTATTAACGCTGATGTTCCACAGGGATCTATCTTGGCACCAACTTCGTTTCTTCTCCATATTAATGATCTGATGGGAGTGACCACCTGTCCCGCCACAGCTATGCAGATCATGTCAAGAAGGGTTTTGAGGAAAACACTAGTTTAGCAGTACAATCATTAGAAATCTAAAGACATTGTTCAAATGAATTGGTTGCACTAACCATGACGTCATTTCTTTCTTAAAGTGATGAATCATTACTGACACAAATTATACGTATAATATATCTCTAAAACATGATTTCATTGAGGTCAAACACTAGGAGATGACAAAAATTCAGGGTTCCGAAACGATGTAATACAGTTAGCCGTTGGCTAAGATTAAAACTAACATAGGTATCGAATTCCTCATCGTTGAAGGCGTATTATAACGCCCCTTCCTCCAATTCAATGATGTTCACCAAAATCACATTTTTTCCATACCCCTTAGGAAATTTGTCAAAATTCGACTGATTAAAAATTTTTCATAATTGCTGGAATTTATTCTGCAGATGCTTAGAATACTACTGATATGAATTTACGTTTTTTATTCCTCTGAAACATGATTTTATTAGGATCATAAACTAGGAGATCACCGTAATTCAGGGTCTCAACACGCTGTAACCCGGTTAAGAGGTCAGAACTAACGTTGGTATCGATTTTCTCATCGTTGAAGACGTATTAAAGAGAACCTTCATCCAATTAAATGAGATTCACCAAAATCACATTTTTTCCATACTTGCCCCTTAGAAAATTCATCATAATTCGACTGATCCAAATTTTTTTAATAATTCACGGAATTCATTCTGCAGATGCTTAGAACACTACTGATATGAATTTTGCTTGTATTATTCCTCTAAAACATGTTTTTTTTGGGGTCGTGAGTTAGGAGATCTAAGTGATTCAGGGTTTCAACATGCTGTAACCCAGTTGGATGTCATCTGAGGTCAAAACCAACGTTGGTTTCGAATTCCTCATTGTTGAAGACGTATTAAAACGCACCTTCATCCAATTCTATGAGGATCACCAAAATCACAATTTTTCCATACTTACTTTACCCCTTAGAAAATCTGTCAAAATTCAACTGATCCAAAAATTTTTTATAATACCCGGGATTTATTCTGCAGATGCTTAGAACACTACTGATATGAATTTTGCTTGTATTATTTCTCTAAAACATGATTTTTTTGAAGTCATAAGTTAGGAGATTAAATGAATGAATTTTACTTGTATTATTCCTTTGAAACATGATTTTATTCGTCATACACACTCTGAGATGATATAAATTCAGGTTATCACTGTATCTATGTGACATAGTTGAGCATCGTCTAATGATCGGGTAATCGATTCTCTCATCCACATAAACGTATTATCACACAACTGGATCTGAATCGATGAAGTCGACTAAAATTGAAATTTTTCCCTACTTATTAATTTCGACCTATCATGAAATTTACCCTCACCTGTTTTCAGCAAGGTTCCGACGCCACTGAAAGCCACGGAGAGCCACTTCACGTGAGGCGTTTCGAGATACTTTGTCTAGTTTTCGACGAGGATGGCAACTGGACGCTCCATAATTCATTGCTATTTGTATCGCATATTTCATCATTTATTTCTTTGTTTTAGCTCGAGCTGGAAATGCGTGTAACGGCTCCGTTTTTACATGTTCGATATAATTGGCCGTTTGTTGAAGGAATTAATTTAGTAACGTGTATTGGCAAAGCTTCAAAGTATTTTATTTTCCTTCAAATACAAGAGTGAAATAATGCCGACTGATATTTAAAAGACTGTGAGTGGTCTGTTATGCGTTCGTTAATGAATGTTCGCTCTTCACCAATATTTTCGATACGCCTGCCATCAACGTGACATTTCGTAGATCATTTTATAGATAAAGGAATGTTATTTATTGGCATATCTCGGCAGAAATAATCCGGTGTCCTATAAAAACAGCTCGAAAAGTCAATTCATTGATGAAGAATTTCATTCATCACAAGAAAATGAACGGTTTCCGCATATTTATGACAATCTGTGGCGGTTATAGTTTAAATTTTCATCAATTTCCTTGAATGTTACCTCCGATATAATCCAAAATAATACTGCAAGAGTAAAGAGTTCATATACAACTAGAGCCATACAGAATAAGGAATATGAATAACAAAAATTTCATAAGGCTATTTGTCAGAAAAGTTGAATCAGCTGTTGAATTAAAGAGCGTTACTAAAACGCAATTTATAATTCAGACTAAATTATACATTATACAAAATTACAAGCCTCAGGTGATTAAATGAAATAACAATTACTGTTTTTATATACCATTTCTAATAATAAAATGAAAACAATACATGTTACTATTTTTGCCCACCTTTCCACGATATTCTAGAGAGGTCAATAAACTCCTGAGAGGTCGGAAGTAGACGAAGACTGCAAGAGGTCGCTACAACAAGTAAGAGAAATTTTTGTGAAATTGGCGATATCAGTATAGATTTGCTTGGTGGTCCGCACCCAAATTAAAAATCTGGATGAAGGAATATGGCATAACAAGTTTTGCTAAACCTTGCTTTATTGCGATAACATATCTCTGTATCGGATCTCTGATTTGTTGGATGCAGTATGAAAAAAGCTTTGGACGGGACATGAGTTCACTTCCAACAGATCGTTGTTGTGGAGCAAAAACAAAGTTGGTGTCAAGATAGGTCTCTGTGAAACACAGGCGTTGATAGATATTGTATTGGAGGAGACCATATGACAGAAGTTTCCCAAAAACGCCTTGGTGCTAAACGAGGTCAAATATCTATTTCCAAACTTGAAGAAATCTCGACGGAAAGAGACTTAGCTACAACGATGAGGTCATCGCTTGAACAAACGCCTATTTTGAAGGTTTGCCGAAATCGTATTATGGGGAAGCGGTCGAACAACGTTACACGAAGTGTATCAGGCTACATACAAGGAGATGTTCAGAAATAAAATAAGTTTTGACCAAATAAATCATTTTAGGCACTTTTGACCTAACCCTTGTTGTAGTGCAATTGATCCGTAAGTATTAGGTCTTGCTGCCTTTTTTTGGGATTGATTAGGAAACAAAAACAAGTTTGTATTAAAGGGTAAACGAATATATTCTTCTCAAAAGAAATTGAGATAAACGGTGCGAAGACCATCCCACTAGGCTGAGCGGTAATGTCTTTGATGTAATTTTTGCCTCAATTGTCGTTTACATCGTCAATCACTTCACTTGTCATATTGATCAAGGACCCGAATAATGCATCTGATGAGTATTTCAATCAACAAATCACACTCTCCGAAGTAAATATCGGGGATTAGTGGAGTGCATCAGGAGAATCAATTTATTAAAAAGGATAAAAATAAGCAAGACAGCTGGCCATCCCCTCTAATAATCCCTCAGTAGATTGCGACAAGTTGATGAATAAAGTGTTACATTTATGGGAAGCTGCATATGACAAAAGATCCACACCCCCGTATGTGTCCCTAGCACATACGCTCCGGGAGAACAATTTTAATATTCAGATTGGTTACACCTTTTAACTGTAAAGGAAATAATTTGGCGCTATATTTACCCCCGCGATATGACCCTTGTTTGTTTTTACACTTGTCGTTTTATATAGAGATTAATGCGTACGGGTCCGTTGAAAATCGAAAATGTATTCCGGGCATGTAGATTTTGAACTGCAATAAATAAAATTGAATATAGTTGTCGGATAATAAGTATTCAGCGTAAGTCCGCGTTATAAATGAGTGCTACATTAAAATTACTATAATTGTTTTGTTATTCTCGTGAAGGTGGACATGTGCAGTTAGTTATGACATTTATATACAGGCATTTGTATGGGAACACGATCCCAAATAACTTTTCGTAGCGATTTATAAAATCCGGTCACACTCTCTCAATCAATAAATTCAGCATTAGATATGATACATTTCGACTAGTCGATATTTGAATAACTCCATATGCAGGTCCTACTTCGTGGAGAATAACTAACTTCCGCATTATTCAATCTCCAACAAGTTATAATAGAGAACATGAACGACCTAAAAAAGTAATACTTACAAATTGGATATGAACTAAATGGCGATGTGTAAAGCGTAAGGACAATTCACATTTTCGTTAAATTGGCGGTACAGGATGTTTCCGTTTTTCTTCGTCTCTGAAATTGGTAAACGATAGAAGGTCTAAAAATAATCGGAGTCACTAAAACACTCCGTTTCTGGAATCTAGCGTGTTAAACTTTTGAAAAATGATTACATTTTATTCATTATCTGAAACATAATCGGAAACTGGTACCTTGATTGGTAGACTTTCGCGGATAGCTAATCTCGAAAATTCTTGTCTTCCGGATGAATTCCGCGTCATAACAGCATGACTTGATACCGACGATTCGTCAATCATCACAGGTGGCATATGCTGGTTTCAGTTCAAGCCACGAGTCTGCCCTGAAGATACCACCTGTAATGGTTGGCGAAACGTTGCCATCGAGTCGTGCTATTGTGACCCGGAACCCATCCGGAAGTCAAGAATTTTCAAGAACTTGGTACTTTTCGCTTATGAGACAAATACAATTGCACAGTTATATTCTTTTTTTTTCTATGCTTTGACTGTACATGGAAGGAAAACCTATAATGTTCGAAGAAAATCGTGTGAGCCAGCGTTGGAACGTTGGGAGGGGAGATGGGCATTCGAACTCTCCTTGAAGGTTTAGAGCTTATAGGTCTCGAGGTTGACCGTGAAGGGGTGACTAGCTCGAGCTCGTTTAGTCCTGGTGGTGAAATAACAGACGAAATTTCTGATAAACACCGACCGTAGAAATATCTATAGAAAAGGGAGAGATCGTTCACCTTTCTACGATGTTCTATAGAGTCAATGAATTCGGAAGTATGACATCATCAATCTTCTGGATAGAATCCTAGAGCTTCAACGTAAGTTCGGGAGCCGGAATCCCAGCATGTGAACAGTACTCCAGTTCAGATCGAATCTGTGCTTTGTAGATTATGAGGAGTTCTTGGCACGAAATAGAAAACTAAGTTTTCATGAAGCGGTTTTCGCAATGGACCTCACATGATCATCCCATGAATGGGAGCTGTTGGAGGTGATCCTGTAGTGGTTTTATTGATATTAATTGCACTACTAAATGAAATCATCGAAATAGAAAATGAATTTAACAACTTTTTAATTTATAAATATAGATACTATCTGTTCGAATGAATTGAATTTAACGAATTATGCTAAATGCTCTTGTTATTAAGAAAACTACGGTCACTATTTATAAACCTGATAACTTGATATAAATATAAGAAATAAAATAAAATCAAAAACCGTAGATTTGAATTTTGGTACCCACAATCTTGAGTATGGGTATAGAAAACTTCTTGGGAAAAAATGTACCTGACATCATCCTATTAGGAATTGTGAGATCCTCCTTGCTGGAGAAGATGCAAACTTGATAATCCAAAAATGGCTTAATATGGATCTCATCAAATAAAAGTATCATGCTATTTTCATTTTTATTTGAAAATTGATTTTGGGTGTATGTAAGGAACATTTGGCTTTGTTCGACTACTAGATAGCTTGAGTATAAAATAGACACCTTCTTTATAGTTGTTGGATGTCTTAAAATTAATACATTCGAACTTCTTAAAACCTCATGTTTCTATGTGTGCAGCCATGGCACATTTGCTAAAGAGTACATTCCTGAGGCATGGCCTCTGATAATGAAAAATTCCCCACAGGAAGATGCCCTGGTGGTTCAACGACTATTTTGTCGAGCAATGGCTGTAGGATGATGAATTCATATGGGTGTGCTACAAGGAGCGACACCGCACAACAAATTCGGTAGAAGGATGGTATCATCGACTTAACAATCGTGTTGGAAAAGAACATCCAAATATTTATGAACTGCCTAAAATACTTAATGACGAAATACGGTACTACGATATTATTGTAAAATAATCTGAGCTGAATATGAACACTCCAAATCGTTCAAAAAAGTACAGTGACTTAGATTGTCGTATAAATAAGGGTGTTGACGATTTTGTACAAAGTGAAGTAAGCTTAGGCATTAACGTTAATACCTATATCCATTATTTTTGTAAGTTTGGCCCTTTCCACTAAACGATTGTGTGAGTAAATACCAGTAAATACTATTATTATGACATGTCAATTTATATCCCAATTATAAATTTTAAGAAATAGAAAATATCCACTGCATATAAGATTATTGGTTGTTATTTTTCTATAATCCAACCGATCCTATAATAGATTAAAATATCTGTAAGATAAGAGTGGGTATTCTAAATTAGCTGGAAGTATTGAACGTAAGAAAGTAAGTCTCTACATAATTATTTAATTTCCGAAATCGCACGAAACGAGAAGGTACTGCAAATATATTTTATTGCATCTAGGGGGTACGCCCGAAACGAGAAGGTTTTATAATCTCGCACAAAACGCGACGCCCGAAACACGAATAAATCGTAAGAACATATCCAATAGTATTTGTAGAAGGATTGAAAATTGAGAATTTAACGAATAATTTGATATCACCAAAGTTGCCTTGTGTTGGATGGAAGTTATTTTATGGTTAATAGTTGGCATTGCAACATTTTACACTCTGTTTTATGTACAGTGGCACGTCTTGTTTTGTTTTACGCCGAAGCATATGCGTATTTTCAATATATAAAATTTTTACGACAACCAAAGGTGTTCTAAATTTCGCGTCTCATTTCCGTTCTTTGGTTATAAAATTCGCTAACTCACGTCATTTCGCTCCAAATAAAACAAGTATCATTCCCCCTATATTATTCTTCATTTGCACTGCAGATACAAAATTGAATTTGCGCGCTCGCAAATTATCATCGACCCATGTATACTATGTTATCGTGCACAAACGTAACCGCAGACATTATCAAAGGGTGATATATGAGGATTATTAAATACAGGTCACATCTTTTCTCAAGAAAGTTCATAACTTTTAAAAAGGGATGAAAATGTATAAACGAAAGAGGAACTTTATTGAATTCCGATTCATCTCCAGCTTGTTTGTACCATTATCCCGAAATAGAATTTGAACAGGCACATTTTGTTTTATAATTTAGTTGACTCTGATGATAGCTACATGGTAGCCGAAAGGTTCTCAGTACTTTAAAAGTATTCTTAGTAGAAAAGGGTGATTATTTCTCATTTAATGGCAATTATAAATGATTTCTTGCTTGTTTGATTTCACCCACTCTTTGTTCGGATATTTGTCTTGAGTAAAACGTTTCACTCTGAATTGGTCAAAGTTAGTGAATTGGTTAGTATCTTAGTGGGATGAAACAGTTGGGAGAAGTGTATAGAGAAGAGAAAGCGATATATTTCTGTTGTAAACTACACAGGGTGAATCAATACATACTTATTCGTACTGTAACATGGTGAATACGGCATATACACGAGGGAAATATTACCAGAGTGTTTATTGACAGAAGTAGATTGTACAGCGATCTACTGGTCAGCGGGAAACTATAATTCTCTATAGGGGATGTCACCATGTAAAAACGGAATATTTATTTCTGTTCGCATAGTTTTATTTTTATTGGATATTGGATTCGATCTGGCGGAAATTGTGATTGCATTTTTTTGCTCGTTTTAATATCATTTCTGTTTACTCTTGGGATTTTTACATACTCGCTGGATGCGATGCCAATAAATATACTTTTAATTTCGTGTCGCTGGCAATCCAGAAAAATGTTTCGTTCTCTGATGACTGATGGAACGCAAATCGAATTCCGCTTTAATTTGATATATCGCAACAGAAGGAAATTCGAATTTTATCATGTTGATGTGAACGTGACGTGGTTGGAAAAATTGGGTGTCGAGCAACGAATGCCCATCTTCGTCACAACTTCACAGTTTTCTACCGAACTCATACTGAAGATGATAACTTTGGTAGATCAATAGTAAGCTTTTGTTTTAAGTATATTTATTTGATTCTGTCTCCATAACCTTATTGGGTTTAGTCAAACGAGGTCATACGTTATGCGATCACAACAACTTCTTCAATTTTCATCAATTGGAAACCAATACAAGACTTATTCAAAAATGCAAAAAATTTCTGGATCAGTAATTTTTTTGATCACACTTTTTTTTCTTCTATACTTTGACTACACTAGAATAAATCCTATAATGCTCGAAGAACATCGTGTGAGCCAGCGGAGGAATGTTGGGAGTGGAGATAAACATTCGAAATTCTGATGAACACCTACTAGGGAAATATCTACTAGGGAGAGATCGTGACTGTGACATTATCAATCAGGCGGATAGCCTTCTCCTGGGTAGAATCCAAGAGCTTTAGGGTATGTTTGAGAGTTTAAATCGAAACATTTGAACAGTATTCCAGGACAGGTCAGTGCTTTGTAGATTATGAGGAGCTGCTGGGATGTAAAGTTGCTTTTAGCACGGGATAGAAAACCAAGCATTTCTGAAGCGGTTTTACTCATAGAGATCTCACATAATAATCCAATGACGTGTTGCTGTTGGTGGTGATCCCGAGCATGAAGACAGACTTCATAATAATAGTTGTACCTGACATCATCATATTAGGGACTGTGGTATCCAAAAATGGCTTAATATGGATCTCATCAAATGAAAATATGATGCTTTTTTCATTTTCATTCAAAAATTCATTCTGGGTGTATGTAAGGAACATTTGGCTTTCTTCAACTACTGGATCGCTTAAGTTTAAGTTAGAAACTTTGTTGAATGCGGCAAAATTAATAAATTTGAACTTCTTAAAACCTTATATGTGTGTGGACTAAGTGTATATGAAAGTGAGGATAAAATCATAATATTTGCAGCAAGAATTTTGAGATTCAAACCAAAGTAAAATTAACTATAACTGGTGAATAAATAATATTATATGGAGATAAAAGGGCAACAGTTTCAATGCACAGATTCTACATTATCCCGTTAGAAACATTTGGCAACGAAAGCTGTGTAAAGTGTCATAGGAAGCGTCGAAATATCGCGACAGATCAAAAAGCAAATGCGATAAGTATAATGCATAGAACAACGTAAATCCATAAAATATTTATGTCGGTGAGTCCCCAGCGAATCAGATTATGACGGAGAGTAAACAGCGCGGAAGTTTGCTAGTCGCGTTTCGTTGCCATTTCCCGGTAGCCGGTCCAGATTATACAAAGTCTGGGGGATCTATATGGACAGTTTCAATTTCAGTAAATCTCTGTACTCAACCTAACGAACTTACTTGGAGCTCGTAAACAATTTTTAAAACCGGTAAAACTTTTATGGTCGCCTCGTTTGTTCGTCATGGAACGTGACTTTTAGCGAGTCAAATAACACAGCTTGTCATCATCAGAGCATAATCCTAAGATAATTCACCGAATAATTTTCATTTGTTTTTCTCAAAGTTCCGAACTTTTCATGATTTTATTCTCTGAAGATTGTTAATGACTTCATAATGTTACTTGATCAAATTAAGTGGCAAATTTCATTGAAAGGAAATAAATTGATATTTTAAAAGATGATCAATGTAAAATTTTGAATTATTGTACATATGTAATTGTTTAAATTAATTATGATAATAATTAAAAACATGTGTACATTCGAGTGATTGGATTTATTCATAAAATACATGGCTGATAATTTTAGTTAAATAAACTTAATGAAAAAACCCTAAACCCAATTTATCTGCAGATTATTATGTTCTGGTAAACACTCACAAACAATTTCTCAACTGCGTAAAAACCAGAATACAGGTTGCTTACACTACTAGAGCAAGGTGAAAAGTCCCTGAAAAATAGGTGGCACCACAATCGAAAATCACATGCAGTGGCGGCTCCTCGAAGGAGGCTAAGGAGGCTCAGCCTCCTCACCAATTCATCTCAATGATCATTCTCCATTTTATTTCCTGTTTCTCTGATAATTCTTTAAATTTTACAATTAATTCCCCGTTCTCAGTAGTTATTTTTAATCTGGCAACAGTGACCAGAGGCTAGATTCTCTATATATCTCAAACGCTAAATACATGTGGTCAACACATTTGCCGGTTTCCAAGCAGTTCAATTGCTAGATAGGGTAAAAGAGCGAATATGGCAACATCCTATGGAAGCTAGCTTCTCGTACGGAATCGTCGGTCGAATGAAATACTATTACTTGCTACCGCTTTTCCGCTAGAAGAGTGCCACACGTGTCGTGTTCCGTTAGTTCTTGGTTTTGTACCGCGAGGCGAAGTAAGGTTAAGTAGTTAAGTTATAATTTATCTAATCGGTGAACGTTAAAATGATGAGTGACTTAGTTGCTGGGTTGTTAGAAAATCCATTTAGTGGATTAACATATGATAGGAAAGTGTTTTGTTAAAAATAAACGGCCTTTACCGGATTTGAAAGGATTAGTGGTGACGATGACAGGTATGTTTCAAAATCGAAATACACAATAAATTATATTGCTTGCTATTTACATCTGATACAACTTCATGTTGGGGACACTCGGGTTATGATGATTTGAAAAATTTAGCTCGTGGTATAGATAGACATGAAAAATCGCAGGAAAATATTACATCGAGTATTAAGTTTAAATTAACCGGTAAACAGAATATTGTTAAAGGAGGAAAACATATAATTTGGTAGACAAGAAACTACATTATAAACAACTTTTTTTATGACATTTTCGATACTATTAAAGGTCAAATTGAGATTCGATTTTCCGATTTACATGAATTGAAATTTTTCGACTTGACGAATAGAAGATTTTTCGAATCTTTTTCGAAAGAGTTTCCCAATACACTTTTAGATAACTTAGTTCTAAAATATAAATTTTTTGATAAAATAGCACTGCACAATGAATTATGGGTTATATACCTACTCGGATTAAGATATTTTAGGCCAGTACGACATTCACGCCGATATGATAAAATATATGATAGACAATGATTTGCAACAAGTTTTACCTCAGTTTTATAAACTACTTTTTTTGACAGTCACCATTCCTGTCACGTCGGCATCGGTGGACAGATCATTTTCTACTCTCAAACGAATTAAAACTTACATGCGAAATACAATGAGCCAAAATCGTTTATACAATGTTAGTTTGATATCTATTGAAAAAGATTTAGTAAAACACTTAAAACAAAATGATACATTTTATGATAATATTATTGATCATTTTTCTCAAACTAAAGACCGTAGAATTCCGTTAATATATAAAAAAAGTTTATAAAAATAATAAAAAAAACAAAATATGAAAAATTTCAAAAAAAAAAAATATATATCAAAAATCCAAAGAAAAAAAAAAACGAACAACAAAATTTTTTGCTAAGAGGAACTACACCTCCACGTTGGTTCTTGCTTGGCCACAATTAATTTTGGCACTGAAGTAGCTGGTACGGTCGCTGTGCAAAGGTTAAATTTATTGACTGAATAGAGTATATTATTACAAGAACGTTTTATGTCCAGTCTCCTCTCTTAAAGAGTTCACGAGCCGCCACTGATCACATGTGACATTCGTGATGTACTATCTTTAACTAGAACGCATTAAAATTTTCAGAATGATATGTCATTCAGTTCTGTTTTGACACCCATTAAAAGCAAGCAGCCTTGAAGATTTTTGTAAACATGAAAAAAAGTAAATTTGGCTTTAAGTGTCATTGTTCATCTGAAGAAGTAACTGTGTGTTTTTTTATTTTTAAAATAAAATCTTATTTGGAATTTTCCTACAGTATATTATTCAGTGTAGGATTCATTTGTTATATAATGGAATTAAAAAAAATAAGGATCAGTTCAGTATGAAAAAAGTTTTGGTTGTTTGAAAAAATATGTCAACATTTAACGAATCTCAAGAAAATCAATAGGAGAGGGTATATCCCTTTTCTGATTCCTAAGAATGATGCTCTATTTAGGATCAACTTTTCCATGGCACTGTCTTAGGAAACAGCTGTTAGATTGATCTCGAGGTCATCCTATCTTTACAGAAGTCCTTCGTCTTTTCTAGCTCAATTTTTCTGTAACCTACCTATTTACGTTCTTGTTAATAACCCAATGTAAAATACCAATATTGCATTGATATCCATACGCAACATTATGTTATATAATCGCTTATTATCTCAATTTGGATGATTATTGCAATTCGATTATTTTCCACGTGAATATGGTGACTGCTTCGTAAATCGCATCAGAAACAGAAAGGGAGTTTATGTTGTACCGAAGCAATCATATAGAATATAGAAATATATCGAACGGTTCGTTGGTACACCTGATTCTGATTTATTTGCCCAACCCCTGTGTTACAGGCTATAAAACGGAAGAAGGGAAGTTTTATGGTCGATACTCGAATAACTAACTCAATGAAAATATTCCACAATACCAGTTTTAGACTCTGAATTTACATTTTCACAAACCCATTTTATATCAACTGGAAATGCTACAGTCTTTCCTGATGCATTAATTTTGCTAATGGATATTTTACGTTGAAAATATCCGCTTTTCGCGTATTTAAGATTTTATGACGATGAAAATTTAACTTGGAAGTAAATGAAAGCGCACATTTACAAACGTCATTTCGTACTCGGACAAATATATAACAATAGCTCTTGTTTTATCTAACACGAATGATCTAATTAATTATACTTTTTTGAATATTCAGGAAGTTGTTACGTGGGAGAAATGAAACTTGATTTTCATATGATGGATAAAACTATCAAACAGTATTTCCCTATGCCTATAACCTCCAAGCCTTCAAGAAAAATACGTATGCCCATCTCCTCTTCCTACAATTCAATGCTGGCTCACACGATGTTCTTCGAACATCATAGGTTTCCCTCTCGTGTAATCAATGTATGAAAAAAAGAGCAGCCAGCTTCAAGAATTCTAGTTTAAAGTTCGTAATTTTTCGCCCTCCATTTGCTGGACTGAGTTTTGTTAGAATTAGTACACAATGGACCCAATCAAGCAGTCCAAGTGCCCAGTCTGCCCCCGTTTTGATCGATTGCTTTCCATTGTTCATAAACTACTTAAACAAGAACTCTGAAATACACACTTAATTGTAATTTCTGGAAGTGGAGGCTTCAAGATCTAACCATTCTTGAATAACTTTGATTCAAGGAAGGATTCTACGTAGACTATACGCGTATATATTTGCTTTCATACCAGGACATCTATCCGGTATCCGTGCATCTCCGTTGCACATTAAGGTGGGTATCTCATGCCATCTACTGGTTTGGTTTGATGTCGCCATCTGGCGCAATCAAATAGTCGTCTCACTTTTCCCGTAACTTCGAGAAATCTACCAGTTAATGCGGTACATGGTTTGATTTCTTAGTGAGACATCTATTCATAGATGGCGTAAGACACTTTTGGTCTTTTTACCATGTTGTTCTCCGGTTATGACTACCTTCAACAGAGATTGTTCAGTTACGTTGCAATCCAGCTCGTTCCACTGATAAGCTCTATATGAAGAGCGAAACAGCTGTCTGGAACTATAAGTTTGTGACGTTCCTGATCGATCTGGGTCACAGATAGATGACATGCATACTCAGTTCGTAAGTTATTCAAATAATGTCTATTTTCAAGCAGAGCTATACCTGTGAGATACATTAACGTACGATCAGTGATTGCTCCGGGTATGAGTGTTACCTTACATCATTTCATACAAATTATCATCATTTTTCCGAAAACCGCCCATCATGTGTTGTGTCAGTTTGAATTCATGAATGTCAGTAACATCTTGTAGACACTGATCGTATATTAAGCGATTAAATCAAATATTTAGTGATTATTGCATCAAAAATACGTCAGATCGTGATGATATAAGTGGATATAATTTCAGCCTATGATTTTATTTCATAGTGTTTTCTACATTTCTCACGTCTTCAAAATCTACAGATTAATATAATTAATAAATCCGAGTTCCGATTCCTACCAGTTATCAGAACAGGTCGTCGGTTGATAATTATACGTTGGGAACTAATAATAACATTTAATTCGTTGTGAAAGAAACACTATTCAGAAGAATAGTAATAAATATTATAATTTCGATAATTGCTAGCTTCAAATGAATAATTTTTATCCGTTAAAATCTTCAGAAAATCAAGATTTATTGTCAATACAGGCAACGAAGTTTCTTCTGAATTAGGAGGAAATGTTAAGGTATTAGGGTTGAAACTATGTTCACGATTTGTTTCTATAATTCATGTGATGAAAAATAAAGTAGAAGTGTTCCATTTTATCATATCAATATGATAAATTATCACAAAGTAATGGCTTCCACCATTGAATTATTGTAAGAAAATTTGTGCCGCTTTCATAAAAATCTTTAAATGGAGACATTATCAAGTTTACACTTTGTTATTTACGAGGATATAATAACCGATATTTTGAAGTTATCCGGCCAGGTAATATTTGTATAGCATTTAGACATAGTTGTGGCGTGGTATAATATCTCTCGCCGCAAATATCAAAGAAGGGATCATATCGGTACAAGTTTACAAACATCTAAACTAAGTAGGCATTAGGGATAATCCCATTGTATCGCGGTATGTTTATCATATTTGAAAGTAACCGACCACTTCGACACCTTGCCCGCAACTTATCGCAAGGATTAGAATATTTCTCGCATCAGTAATTTCCTTAACGAGAAAGATATGCCGTCTCTCTGGTACAGATTTAGTGAAATCTGGCGTAGTGTGGAAGTTTATGGTTTGGTAGTTTTGATAATCCCGACTAAATTCTAACTTGTTTTCAATTAAATGCACAACTACGTTGAAGGAGTTCGGTCATTAATCGTATCTTGCGGATTAATGAAGTTCTTGGACCATCACTGCAACTTCAGCTATAAGATTACCAACTTCGGCCAACATTCAGACCGGTTGCCATAAAGTCATTCGCCGCGTTAAACTCCTTTAAGGAACACACCGCTCACTATTACATTCTATTGCGTTTTTCATTACTAACCAATCATCGTTGCCGACATCAATGCAATATGCATAATATAGTTTAATGTGGCGAGCGTTTGATGGGAACTATTTATGAGAGAGAATTTAAATGAAACAACCACCACAGAAAGGTTCTTCTCACTTGAATGGTGCAAAACATGATACTTCCTATTGATTTGAAAAGTAACTTAATTTGCCATAATGGGCAAGCATTTTGTATCTATGGGTTTCTGAAACTGTATGAAAGTGATGTACCTTTAAGACCCATTGTAAGTAATATTGGATCGACTACCTACAATTTATCAAAATTTTTATCAAAATTGATCAACAACATATTAGGAAAAAATTTTATTTGAAGGACTCATGGAATTTTAATGAGTTTATAAAAAATTTATCCGTGCCAATAATCAATTAATTTCTTCGGATGTTGTTTGTTTATTCACAAATATAGCAGTCATTTTGGCATTGAGTGGCGGCTCCTCGAAGGAGGCTAAGGAGGCTCAGCCTCATCACCAATTTATCTTAAATGATCATTCTCCATTTTATTTCCTGTTTCTCTGATAATTTTAAAAATTTTACAATTAATTCCCCGTTCTCAGTAGTCATTTTTAATCTGGCAACAGTGCCCTGAGGCTAGACTCTCTATATATCTCAAACGCTGAGCATGTGTTGTTCAACCAGTCCGAACGCCAACTGGGTGGATCAGCGAAAATGGCAACACCCTCTGGAGGCTAGCCTGCGGCAGCCGCTAGCAATCTATGAAATACGAGACGTGCGTTCTGCGTCTGCCGACTGCTGAGTAGGCCAGTCAGTGCTTGTTTATGTGTTGTCACGCCACGCGAAGTAAGGTTAGAATGTTGTCTGTTGTAAATTTAAAATGAGTGTTAGTGAGTTAGTTGCTGCCTTTTAGAGAATCCATTTATTGAATTAATATATGATAAAAGTGTTTCTTTTAAATAAACGGCCTTTACAGGATTTGAAAAGATTAGTGATGTCAGGTAACTATCAAAATCAATCATTGTTAATACTAATAGTAGTATTGACAGAACGTAGTTTAAAAAAAAATCATTGATTTCCCTGTAGTGCTCCAACTCGATGGAATTTTACATCACGTGCAGTATTTACCATCCATAAAAATAAAGACAAATTAATTGAAACATTTGATTTTGTATTAAACAGTGATGAGTTTTCAGCAGATCAGGTTTCATTAAATGCTGCTGTTGGTTTGAAATCTTATTTAGAAAATGAAGAATTTTTGTTTTTTCTTGATAATTTTAAATTAATATTTGAACAAACTGATCTTATTTTTCAAATTTTACAACATAAATTCACTGATATAATTTATTCAAGAGATCGTTTGAAACATCTCATTGGAAAAATTTCAAGTTTCCGTAATACAGAATCTCATTTTAATATTTTATTTGACATTTTTTCAACTGATGAGGCTCTTCCCGCGAAGAGGAGGAAAACATATAATTTGGTAGAGAAGAAACTACATTATAAACAACTTTTTTATGAAATTTTAGATACTATTAAAGATCAAATTGAGATTCGATTTTCCGATTTACATGAATTGAAGTTTTTTGACTTGACGAATAGAAGATTTTTCGAATCTTTTTCGAAAGAGTTCCCCAATACACTTTAAGATAACTTAGTTCTGAAATATAAATTTTTTGATAAAATAGCACGGCACAATGAATTACGCGTTATATACTCGGATAAAGATATTTTAGGCCAGTATGACAGTCACGCCGATATGATAAAATATATGATAGACAATGATTTGCAACAAGTTTTACCTCAATTTTATAAACTACTTTGTTTGACAGTCACCATTTCTGTCACGTCGGCATCGGTGGAGGGATCATTTTCTACTCTCAAACGAATTAAAACTTACATGCCAAATAGAATGGGCCAAAATCGTTTATACAATGTTAGTTTAATATATATTGAAAAAGATTTAGTAAAACACTTAAAGCAAAATGATACATTTTTTGATAATATTTTTGATCATTTTTCGCAAACTAAAGACCGTAGAATTCCGTTAATATATGAAAAAAGTTAATAAAATCAATAAAAAAAAAAATATGAAAAATTCCAAAAAAAGAAAAATATTAAAAATCTAAAAAAAATAAAAGACAAATAACGAACAAAAAAATTTGTTGCCAAGAGAAACTCTATACCTCCACGTTGGTTCTTGCTGGGTCTCAATTAATTTTGTCACTGAAGTAGCTGGTACGGTCGCTGTGCAAAGGTTAAAAGGCTGTGAATAGAGTATATTTTTACAGAAACGTTTTATGTCCAGCCTCCTCTCTCAAAAATTCACGAGCCGCCACTGATTTTATTAAGCAAAACATGACATGTTTCACCACATGGTGGCTTTATCAATGGTCACTTACAAATTAATTTAATATTGGAGAATTAGTCTTTCTGATTATTTAAAAGGTTTCCTGTATTTTCAAACTTATTGATTTCAATTTTCTGTAAGTTGTTTAATACTTCAATTTTAACTGACTTATGGAGAAAAACTAATTGACGTAAAACTACTTTTTTTCTAAGGGTAGAGACTTCATTTTGTATGTTATCAATATTTTGATCCGCTGTGATACCTGACCAAGTATTTATGGTGCTGCCCTAGTAATTCCATTTTGAACATCATATCTATATGATCAGCCTGTACATCGAAGCAGTATTAGATTGGAGCGCGTAGCGTATTAACATGCAGTGAAATGCCGAGTGGTAAGCAGGCAATAATCGCGAAGTAACGATCATGTTCATCTAGTCCAGCAATATAATGATAGTTGGTGATTAAATGGCGGGGATTGTAGATGGATGAGTGACAGAGCTATGTGAGGCCCCAATGGTGTATTTATGTAATGATAGAGTCGGGAAACACGAGTCTGATGGTGGCACAGGGTCATAACCTGATCCCTGATCCCGCGCTACAAAAGCTGATCCTTACTATACTGCCCAATTACTGCCCTCTTGTTCCTAGATATCGATGTTGCGTGCAACTTTACACTTATCTCTTCTCGCTGCTTGCGCTTATTTCTCTTACGAACTGGAACTTTTATTATTTAGCTGGCATCTGTTGGAAACGAATGCGATGCTCGTTTTTCTAATAGATCAACAACAACTGGGTTGACTTTAGAAGTGACGAAAAAAATTCTGTTGGGATGTATAACAATATAACATCAATCATGGACTTATATAAACATATATACAGGCGAAACAATGTCTACATACTTCAATTTCTATTGTGATTTCCTGGCAACTAATATGCCATCTGTAATTTTCATACATTCATTTTATTCAAGTGTATTAAAGTGAATGTGGTGTCAATTGTTTATAGCAACGATAATTGCGGCGATGAAGGTAATGATTCTTTCGATATTAATTATATGTTCAGTGATATATTGTCGAATATTCGTGCTTTCATCATTAAAATAAATAGCATCGGTCCGCTAGTGCACCGATATATGCTATAATTGACAAAACTATAACAATAAGTTAACAGAACTATTTCACGATGAGTAAAAAATCAATTGCTTTACTATTCGATCGAAATAATTATCGAGCGTAGCTATGATTTCAAAAAATTAAAACATAAATGTTAAATCTTCCACATATCATAACAACGTGTCTGAAATGACAGGTTGGACCAACCAGCCGTCAAAGGGAACAATTGTAAAAAAATAAATAAAAATTGACATAATTGTATTTATGCGTACAAATAAATGTAACTTGATCAATTCAATTGTGATTTCCATTTACCTCCTTCTCTATATCCATACAAAATATCTATCAAACAAATAAAATTAAAATTTCTTTTGAAAAATGAAACCATTCCATCAGTATTTTCTTATGACGTTGTCACGTTCAACTATCGTCAGTGAACCGACTTTACAGACAACCGATTTTTTTTTGTGATTTTATCATTCTCTATGCAAGTAGGATGAATCAATTTTCTTGTTGGTATTGATTCCACTATTGAAATTTGAATTTTAAAAAGTGAAGCTTTTTTAAACCTCATTGAAAATATGTACGTTGTTTCTGTAATTTCCATTCAAATTTCTAAGAATTGAAATGTTCTGTTTTACACTCCACACTGTCTTAGTCTTATTTTCAGCATTTTATATTTATAAACCCTCAACATTTTTCAAAACTATTTAAGTATGTAATCGAACCCAAGTCATTTATGTGACTGGTCAAGTTTCATCTCGAGTGATCTCAAGGACTGGTGTCCCATGAGGATCTATTTCAGGACCCCTCCCACTTAATATATATACTTCACAACTTATGAGGTATGTAACGTATTGTAACCATCACTGATATACGGATGATAGTCAACTTTATGAATATAAATGCTAATATAAAAATTAATGAAGTTTTGGAAAATCTGTTCTGAATAATAGTAAATCAAAATTATTATTTTTCGTGAACAAAAAATAGTATGCAATTTTGAAGTCAAGATTGGAAATGATATACTAACACCTGATAAAGAAACTAAAAAATAGGGTGTTATTTTTGACTGGTTATATCTCCAATTGTATGAGATCTTCAATTATTTCTCTAAAAAAATTATATTGGCACAGAGAATACTTATCAGTTTCTATTAAAACTAAACTATGTAAAGCGCTTGTTCTTCCTCTTTTCAATCATTTTATAATGGTTTACTATCAATGAATAAATCTAGACTCAAAAAAATACGAAAGACTGGTATATTTACAGCATTAGGAAGTATGAAAGAGTATCTTATAGATTACAGGGTCTTAAATGGTTGAACATAGAGAATAGGAACTACTTAAATCCTTGTGTTAACTTTCATAAAATGTTGACTACTAAGCAACCGCCAAATTTGTTTAAGAGGGTGACGTTTCGGAACAATGTTCACTATTTGATATGAACAATAAAGGGCTTATTAGACCTCCTACATAAATAATCGATCCATCTTCCATCGTGGCTTTTCTCACAACATATCCAAGTAGCTCCCCTCCGGCTACTATCAAATCCTTAACTGTGAAACCATTTAAAAGTGCTTTAAAAAAGTATATTTTCCAAAAACTGAATGTTAACTTGGTTTTTTTTAACGTTGTATGTCAAGTTTGGCAATTATTTTTGTTTATAACGTTACAGTACTTATATGATTGTTACTGCTCTTATAACATCTTCAATGACATATTGAAATGGAATTCGAATGTTTTGTAATCTTAGGGTTATCTTAAATGTCTATGCTAACACAATTTAAGTTTTAGGTACTCTACAAACACAGGAATAGGGGAAGAACGACTCTGTCGAAATATTCCTTTTCCTTCTCGTTTTTGTCTTATATTCCATAGAAGCTGCATCGATCTCTTCATGAAGTTTACGTTTTTATGCACTCAATATTTGTATTTCTTTATTTATCCATGAATTTTATTTTTATATTCACAAGTTATTCATTGCAACTAAGAGTTTTTCGGCAAAATTTTTTTCAAGTAGGTAGAAAATGAATTGCTACAGAGAGATAGCAAAGGATTTCGTAGTCATGTGCTTCTCAGAAACGGTCTAACAAAACTTTTAGATCTTCAGTTTGTCTGTAATATGTAGAAACTACTTTTCTCTGTATTATGTCAAATTAAGAAGACGTACTAATAGTGTAAATATTCATTTATGTACTTCTTTTCCTGGCAATAACCTTCTCCACGATTTAGAGCATTATATTACTCTACAAATTATTTTTTTCTATGAATAAAGAGTAATTTAAAAAAAAAGGGGGGGAAGGGCCCCCAAAATCTGTTGTGCTTAGGGCCCCTCATAGTGTTAATCCGGCCCTGATTCATACTATCGTTCTGCACTACAAGAAAAACGACAAATCAATTCCGGCTGGTAGCAGCTTTGTTGTTAAACTATTAAATATAAATCTATTGATTCTAATTGTGCACTTTTCGGAAACGTTATGTTCTACTCTTCGTTCCCATTTCAAGCACAAAATTATATCTCCTTTGCTGTATAATAAAAGCGTGGATCTGGTTGAACACGACGAGCAAACGCAAATCCGAATGTACGAGAAAGAGACTGGACTACATTTAATCAGGTGATAGCTCATTTTGTTTTTATCCGTGCTTGATGAGCATGGATAAAACGAAGATTATATTGAACGAAAATGCCTGCGTTTTGCAAACGCACAAAAGATGATGTTATTCGTAGCGAGGTGAACGATTTGATCCTTTTCACAGATGAATACTTTTGAATCAGAGCGCTCTTTCGACCAGTGTTGATTTCTAATTAAGAGAATTTAATGGAATCAAGGAGGCGTAGCTCTTTCTCTCCCTCTTTCTCTGTTGGTATGTCATTTCTTGGCCAACCCCGTGAATCATCTCTACGAACTAATTAAGTAATTAGTGATTTATTATTAGTCTAATTAACTTGGTGCCAACTCTTTTTCTTTTTACGAACAAGTCAATAAACTTACCAGGATTATTTCTTAGCCATATTTATCATGAATGTGATTAGCTGCTCGAATAATCTTGAAAATAGATTATAGGATAGGTATCACTTCTGATGATGGCCAATAAATTAAGTAACAATTGTTGGATTTCTTCAAAATTGAGTAGTAAAAAACAAATCTTTTATTCGAGTAATTTGTCAAAATAAAACCTTTTTGTCATTCCATGAGTGGAGAAAACTTGACTACAATCGATTTAAGAATACTTATATCTTGAAGACTCGTGATCCATAATTATTTTTTTTTGAATTGATTACACTTTAGGTGTCTTCCAGCTGAAAGGAAACACACCAAGTTTATATGAAAGTGTACACAACTTGCATGTATCCATGGTTACTGTAAGCACCATTATTTCTGAACTACCTGTACATTTGTCACTGTCTTTACTTATTGAAGTAGGTACAATATAAGGCTGAAGTTCAATTTGTGTTGATAAATCCATTTATTCAAGTTTTGAATTACATTTTACTTGCCGGTTTGAACTATTAATAATGCCACTAATTGAATAAGTGAAGAACTTCCGAGAGATTTGCGGAAGTTTTTCTCGTTTTCTGGATACGGCGACATTTTTTCACTACGGATTCTTTTGAAATTGCAACGTCGTTGCAATACTAATATTTCAGTACGGACGGAATGCAAAAAATCGAGCATCCTACGATTAAAAATGTACAGTTCGTGTTCTTGGAATATCGCAAAAACGATGTAAATGAGGCTCTTGTATAGAGAAGTGAGTGGTGTAGATCGTAAACCAGTAGCCTTGTGACAAGTGGAAGGTCGGTTATAGTGCGAGTGCGAGAATGGCTCCCACGGAAACTTTGCCCCACATCTCACATTATCGACTAACCAGCAGAAGAGTCATCGTCTGATCATTCGGAATATTATAGGGAACAATGTGATATCATCGTATTTTTTTTCTTGACTGGAGAACGCGCAAATTTAAAAATCAGGAATCAAGCTCAGCATAATTTGAGTTTAAATGAAAACCAGAGGATTCATCTTGAATGAAATAACTAAAAAAAGACAAAAGAGTTCTTAGATGCTAACCCCCAAATATTAGTTTTGAACACGGATAAATGTAATAAAACCGTCATAATGCATAGAGATGACTACGAGAACAAAATAGGAAATCTATTGAATGATGGAACGACTCACAACAAAATAAAATCTGACCTTACATTATCAGTACAGAATGACATGAATAATAAATTGATAAATAAATGATACAAACAAATTAATTTGCAATAATGGGCAACCAACTTATATCTATGGGCTTCCGAAACTATATGAAAGTGATATACCTTTGAGACCCATTGTAAGTAATATTGAAGCGCCTACCTACAATTTATTAAGATTTTTATCAAAATCTATTAACAGTATAATAGGAAAAAATGAATTTCATGTGAAAGACTCATGACATTTTAATGAATTTATAAAAATTAATCCGTACCCGTAGAACATCTATTAATTTGTACAAGTTAGATTCTGACTAGTTTGATAAATAAATGTGACCGTAGTTTCTCTAACACAGACGCTTCTTCAAACAAATATGACATCACTAACTTACTAAAAAAAAGCTACTCAATATATAACTTTAATGATAATCTTGGGATAGGTGGTTATTGAAATTTCACCTAATTTGATTCAACCAATTGAGTGATTATAAATTCAACAAGGGAGAACTATCGGACTTCTTATATTTATTATTATTAATCTCTATGGGATTCTAGCAAACTTGATTCATTACTTATATTCTGTTTGTGCAGAATCTAGAAATTTTCATTGAATTAATCATGTCATCAAAAAAATGTGTGAAAACTAATTTTCTGTTACTGGAAATCGAACCTTAGTTTACTGTGTGTGAGGCCGGCATCCCAGCTCCTAGACCATCTCGCCGTTTCTTATAAACTGTTGAAGAACGGTATAAATTTATAATTTCGCTTCTATAATAGTTTCTGTTGTTGTTTTGAATGAATTTGTTGAAATTTGGGTGAAAGCAGTTTTTAATTAACTGTAAAAGTTGAATCGATTCTATGTAGACTTTGGAATAATATCCAAATCAATAATATTTAAGAGAATATGTACGAAGACAGATTTTCCGCTCCAGTTTTGAATAAATTTAATATTACTGTAAAAGTTTTGAATCTACTCAATGTACACTTTAAGAGTTACGATTTTTTTCAACTTTCAATATTCCAGAAAAGGGTGTGTTTATCACACGATTTTCTTGAAAAACAAGGAGGTTCGTCATCGAATAACTACCGATTTTTTGTTAAAGGGATAGTGATAGGACTTTTCGTTTTTGAGTTCTCGTGTAGACCAGCATTTTGTGAGATACATTCAGACAGACAGACAGACAGACGGTATGAAATAACTGTTTTTTTTTGTATGATTCTAGTATACCAGAATACACAAAACTACCCTTGCCCTACGTGTAGTGAGGGATATAAAAAGATGAAGATAAGCGAGTGAACATTCGATATATTTGAAACTATTCAATTCAATAAGTATTAGACGTTTCAAACGATTGTTAACAATACTCATCTACACAACAAATGATTGATTCTGTAGCCGTGTAACGTGTTAGGGTCATGGAAAATTACGAAGCTATATGAAATCCCTATCAAACTAAAAGATAAAAGGAAAAGCAAAATCCCTGACACAATGAACAAAGTCGCCGGTCTCTATGTGAGAGCGATACGATGTGAAATCAGACGATATAGTGCAAGCTACGTGTCCGGCCAAGGGAGACTCCATAAGGTATAATTTCGAAAAGATATAAAGAGAATACGCTGATGTCCAGAACTCGACCATGCACTCCCTGGGGAACCCTAAAGAAATTGTCGATGTATGAGCCCCGATTTGTTACGTTGCGAATGCCCGATCAGGAGGATATTCTCGGAAGATTTTTACGTAGAAAATTCAGATATACAGACAAATACTAACAAGGGATACACAGATCTTCCCTACATTCTCGTTCACTGTTAGAGTTCTCCTACGTTTCCTTTTATTTTCTTCATGTTCTAACGTGTATTTTCTTTCAGACTGTACGGTAATTTCACATCGACACATTAACTCTAATTCAACTCCAGAAAAAAATACGTCGGCATCTTCCACCTAGACATCCATCACGAATTCAATACTACTCAAGTTTTCTCACATAAAAATTTGAGTGATAATGATAATTGCTGATTTCCTTTCCTAGCTCTTCTATGTGTATAAAGGCCAGGAATTTTTAATAACATCATCTCAAAAACTCCGTTATTGATTAGATTCTGCCCATTCACGAACTATCTTAGTATTTTTGTCACACTGACTCAAAAAAATATGAGCTAAGATGCAGTTTAAGCCCATTGATTTGCATTTGTAAACATTCTTTCGAAAAAGATATTTCTTAATATGGAATAAAACTCAATTAGATGAGGATTAAATCAACTTCATCATGTCAAATCAGAAAATTCCGTAGTGAATAGAGCTTGAAGAAATTATTATTAAAAGTTCGACATCCACTAGTTTAATAAATAAATGTTTCACTGACACAGTAGCTTCTTCAAACAAATATTACAAAGTACTAACATACTACCTAATATATAACTTTAATAATGATCTTAGAATAGATGGTTATTGGAATTTTACCTAATTCGGTTAAACCCACTGAGGGATTGAGCAACAAACTGGTAGCAAAGGGAAAATATCATTATACAAATTCAACCAGGGAGAATATTAAGTATTTGTTGATTATTAAATACATTATTCTAAGCGAACTTGGAGTATCCTGAAAATCAAAATTGAATCAGTTCCCGAAAGTTTGATATAGATATGTTGACGACATTTTTGTGATTACAAGTAAAGATTTTGAGTTACATGGCTTTTTAAACACGCTTAATAGCCAATTTGATTCACTAAGATTCACTGTCGGAATAAAAATAGATAATCAGCTTCCTTTCCTGATGATGATGATGTTAACGTTATGAAAGATGATAATCACTTGGATTTTGATATATACAGAAAACCAACTCAAACAAATAGGTATACCCGGTAGATTAAGCTACGCCATTTAGATATAAAATAGCTCTATTCAATAGTGTAGTTCATAGATTATTGAGAAACTTCAGCAAATTGGGGTCAAGGTAGGGCCTTGTAGAACACCACTTTTTGAAGCTTCCATGACATTGATTCCATATAAACATGTTAAGCTCCCCTCAAATATGACGAACTATTTCAACGGTGAAAAGAATCGAAAATATAGACATTGTGAAAAATAGGAAGAATCTCTTTCGACGTGATTATAGATTCCTAGGATGATATATGTTTATAAGGGTAGTTATTCATACAGCGTGAAGTTATTAATGAAGGCGTAGTGCGTGAAATGACTATGCCGGACGGTCTATTAACGGATTAGGCCTGGAGCGCAATCCGATCTCCGCATATTCACTAAGCTTAAGCCCGGCTTCCACTCCGTTCCTCTCGCTCTTGTTCATGCAAAAACAGACAAAATTGCCTCTTATGTGTTGCGTTGCTTGGAGACAAGGGATTATACCACCTCCCTATGGAACTAAGCGCTCAATAAAATAATTAATAGAGCACCTCTTTCGTGACCGGGGGTGGCATATTCGAATTTTCAATGAACTCTCGCGAGTCGACAGCGCTCTGCATGAAGAGATTATCTTGTTTGAAGCGATTAACTTAATGTATCTCACTTCTAGATTGAATTTCATCGGAATCGAGTTTAATGGAATTTTCAATAAACGTAATAATAGCAGGGGGAATAATATTTGTTCAGCTGCTTTTTAAAATTTTCTTTCCGCGCTGTCTCTCAGAACCAATGTATTGATGATGGTTCGTTTTGAACTCAATCCGTCAATCGAGATTCGAATGTAATTTTGAATACTCGTAGTTGATAAATGCGAAATCGATAAAAGAAAGGAAAATTTCGCAAACAGTCATAAATTAAATATATATGAATAAAATACCACTGAAATATTCAGAAGCCTGCATATTCATTTCATATCAAGATGGCAACTTAGAAGCCTAAGTACTTATTTGGATAATCAGATACTGATTTGGTTAATGAGAGTATAAAACTAAAACATTAACTATAAGATTCGTTTCAAAATCATTGTGTTTGTGATGCTCGAAAAATGAACCTCTAGCTGCATTCAAATTTCATAATCTAGTGTTAAGATTGATTTAAAATTTAATGTGTCTGCGTTTCTGACAAAATGCTTTAAAGCTTATTCAATTTAAATTTAATAAATTCAAAAAAGATTTACATGTATGCTAACCAAAGCCATAGAAATAATTTGAATCGACTTTCCTTCATATTTCATAAATGATAATAAAAAATTGCTTAAAAAAAGTAGGTACGAGAAAAAAGTGAAAAGTTCCTGACAAATGAAACCAGAAATGTCTTATTTGCTCAAAGTTTATTTTATTTCTCAACATAATCTCTTTGTTGCCCAATACACATTTTCTAACTTTTTTCTAATTTCTCGTTCCCTTCCAAGTAATACGATTTCGGCAAACCTCCAAAATAGGCGTTTGTTTCAGCACTAACACTCGTATCAATATCTTGGATAGTAGACTTCCGCGGACAGCTAATCTTGAAAAATCTTGTCTTGTTTCAGTTCAAGCCTCAAGCCTGCCCTGAAGATGCCACCTGTAATGGTTGGCGAAACGTCGGCATCAAGTCGAGCTATTGTGACGCGGAATCCATCCGGAAGACAAGATTTTTCACTCGTATCAATAGTTGTCACAACAATTCTTTTGTTTTCCATAGATACACTGAAATCCAATTATTGAAGCCACTAAATATTTTTTTGCTGCTAGCATAATTTCTTAAAACTATTAATTCACGACTAGATAGTATTATACTAAATTTAATATTTGAACAGGTATTTTACTGATCAAAAACAGGAATATTCTTAGTTTACTATCAAAAAAATCAGTATTTTGTTTAATAATTTCCGGTAGATTCCTTCATGATTGACATATACTTTTAATTGACCATCGTCATATTATTTTGATGATGATAGACATATCTCTAATTTTCTTCATTGCCGCTTTTGCATAAATCAACTTGTTCAAGTATTTGAATCTACTAGGCAGTCAACAGTTCGCTGACGTATATAAGAGTAAGGAGCCACTGGTGGGTCTGCATTAACGTTTTGCCTCGACTGTATAAACGTGAGTCATGAACGAGGCTTTATATCCGTACGTGAGGAGGTAACCCTCTCATATTTCGCCACAGTCTCCCGAGTAATATTCACATCTCCACTGATGCCACAAGAAGACGCTTTATGTTTCCTCGCTAACACTGTGTTATAGATGATTACAACCTGTCGATATCGGCGTCCTCGTATCAGCTATCGCCTTTACTTCACACCACTCTCTTGTCCCGCTGAATTTTCGCTGAATCTCTTGTGATGACATTTCGTCGCTTGTATACCGATTTACAGATACTTGGACAGTATTGTTCGGATAAAGGGGCAACGCCACTTTCCGCAAAGCGTTCACGTTTGGTCTTTCAAATGTTTCCGAATTACGAAGTCGCTTATTTTTTCTCTTTTATATATAATATATTTCGTATAGCCATAACCTATTCATAGCTTATTCATTCGATTAATAAGTTTCAGTTGTTTGATTGGTTAAGGTCCTCTGCAATAGCATCTGATGAAATTACATCCCCAAAGTTGGTAAGCATGATGTAAAATAAATGATGAATCATAAATTCTTCAGTCAGGGAACTAACCCGTGTTAGAAGCTTCAGGGGAAATTCCTTGTTTCGCGATAGCCCGTCTCGGTTTTCCGCCGCCGAGAATTGCTACCCCCCACTGTGAAGAAGGTCGAGCAATTCTGGAAAGGAGTGTACGAGTCTCCGCGTCCAATTCATCCAGACACTGCAGCCCCAGGACGAAGCTTTTTGCGGTGAACATCAACTTCCGCAAGCAGAAGCGTGCGAAGCAGTCAGCGAAGATGAGTAGCGACGACAACCTCTTGTCGGTACCAAAAAATTTTCCCTGACTGCATTAACATATAGTGGTGGAAGAAATTTCCTTTCACTCACCGCCAGCGTCTTTGAATGTTGACTTGAAAAGGAGCTGCAAATTCCAAGCTGGGCGGTCTAGGGGAACACTGTGCTGCTCCAAAAGAAGAGAGACATGTTTGATCCCAAGAATTACCGGCCTATCATTTGTCTCAACTTCAGTTACAAGCTATTTACACGTATCTTGTATGCCAGCGTGTTGGAATGTTGCCGGGAGAACCTCGTGATAGATAGATCTATCACTCAAGACCCCACACTCCACAGGAAGAACCTCTCCATGGCCTGGATTGACCACCGCAAGGCGTTTGATTCAACATCACATGAGCTAATGTATTACACTTGCTCCAATACCTTTCGGTACCAACCCCACTAGTGAGAATCTGTTGTCACTCTGGAACGTTTGCCATCATATCAGGCACAAATCTGGAGTATACAGGCTGAGGTGTGATGACTTCACGAAAATTTGAGAAGTTACAGGCTCAAAAAATGGGAGTCTCAATTATTATTGCAACATAATCACATTTTCACCCTTAATTCTACATATTCAGGAAAAAGGACTTAAGCTCAATATTCTAGAACCCTTATAGTGGAGTCAATCAACGGAAAAATAGGACGAGGTTCGTAAAAATTTGATAGAGGTTAGCGACGTGGAAAAAATGGTGTCTGATGATAAAATATGATAAGATCCTGAAATTTCTATCACCAATATTGGGTGGAACCATGTCTAACCTTCAAAAAACAGTTTTTTGCATTTTTTTTAGGTCAGTTTTGAAGTTTTAATTTTTTTTGGACCCCTTACACTCACGGCTGAGATTTTAAATTGGTACCCTTTCGATGTTGGTATTTGAGGAACCTTCAGTTCAAATTTCGTGACATTCCATCAACCACCCTTCCAGGAATATAAATTTAAATACGTTTTTTGAAGCAAGAATTCAAATCAAACTATTTTGGCCAAATTGCAACCAAATTGGATGGAATTTGGTGAAATAGTAGGTCGAGGCAGTCACAATAAGTGTTCGAGATATGGTCTTAAAATATTGGATAGTTTTGCTTTAAATTTGAATTTGGTTAATTTCACCAAAATTTCAAAATCGCTCCCCCTTATGTCAAAAAAGTCGGAGCTTACTCTACTTAGGCTCAAATTGAAGGTTATTTCATGTACTTTAATGTAATTTTGTAAATAAGCTCCCGCCCAAACCATTGTCTGCCTCCATTCCCCAATTTGTACCTCATTCAGGGTAATTCCTAATGTTCAAGGAAACAATATTAGATTCAGCTTTAGTTGATAATTCAAAGCTTTGAGAATGCCACAGTGTGGTGAAACAATTTGTGAGCATTGTCTTCTAAATTAAATGTTACCAGTTTTGTGTAATATCTGAGTTTAATTTTTCAAATTCCACCTTATCCATTCAGTAGGTCCTTATTGGAATGTGGTTATTTCAAACTTATTATTGTTATTGTCTACAGCTGCAAACTCTTTTAGTGTATCGGTATTAAGTATGATTATGACTTTAATAACATATTTGTTACATAATGATCGTTCACAAATATGGAGCAAGATGGTAGACGAATTCATCAGGTGAGTGCTAGAGCCATGAATTTCTTAATTAAGGAAAACTCAATGTGGACACAATTATATGAAACGAACACGCGAGGAATATGAGACATTTCGACACGGGAAGGTGAAGGGCGCGCGCCAAGGGAAGATATCCGAGAGGAGATTGAGTCGGTTTCATTATCGGGAGAGCTCATCATATTTTAAAGGGGAACGTAGTAATTTCATTTGGTCCATAAAATCTAAGCTGCTCTAAATCTGGCAGACGCGCGAAGGGAGGGGTAGAGGTATAGCATATGCGTCCCGATCCAAGGAATATAGTTCACAGTGACTCTGCTACCATTAAATATGAGCTTACTGAAATGTAAAACAGTCAGGGTTTTGCATTTCCAAGCATAAACTGCCGACAAAACGGCTGCTGGATCCGTTTTATGTACACGATGCAAGAATCTATTCGTCTTTCTTTCTCTTTCACGTGACTCGCTCACGTATTCCCGTTTCGTATCTCGTACACCTTTTCGTTAAAATAATGCTCTATCCCGTTCGTCCCCCGCTGTATATAATCTGTGCAAACGACAGTTTTGGATGAATTTCATGTTTACTGTATAATTAATTATTGGATTCGAGAGGCTGTCTGTCTGTTTGGGGTAAAGTGTAAGCGTTTCGTCAAAGCGAATGCTACTTCATATACGTTGATTCGATAAATTTGTTTTAATCCTTCATCTAATTGAGTTTCATTCCCTATTGGACGAATACCACCTTCTTTATATTTACATATGCAAACTAAGTGGTTCAACGACGTAAAATTCTAATAACCATCTATCCTAAGATTATTATTAAAGTTATATATTAAATACGTCTTTTGTAGTTGTTAGCACTTTGTCATATTTGTTTGTAGAGGCTATTTTGTTGTAGAAACTATAGTCTAGTGGAAATCGAACATTTAATAGTTTTTTTTCTTATAGAATGAAATTTTATCACGTAATGGCTAATTCTATTCAATTTTTATTCAAATGATCTTATTTCAAACGTTAAAAAAAATCACTATTCTGATTGCAAACAAGTCAATGGCTATTATTTTGATGAAATACGGCTTAAGAAAGGTGTGTATACCCACTCAAGGCAAAGATTATGATAAATTATTCGTAAAATATGAATCGTTGACAAGTTGAACACGCTTTTAATCCAGAGACATTTAACGGCCATTAAATTTCGAACAAATACAATTTATCAAAGGTGTCAGGAAATATTAATTTACACTTTAAATGAATTAGGGTTTATCCCTAGGCGAGGCTAATTGTATATTAATGCACACTGCATTAAAATTAAGTCATTAAATTTGCTATTTAATGCAACCTGCTTATACATATATCCGAAATTTACATATAGAGACAGCCAGCTGCAGCTAGCAAGTGAGCGTGCTTTATGAGGGTGGGCCTCGAAATTAACTACCTAGTGTGAATTAGATGCCATGCTAATTATATTTGCGCTATTTTTATTGGAAACTAGACACAGCAACAATCTGGGGTGTTATCTGTTTTCTTCAATTTATCTTACAATTCCATTTATGGGTTTATTCTTCGAATTATCATTTTTTAACTGTCTAACTGAACATCAAACGAAGATAAATAGGGTATGAAATAAAGTATTCCACCTTCTCCTTCTTTACTGGCGCAGTTGGATGGATTCAGATGCGGTCTTCTCCAATAGATTTGGGAGATAATTTAGAAATTTTGTGCCTCTCTTGTTTTTCTGCGGAATAAATGGATTGCATTTCTACAGTCAAAAATGCATTCTTCTGAATGCACTTTTTCAGGTGAATGAAAAAAACTGACTCGAATTGGATTCTCGGGGGTATTTGGGGTCGCTGATCACGAATATGATGTCCAAAAAATTCCTTGAGGTCTCCTTGGACCATCTCCGGGGTATACGGGGTCCTAACGTCCCGGATAGCGATGAATTTAATTTAAAAACTTTTTTTAACGCTTGTCTACTATTTACGTGAGGATATAAAGGTCGCTAATGATGATTACGACATGCAAAGACTTTCCTGTAACATCTGGGGATACCCGGAGACCTGATATCTACGTCATCTCCTAGAAATTCGCTAATTTTTCTCCATAATATGCAACAAATTCTGGTTCTCAGGAGTTTTCGAAGTCTGCGATCACGATTATGACACTCATAAAGTAAAACAAATTAGTGGGGATGTATCTGGGTCTCTGGGGCCCTGCATATCTACGTCATCCTCTTGAAATTCGTGAATTTTTCTTCATAATATTCAACAAATTCTGGCTGTCGGAGATTTTCGAAGTCTCCGATCACGATTATGACACAAAACAAGTTCCACAAACTACCTGGGGGTGTTCCCGGGTCTCTGGGGTTCTGCAGATCTACGTCACCTTCTGGAAATTCATTAATTTTCCTTCACTATATACAATGAATTCTGGCTCTCGGGGGTTTTTAGAGTCGATGATCAAGATTATGACACTCAAAAAGTTCATATTTGTTATTCTGAGAACGCGAACTACGGCTTTTTTCTCACTGTTTTTTATATCTAGAAAAAAATATCGGTATTTGAAAGCTCTTATATGCATATAGCTTTTATATATACCATTTTTTTGGGAAAATGTAATCATACTCTGGTCTAAAAGTAATGAAAATTGAATTGAAAAACAATGAATTCATGAAATAAAAATATGTTGCATTAAGACATGCAAAAAGTGCGTATTGACGTATTCGATTTTTTGAATTTATTATTCATTATTTACAAACAGCGATAACTATTTATTTTTAGATATGAAAAAATATTAATGAGAAAAAAGCTGTAGTCTACGTTCTCAGGATCACAAATATAAACTTTTTGAGTGTCATGATCAATTTGTTGCATATTATGAAGAAAAATTGACGAATTCCTAGAAGATGACGTAAATATATAGTCTCCGGGTATCCCCAGGTATTGCAGGAAAGTGTTTGCATGTCGTAATCAAAATCAGCGGCCTTTATATCCTCACACGAACAGTTGACAAGCATTAAAACATGATTCTTAATAAAATTCAGCGACATCCAGGGTGTCAGGACCCCCGTATACTCCGGGAGTGGTTGAAGGGGACCTCAAGGAATTTTTTGTACATCATGTTCGTGATCTGGGACCCCAAAAACCCTCGAGAAACCAATTCGAGTCCAGTTTTTTTATTCACCTCAAAAAGTGCACTTAGAAAAATGTTTTTTTTTTGGCTTCAGAAATGCAATAAATTTTTTCCGCGAAAAACAAGCGCGGCACAAAATATCTTAATTACCTTCCGAATCGAATGCAGAAAACCGCATCTCAATCCATCGATAACTGCCCCAGTGAAGGAAGGTTGGACCTATTTTAGTGCTTTATTTCCTCGACTAAAACGTCAAAGTATTTATTCGTTTCAATCGTATGATAAAGCATTCACTATCCATTTAACAGTTAAATTGAAAGCCAAGAAAAACATAATATTTGACTGAGCACAGGCAATAAATGGTAACAGTGCATTTAGCTTCAGTATAACAGCGGAATGTTTTTCTCTTTTATTCTTTCTCATAAAACATGTGATATTCGAATTTGACGTTCAACATGTATTATGTCTGTATTAAATAAGATATTCCGATTTCTGGCGGCAGCTGAAATTTTTGAACGCGTATTGTTCTGCTCGGTTTACATAACAATTCAATTTTAGTTGGCTATAAATTAACGCAACATAAATTTCTTTTATGATGATTACATGGATTCAATTTTAGAAATCAACCTAATTATTCAGAATATTATATTAGCGTTTCTAAAATAGATACGATTCAGATCGGTGCTGCCAAAAGATCCCGGAAGTGAATATGATCGTTAACTATAGTTATACGATACAGAATTGCAAATTTACATCTGTATGTATGTATAATAATTATTTGAAATTCGATTCTTAAGGAGAAAGAGGGTAATCGATAGCTGTGACGTTTTTGAGAACTCATATATTCATCACATCTCAGACTATCCGCGATAGACCACAGGTCATAGCATATCATGATTCTACTTGAGGTAGACATTCATTCAGATTAATCACATTATAATTAAACAAGTTAATATGGCGACCTGTCGGTCAACCACCCGTCATGTTTTGATGTGTTGACAGTTACGAGCTTTTCCCTAATTTTCAGTGGCCCATCCTGGTCAAACGATGTAATTTTGAGATAGTCGAAAACAGTTTTGACATTTTACTAGGTTTTACTTGGTTATTTTTCCGTTAATCAATGCTTGGATAGTTACTTCTTCTGTTTTATACTAAGAGGGTAGCTTTGAGGATCTAGATATGATTTAAGGTAAGAATGTTTGATTTTTTAAATAATTTGATCATCTGATATATCGTTGGTTCTTCCTCAAGAAGCTGAGATATCACGCCTTTGGTGGGGAAGGAGAGTAGCTGCCCCTCCTTGAGCTCGATTGAACAGGGAGGAACAGGTTGAGAGATCACTGTGGTCATGCACCGAGAGCCATATGGCACTGCATTTGGTTGACGCAGCAGTCTCGAAGGTATCAGGAAACACAGCGTGGAAGAAAAATTGTCGCGACAGTGCGAAAACCTTCCAAGGAAACGTGCCTGATACTCACCGGGGCCAGTGATCATTAGATGTGGGTGCTTGCCTTAACCAGCTGGGCAAGTTAACGGGAGCCTCAGTAAAAATTATTCCAGGTCAAGGTAGAACAGCATCTGCCGACGACTGCATGGTAAACGGGGAGCTTAATCGTGTATGTGAACTTTGGAGACCTGGGGACCAGTTCAAATACCCAGTTCCTGCACGCGAGGCTCTGCAGGAGTCGACATTTAGTTTCTCCAGCTATTCGAGTGATCTACTGTCGATATAGAAAAGAAAAAACCAAACCAGAGCAGATCATCCGTCGACAAAAGAAGACTTCATCCTATCAAGTGTGACCACCTAACAAGGAAGGATTGAAGGAAGAGAAGAAAGGAGGGAAGAGAAGGAGAAAGAGAGCTTTCATGCTCCATATTCCATATGTATCCTACTATTTTTCGTCCTCTTCCCCAAGACGGGAAGCTTCCCGGAGAAAAAGAGCTAAAGAGCCTTCACTAACTGAACTGGAACAACCTAGGGTAGAGATGATCCATTGAGGCGTGGTTTTGAATCGATAAAGTTCAATGTTAAGGGGACGAAGCTGAAGAACCAACCCAGTGATCAGAAATAGAAGCTTGATGAGATGTACATCACTCCGAAAAACAAGAACCAAAGAGACAGGACGCAGCTATGCGGCTGCCTTAAAAATAGAGGGGATTGCCATCCTTTTTAAAGCGTTCCCTGAGACTACCCTTCCCAACTAGAAAAGGCAATAGTGAAAAAAATGTCCACCGGATGGTGGTATGAGCTCCAATTTGAAGGCATCCATTTCCGACCGGGAATAATATTGGTCGATTGTGAGGCACCATAATCAGCAGAATGGATACGAATGAGAATTCCAAGCGATAGAACTCAAGCTGTGTGCGGGAAATGGCATCTCAAAAATACACACCATGCCAATGTTCCTCCCCAGAAGTTGTCAGATTTTGAAGAAACCTTTTGTGTCTCTAATGACCACATCTAGCTCCGGGTAATAATTAACCCCAGGGCTCGGAATGAAACGTATCCTTCGACTCTGGATCAACTAGGACTGTCTTGTTCAAGTGCCAACTGCTTTACGAAAAGAAACGATAGAGTCATTCATTAAAAATTTCCAGTATTACGAGGTGAATAAATGTTCTTTTCACCTAACATAATATCATATGAATTATAAAAATTCAGTCACACTTTTGCCTTCGATTCTTTTATTATTAGGTCAACAGGTTCGGAAGTCTGATTCTTCCGGAAACATTTTTATGCCGTATATTGATGCAATAATAGCGGTGTGGCAAGTCTATATATGAGTACCGATGTAGAGAAAATTCCCCAGACATAAGAGCCTGACAGATCACTTATCATTTCGCCCCGTGAGTTTCCGTAATATGATGTTATAGCTTGCCAATGCTTTCAATCATTCTCGTCACTATCCCTATATCTCTGTATCTTTATGATACGACCGAACGTGGGGCGGATAGAAAATATCAATCTATGTGAGAAGGAAAAAAACGTCGCGTGTTTCGTGAAGTGAGAATTCTGTCGGATCGTATGTATAAAAGATTCTACAGGTGTGGGGATTGGGAAAATATCATATTGGGGAACGGTTAAGTGCCAATATGTTATGTTTGGGGTCTTATGGATTTCTGGAAGACGTTTCACAAAGAAGTTATTTTGGTTAGGCGAGATTGAAATATGATATATCATGAAACACTAGACGGAATGGTTTCTTGTAGCTAAATTATGTGTTCTCGCGTACCTACATGAACATCCATGAATGCCAGACCTATAAGAAACATTTTACTATGAAATACTACTAAATCGTTTATTCCTATATTTCTTTATTGGTCTCAACCTGAAATGATAAAAACTCATAATAATAATAATAATTGAAATTTCTCGATACAGTCGACAAATTAGCAAATTTGTGAGTATGCGTTCTACGATATTGACCCTAAAGTCGGAGTTTTGGTCGAATTCATCTATTTTGTTTATAAATAAATTGTTTTTGAAAAAATAGTCTTTATCCGATCAAAAACAGTCAAATTTTGCATTTTTTAGAAATTTTTATGTAATCTCAAAAATGAGCTAATTGAATTGCCTATTCATTGTTTATAAGCAAGATAAACAATTTGCCCAATTTTATTTGTTTTCAACTTTTTTCTGAAGACATTCTGAAGATTATGAACTTTGTCCTATCAAAATCGATCCATTTGCCAAGGATTTAAGGATCCAATACACATTCGAGTGCACTACATCTATTCCTTTTCAATATTTTAGGATAGGTAGAAATATGTAGTTCCGAAAGAAAATAATCGTTACGTAACCATACAATTTATCCAAAGCAATAAAACCACGTATCTTCACCTCGTAAAAGATTAATACGAATCATCTATGCAGACAGTTTGGTGTCAGATACAATCTCGAGTGTATTGTCTGGTTGTGTCTAGTGATATGAATGGACGGTTGCTAGTAGTGTGTGTTATTGTTTGTTGTAATTAATATGAGTTGTTGAATGAAAACTTAACGGTACATAAGGTGCCGAACCCCCGATAACATCATTCCGACGCTGGAGGTCTTCTTCAAGGATATTATATAAAATTAACCTTCAAGAACGGTTGTTCTCATGGTACATGTGAACATAATGGAATAAATATTCGAAATTTGAAATAGATATAGTGATATAAAATATATTATATTACTTTCCACAGTTGTACCACAAAGTATAGATATGGTGAATTGAATTGCAATTTTATATGTAGCATTATTGCAATTTGATTAGGAGTTTGATTAACGATAGATGTATTAGTCCCTCCTTGAAAATAATGAATATTATCCTCTTGTATAATGAATTGTAGGGCCTCGTTCAGAGTAGTTGGGAATATGCAACCAATCGTTGTACCTAAAGGTTCTTTTAGACCAGACAGAAACGTTCTTAAAGTCAATTTGTCAAAGAGGCTTCGTTTTAATACCTTTGCTCCGTTTGAAATTCCGCAAATATCTGTAATAAGTATGTATTCTGAAAATTAAATTTGTATAATTTGGTGGGTTTCCATCGAATTGTGGTACACAATTCAAAAATTCAAGTTTGAATTGAGTCATCTGAATTAGATTTTCTGTATTGTCAGAATCAATCAGTCCTGTATTATGTTGATATTCATTTAAGCGTAATTGAATGTTATTTCTCGAAAGGTAATTATTAGAAAGATGTTCAATGTCAGTTAAAAATGATATTGTTAGGATATCTGAATTATCAAGAAGTGATTCAAGTTCAAATAACATTTATTAACATTAGCAAAAGTGCAGGTCTGCTATAGACTGGATTTATTGATGTTTGAAGAGTCGCTCTATTTCCAACTTCCAGGGAACTGATCACTTATGTTCGATAGCCGATTAAACATCGATACGAATATCATAATTATGTGCGATATAAAATAATCCCGGCTATCCCATCGACTGCGCCAATTAACTTTTTTGAATCGCAAAGATACTTTTTAAAAACTTATTTATTTCAAATTTTTGATAGTACAATGGGTTAGTATAATTATGTATGAAGATTCATATCTGACTGCCTGCAAAAGGTATAACAGATTGGTTCTTAAGTTTTACATGCTGACGAGTCTGAAAGGTGAACCATCGCGTTCTCGGAGATTATCTCCGTAGTTACACTCTGTTATCGGGAGATAATTCACGTATAGCACAGTACTTCTCTACGTTCAGCTGTTTCTGCGATATGTATAACAAGTACTGAAGTAAAGGGGGAGCCTATTAGTGGCCATGGTATCTCGACCAATCAGAACTGTTTCGGTTTACGCGTAACGTATTCGTGTCACGGTTTCTATCCATTAGGTCCTCTGTAAAATTGTATTCTATTTTTAAATGTTTTTGAATACGTGTTCTTTGTGTCACTACTAGAAACTATCTGTGTATACTAAGTGTTACAACATTGTCATTGGAATGCCAGCGACGATGGATGAAAAACTGGTGTTTGTAAGCTCGTTATTAAAATTCACTCAGAACAAAACTCTGACACCTGAAAAACAAGCGTTATGACGATTCTTTGCAGGCCACAGCAAGGTGAAACTTGTCATCGACGAAGACGACGAGAGAATAAGATGCTGGATGGCAGATTTCTTACAAGCGATATCCAGGACCGTAACAAGTTACAATAGAGGAGTAAGCTCAAAAATGTTGGCACAGTTTAATTTGTAACACACTACCTATTGAACAAGAATGTTAGTAATAAGGGGTGAGTTCCCAATTATTAAGATATACAATAAGTAGCCCATTGACATACGGGTCAAACCTTTGAATAACATTGAGAGAAAATGAAAAATAATCTCAACCAAAAAGGCCTATAAAACGTTGGACGAATATCTTCACGACAACGATATTGTATTTTAAACTGTCTTTTAATGAACTCTAAAATATACTATTATGTTTGTAATTTTTATTATTTAATACGTAATTGGATCAAGAGGAAACTTCATATCAAATAATAGAATTTGAAAGCTATACAGTAGAGTGTTCTATTGGTAATTGTACATACGTTAACTGGAAAAAGAGCTCTCGAAGGCCTTCATATCGAATTCTTGTTATCCTACTACTAGACTGTTTGAAGACTAATCTAATTTTGAATTTGTATAGTGCACGGCATACGTCGTTAAATTTTTCAAGTTATTTCCGTCCTCTGTTACCTATATAATAATTGGTATTTATTATCAGTCAACTGAAGTAACAAATAATACGGTAGGCAAATATATTAAAAACAGCAAAGATAAGAATAAAAAAGATCAAGAATCAGGAGTATACAAGGTAGAGTGTGAAGATTTTGATAAATTCTAATTAGGCCATACAGGAAGTTGTTTCAAAATAAGAATTAAAGAATATTAAAATTTGAACAAATGAGATTCAAAAGTTGTAAGCCATATTAAAGAAGCTGATCATCATTTCATGATTGATTTTGGGATTCTCCATAAGTCAGTTAACAGTAAAGTATTAAATAATTTAGAGAAAATTGAAATTAATATGTTTGAAAATACAGGAAACCTTTCAAATGATCAGAAAGACTTCATCAATTCTCCATTATTGGATGTATATCTAAGTAACTCTTATCCTACTGTACAGGTACCTCACTCATCCCCTCCTTCTTAATCTTAATTTCAATATTTAAGTAATAAACCATAGTTTGTTGAGCCATTGTTTGATGAAGCCACCGTGTGGTGAAACATGTCACGTTTTGATCAATAAAAACGATGTTTGTGAAAATTCATCACGAGTGTATTCATTAAAACTATAGATATGCATTTTCAACAAGTAAGCACCAAACCCTTCCAAAGGTTTATTATTTAAAGTTGTAATGAGAAATAACTTGAATCAATCTAAGTTTTCAGATATCTAAGGGATGAAGATCGGAATGTCCAACTGGGATGTTGGGGGTTTTACATCCGTACCATCAAACTTGTGGTACGGCCCTGATCCATAGCAAAGGTATCATTGTAATAAAAATATACGAGTCTGCTGTCTGATTGACATGATACACGATGATCGAGAACAAATTCCTCGTATGTGTAGATCTAGTTCTATTAAAGTGATCGGGGTTGTAGGTAACTTTGGCCAGTAACAAGCCGCCGACATTGCGATGCGACGTGGTGTAGGCTTCTTGGCGAACAACAGGTGTTTTTAGATGCAGAAGCGCACTCGTTAGCCGCTTTTTCCCCGCCGTTATTTATGATTATTTTATATGTGACGATTTTTTCGCTCATCGATCCATCATACTCTTTGGCGGAACGGTCGATTGCTAACGTCGATAATACACTTTCACCTTCGAGGAACGTCGTTAAACTAACACATGATCGACAGTGTCGATATCGAGGCGCGGGATGCCTCAACATAAAACACATACAACACCATGTGTTCGCGAGATGGGTGTGTGGGCAAAAAACAAAAAATGCGGCGTGTCCCGTATTGCTTGGCACATCGTGAATTTCAATAAGGGCTTCTTGTCTTCTCGAAACTATGGTCGGAAGGCAGTTATGATATTGTATGCCCCTAAATGGTAACACTTTCAATCATCAAGCAAACTGATAGTTTTTCTGGGCTGTAAACGTCATTTTAAGATAAGGATCTATCTAACCTGGGCAATTATTGATTTTCTCCGAGAGCAATTCTTATCAAAAATCTTCTACAATAAAGTGTCCGTCGCACATGATTCTAAATGCGAACGGAAGTTGGTGTCATCTCACTGCCATCATATTGCTAGATGAGATTCTGGAGATTATTGATTTCATTGCACAACCTCAAATACTCTCAATATTTTAGTAAAGCAAATAATTTGATTTAGAAGAATTAGAAAGGAATGAATAAATGAATATACTCATTTATAATGGTTGTAAATACTATAATAGTCTTCCACAGTATATAACAGAGCTAAAGAAATTTTATCATTTAAAAAAACATTCGGAAAAATATTTAGTGGACAAAAACTCCTATCATGCTGATGAATTCCTTTCATGATAGTAAATTAAATGGTGTATTTCATTTTAATTCTATCGTGACACATTTGCCAACTACAATGTACAATTTTGTGTTTCCATCGTTTGTCTGTAAATGAAGTGATATTCTATTTTATTCTATTCTTTTCCATCTCATCTTGGCCTAATATGAATAAACTTTCTAATCCAGATCGATCAGTAACGTCACTAACTTATAGTTCCAGGCAGCTGTTCTCTGGCAGAAGCCAACATGAGATAAATAAGTATATTCAGGTATTTATTTGTTTCTACTTCTCTCACATTGATTTGGTGTCGTCATCTGGCTTATTCAAGTAGTTCCACGATGTGTCAACGTGGTATATTGCTTTATTTCTTAGTTGGACATTTATTCATAGATGGCATCAGTTATTTCGGTCTTTTTACCACGTGTTAGTCTGGTTATGACTACTTCCAGCAGAGTATCCTCCAATAACGTTGCAAACTTGCTCGTTCCATCGATGAGCTCTATGACAAGAGCGAAACAGCTGTCTGGAACTATAGGTTTGTGATGTTTCTGATCTATCTGACCGGTATATACTAAGCGAAAGCAGCCGCATTTGGCAAAGAAAAAAGTTTTCTTCCACCAGTACAACGCACTGTGGCACAGGTCCACAGTCGCAATGGCAAAATTGTATGAATTGTGCTACGAAATGGTTCGTCATTCACCATATTCTTCAGATTTGGCCCCCTGCGATTTTTATCTATTCACAAACTTTAAAAATTGGCTAAGGGATTTGGCTCCAACGATGAATGAAGAAATTCAATAATATGATTCCGTTGGCGTTTTATAAACAATATTAGGGATACTAATTCTTCGGATCATATTCTCAATTTGGTTAATTTTCAACTACATACTCCGGAGAGAATGAAAAGGTCAGGAAGGCATTATTCAAATTGAGTTTGTTCACACAAAAATGAATCCACCCAAATCTTGATATCCATAAATAAAAGAGATAAAATGTAAATGTTAACAAACATACATCAATGCAAATATCTCCATTCAGAACCACTGGCAGTTCAGTTTATAAATTTGCCGTGAATTGTAGAACTTTGATCTTTTAATTTATATTATTATGAATGGCTTGAACGAAATAATTACAGCTGTACCCTGGAAGTGATTTAGAAGCTAACAAACACGCTCCGGTGGTTTTCGCCTTGCCTTGGTTATCATAGATATACTATTTTAACGTCATATTTAACAAGTGTAAGCAAGTGAAAATGCTGTTCGACTGGATAATTATTTTCAAGCTAATGAAACACTTTGAACTGCTCGCCATTTGTCTGTTTTGAAATACAGTCTATCTCAGCTATGTTTTGGAATTAAATGGACCGTTTTTCGAAGTCACAATTATCACGAATAGAACTTAATATATTAGCTATATCGCATTAATTAGAAGATTCAGGAAAAGCAGGTATTATCTCAAATATAACTGAAATCTAGGTTCAGATATTGACTCACTTAAATCTAGCGAGACCAATTTGTTCTAAAATATTAAAAAGCCTATCAACATTCTAAAGTAAATAATATATACGAGGGCAACGTGAAAACTTATTTTATTTTTCGTCCAACGTTCTTCTAATTTTTTAATCCCTTCCAAATAATACGACTCCGGCAATTCTTCAAAACAGGCGTTTGTTTCAGCGATGGGCTCATCGTTGGAGCCAAATCTCTTCCTGTCGTGCCATTTATTCAGGTTTGGAAATAGATAAAACTCGCAGGGGGCCAAATCTGGAGGATATTGTGGAAGCGCACTTTTTCCTCCGCCAAATGCGACCGCTTACGTTTCAAATTGGCGTCGAATCGATCCAACAACTCATAATATATACCGGTGATAGTTTTGCCCTTTTCAAGGTAATATGGACGATACCGTGTGTATCACAAAAAACTGTCGCGATGACTTTGTTGGCCCACAAAGTCACCTGAGCCTTTTTCAGCTACGATTCGCCAGGACTTCGACTCGTCTTTGCGAAATGTCTTTATGACTTTATGCAAAATGTTTCGTTTCCTTTCGGTTCAGATGCCCATAGCCTCAGCAATATCGTGCACTCCAACTCACCGGTGGTTCAATATCATACCATGGATTTTATTGGCGATTTCTGGCGTAGTAACCTCAATCATTCAAATTCATTACATCCAATATCCGTTTCACCATGGAAGTCGAATCGCAAGGTTCACTCCCGTTCCTGAATGTATTGGTTAGTCGACAGACTGACGGTACTTTAGGACATTCTGTGTATCGGAAACCCACCCATACCGATAGATACCTCAATGGTCTTTCCCACCACCACCCTGCCCAAAAGCAATCTGTCATAAGCTCCCTGGTCCACAGAGCTGTCAACCTATCTCAGCCTCAATCTTTAAAATCAGAATTAAAACATCTATCATCTGCCTTATTATCAAACAATTTCTCCCATTACAACATTCAAAAAGCCATAAAGAAATACACTTCACCTAAAATTCCAAATCGACATGAGCCAGAAACCCTCCCACCTGCTTTATCCACGGCCTATCTTCCATATATTCAAAATATAACAGATCCTCAAAAAACATAATATTTCTACTCGTTTTTCCACAGTTCCAAAATTATCTCAGTTTTACAAACCTATCAAAGATCCCCTTCCTCCTCTCCACTTAGAAGGTGTTTATAGTATTCCCTGTTCTTGCGGTAAAGTCTACATTGGTGAAACAGGTCGTACAGTAGCTACTCGTGTGAAAGAACATGAGCGCTGTACAAGACTTCGTGACACCAGTAGATCTGCACTTGCGGAACACAAGTTTAACACAAATCATCAAATCCTTTTTGAAGATACTAAAATCCTAGTCCGAGCCCCAAACTTCTATCAGCGAAAAATCCTTGAAGCTATAGAAATCCTAAAACATCCGAATAATCTGAACCGTGACTCAGGATATTACCTTCCCAACATTTGGAAACCCATCCTCGAAAATTCCACTTCGCACATGATCGCACAACGGCAGGGTCTGGTGCCGGAACGAAGTTGACCACCGGAGCAAAGGCAGTGAACTATGTAGCGTGAAGGATTTTTCCTACAATAAATACGGCTACAGAAACCAGTAGAACCAGTTTCAGTTCAAGCCTCAATCCTGCCCTGAAGATGCCACCTGTAATGGTTGGCGAAACGTCGGCATCTAGTCGAGCTATTGTGACGCGGAATCCATCCGGAAGACAAGATTTTTCATCTTCAACGTTGCTTGCTTTCGATGGGTGTCAAAACAGAACTGAATGACATATCAGTCTGAAAATGTTAATGCATTCATGTTAAAGATGGTACATTACAAATATGACATAGGATTTTCGATTGTGGCGCCATCTGTTGTATTTTCAGGAACTTTTACCTTAGCCGTCAAGCTTATGGAGCGTTTTCTTTATCATATTGAAATTGATAATAACCCATAATAGTAACGACAATCAATATTTGAAACTTATGCACCATTATATAGGTATCAGTCATTGTATCAGAACTTTTTACAATATTTTCACTCTTATAGAACCAAAATATGTTAGAGAAACATAATTTCATCATGAATTGCGCATATTTAAAAGTAACATCAAATAGACGATCCACTTTCGGGGCTATCCTTTTTTTTTTTGTCGACTAGCTGACCCAGATCTTTTTCAATGGTGCTTTCCCTTCTCGCCTCTATTCCGTCTACTTCCTCTTGGACAAAAGATCATAGTAGAGAATCATGATTTCATTTCCCTTGTCAATAATTGTCTTCAACACATCCACAGGTTTTTCTCCACATGGCTTCAAAAAGGATAGAGCTGATTCAGAATGATGCTAGGGCTGAACTTGCCGTAATTATTTGGAACCCACCCTGCACTAGCTCTATTCACGCCTACACGTTCCTGGATGATTCGGCGAACGCTTGTATCGGGAAGCTTGTGTTACTTCTTTCACCTTCAAACGTCGATCGCCTAATACCAAAGGCAATAATGTCATCTCCCCTGTTCTAGCGTCATCTTCCAACGATTCCTGACCCATTCGAAATTGTTTTGATTATCTGAACTACCGAATAACACGATGAATTTTTTCCGCACACCTCACCTAGCAGAATCTTGATGTTTCGAGGAAAAATAATCTTGATACTCGGACCGCTTGTAATATCACAGTAAGAGTTTTATCTTCCATGAATCCCAAATTAGATAAAATGATAATGATCTATTTTCTGATTTCGTGATAATGACATATTACATATTGTCATACTATTATAGAACAATGATGAGCCGACAAGGTTCCAACCGTGTATATGACATTGGAGTCAATCTCGGCGTATAGGTCAACCTTCGCTCCAAATTAGACAATGATCATCAAAATAACAAGGCCCCATTCGAGAATAGATATTTAAGATTATAAGATCATAGTATCACTTTAGTATAGACAGTTACCACTATTTACTTATCAACCGTTATTATTTTGGCCGTTATCATACCAAATTTAACAAATGTAGAATCTCTAAAGCATTGATTAGACCGTACATTACGGAAGACTTGTCTCAGCATCTCTTATTGAAACATAATTTAAAAAAAAGAAGATGTTGAAATGATGTTTATACCGCTCGACAGATATTATGAACTCGACTCACAATCTTCTGCTAGGCGATCTCTAATGCCCCGAACTATAGATGACTGTGACTACAAGGCCGTGGAGCATATTGTTCGTTCCCATGCAATAAAAACTGTCACTTTCTTTTGAGATAAAACATAACCACAATTTTATGAATATATTATGGGCATGTAGGTACGTCAAAAGAAAGTATCAATATAATATCTAGACGTTTTACATCGAATTCCTTACCAGTTTTCTATGGTTCGTATCCGATATTATTAGATAACTATTAAAAGAGATAGAGCTAGAACGTTGAGATAAAACCACGATCTGTAGATTTCGAGAGTTTCAGCAGTGATAAGTAGGTTAGCGATCCTTGGAGGTCGTCTCATACCGTACACGAAATCGTTCTTTCACTTACCCTTAGTAAATATCGAATATGTAAGCCAAAGGAGCTTTGAAATTTTAAAATCCGCAGAAACCGCGCTTAAATATTCCATTTCGCAGCTCTTCGGTAATGCACAGACTTCACTTACCAGAAATATCGGCCCTCCACGATTCTTGATATTCATAAATAAATGAGGCGAGCTGCATCAATCTTCAGAATACGTACGTCGATGCTAAAATAGCCATTCTGAACTCACGTTTTACATTAAATTTACAGAGAATTGTGAAAACTTTGATCTTTTCGATTATGATCTGAGGAAAATGGTAGGTGTATCCTATTGTCTATCAAACTCATGAATACTCTTATAATAATAATTTTATTGCGAAAAGGGGAACATGAGCATTCATCTTGAAAAAATATTTCCTTTAAATGAAAAAATTATATTTCTTCTGCAAGATGTTGTCACATAGTCTTTAGGAACATAACTAGGCAGTTATTTAGCAGGATATAAGTCGAAACTTGTTCTATCGCTTATTATGCACAATCCTCCTTTGCAAGTTGCATATTTCCATGTGCCGGTAACAGCTTTTCTAAATATTTTCTGTTTTCGGGTACATGTCTTTCTTGAGTTTTTCTTTGCAACTTTCCGGCTCATTTATTGGTACCGCATATAATTTTCCATGTTTTTCACCAACTGAAATCAAAGAAAAACGGTACAAAATTACAGAAACAAAATTTGAATGAAAATAGAGAAACCAATACAAATGATACTATTGATCAGAAATAATTACCCTTATCCATAACATAGATATTATATATACATACATGGATAGCGCATGGTATACAAACCCCTGTTCAGTCGATGACTCCAACACGTGAGAGAGACAGAAGACCTATTTCAGCTTGGTATTAGACAGAGATGAAGATCATTCTGACCACGTGACAAGTGGCAAGAACTTGTATAATTTACATTGTTTTATATGGAGCACTTTAAGAATTTCATGAATTATCAAGTTATAATCCCATTTGATCGGTTTTTACGATTCAGCAACAATACATAATAGTATTATGTACATAATTACATTAAAGATATAGAATTAAATATCGCTCATTTTGAATTAAGTCATATTTCCATGAAGCACCCATTGCAACTTATTCTGTATTTCATCAATGGAAAACTTCAGTATGTAATTAATTGAAATTACTCTACCCCACGTTAAATGACATATTTAGTTATCAACAGCTTCAATTATTAATTAATACATATATTCAACTACAGAATCATGACCATACATGACCTAATAAATAAAACAACATCTTTCATAATGTCGTGAAGATTTAGTTATAATCTGGAAAACAAGTAAGATATACATATCCAAAATTAAGTAAGCTATAGAAGAAATATATCTATAAATATCAAAATGCTCAAATAATTAGACAGAAATAATATAGCTATTTCTTGGAGTGGTTCGAAAAAAAAGAAGTCATTTATCAAAATTATTAATCTAATTCTGCTATCATATAACCCAAACCTGGATTTTTCCTGAGTCAGAGATTGAATCCGATTGTGCCTCAAGATGCTAAATATAAAGAAGAAGTACTGGAAATGACATAAATGAACAGTTATTGTTATTTAGTGGTGAACTTCTGATATTGTGGCTTGTCGCAGATGCCAAATCGCTAGCTTACCTTTTGTATTACAATAATAAATATTAGCAAAGTATTCCAGTTTCTAAGGAAAATAAAAATGATATAAACAGGGTTTTAGTTCACAGCATCAATGTTTATAGTTACAAATTAGATTATAGGTCACCTTAATTTTAAACTTAAATTGTACCAACAGAGGAACATTATTATATAATATTAGGTACTGTTACTGTTAAAAATATAAATTCTTCGGGAATAGAAGTAAACATTGTTCTGAAATATCCTGCCTATCTAATATATATGGTATGTATATGGTATATAATCAACCAACTTTCTGGTTCATTTACAGGTTGTTTTTCATTGATCCTAAATGAGGTGCCCTCAAAAGAAATAATGTTTGAATCATCACTAGTAAAAACATAATAATAACAACATATACCCAGCTAAAAATTATGACAAATTCATATTGTTTACTGATTTCGAAGATCTCTGGGTTTCACCTTACGTTTAAAGACATTCGCCGGAAAATTTAAAATACTAGGAGGAACCACATGGTCTTTACTGATTTCTTTCCAAATGAATACACGAAATCATTTTCTGTAAAGTGTTCACTACAAAGATGATAATTCTTGTTTTTTCTCTTCATTGCTATTACCTATTTTTGTTTCAATTTTCATCTGAAGGAAAACTAAAATGAACAGTAATTATTACACTATAAGTTTCTATTTTCGATTGTGAATAGTGGATTAAAATTGAACTTCTAACGTCTACGTTTTAATTACATTATTGTGAATTAAGTATTTAATACCACTATCCAGTATCTACTAAACTTGTAAATACCAGTGAAAACTAAGACCTCCTTTTTGATACCGATTTGTACGTCAAAATGCGGAACACGATTTCATCATTGTTATATCTTAGATTTATTGAAAGTATCCAAGAAGAATAATTAATCACACATTCCACTATTATAACCCTATTGTCGTCGAAGAGTTATTACACAATATCATTTGATAAAATGAAAGTAAAAAGCCAATCAACTAATCACAACTAAGAAACAAAGCACTAAAGAAGTTTTCTGTATCAAAATATTGCTATTTTCTTTTGAAAACAACGTAATATGATAGATTACAGTAACATGTACTCTTATGGCTAGAACGATGTTTTGCCACTTGTCAGCTGTTCCATATGTTGGAGTCGATGAAAATCCCTGATGCGCTATCCATGTATGTATATATGATATCTATGATCCATAAGGCCATACCTATTGCTTATTTACAATCTCCAGTTACTATACTTGAAATATGTATGATGTATAGATAATTTGAACCCTTTAATGACCAATAAAAGGATACGAATGTCAACTTTACGCACAATGAGGCATTGAAGTTTCACCAAACATAAATGCACGAAGTTATGGTCGATAATTGTTTGTAATATGTGATACATATTGGAAATATCTAGGCGTTGATGGCTTAATATCAAGTGGGAAATATTGGCATATACAAGTATATCATTTACTTTGGTACCATACGTTGTGATTGAGTAACTGACGCGATCCGACAATAAGCTAGATCAAATTTTCTAAAAGCTGCTCCGGATTCAATGCAAACACAAGATTAAATGGCTACGCCCATGTATCAGACTTCTTTACCGAATACTGACGTAACAAACCTCTTGACCATTCAAAGAGCGTGAATTAACTGCTGATAATGTTTCAGTTTAGAGGGACTTTACATAGAAAAATATATATTTTGCATCAAAAGAAAACTCTATTTAACTTTCTCATTGTGGTTTTTCATGTTCATATTCGAGTAATGGTATTTGATTATGCATTCGCGAACCTAATATAAAGATAAAGGGAAATTTCCTTCGAATTTAATGAATGAAAATACAATTTGAGCAGTGAAGAGGAATCTGGACCAAACGATTCTCTTGTGTTGTTATTTGCCACATATTATTTCGTAACTGTAACTAACTGGAAACGACAACATGAAAAACTCCCACAGCACATATTCATCACCGTATATCGTTAGTTTGAATGCGTGCAGCTTCCATAAATTCGAGAATTAAATCTAATCTCAAACACAAATTACCGGAATATTAAAGAATATAAACGACCCCTTATTTACAGACAACTTTAAAAATAAAAGCGTGTCTCTCTCTCGCCTCCGCCCCGTTACGGCGCGTGCTTCCCCAAATTAAGAAACGCACTTTATCTCACCATTTCAAAGCAACATTAAAATCTTTGTTTGGTATATTTATAAAATTAAGCAAGAACAACTGCACCAGACTGTCGCTTAAAATAATGGCTCAACATTTAGATGGGCAAACACGTTTCATCGCCTGTTGTCTTTGCATAAAAACGTTGAAATATCCTTTACTAAAATTACTGATGTGTCGTCTTGTTCAACACATGAAAGCAGACATGAACCATAAAACAATTCCTCGGGGGAATTCGAATTTGTTTTCGAATTGTTTCATTTATGCCAGACACAATATATTCCCATCAAGAAAATAACGCTTGAATCCACTCATTTTAATATTGTTATTTTACCGTCAGGATAAATAACAAAACAACCTCGAGCATCTGTTCGCAATAAGCCAAACAATAAATGGGGTTGACATCCTTTACTTAAATATCTATGCTGTTCGATTCCCCAAGTAATAAAACTATCATATTGCTGGAAGATATGTCTGATGTCTCTACAAAGAAGTCAAATGCCTCACTTCTCTGACAGTTTACGAACAATATATTTTGAATCTAATCTAATCTGCTACTCGAACGAGAATTAATATTGATATTTCTTGTAAATACATCTTTCTGGAGACATGATAAACGTTATAAAAATAAAATAGTGATAATATTTCAAGACGGAGTGAGCATAGTGAAAGACGTCGTCTCTTTATTCGGCATATATGGCACATTAAAATCTTTATAATGACTAGATATTATGTTCGAAATTTACTGGCACAACAATTCAATGTCGAACTCTAAGCCGTTTTCAAGCTATTAAGCAGAGCGTTCCGTCGTAATACTAGGTTTCGCACACTGTTCGATGCAGGGATTGCCCAGAGATTGCCCTATGAAGGGCCTTATTGTCCTTTCAGGTTCGTTGAGATTCGTAGGTTTGAATTCTAACGACATCTTTAATAGTACATCTTTTTTTTTTAATAATTTGTGTACACGAGAGAACCTATAATGTTCAAAGAACATCGTGTGAGACAGTCGTGGGATGTAGGAAAAGGAGACAGGAATACACATTTAATTTTTGTTGCAGGTTTGGAGGATATGGGCATAGGGAAAGACCTCACTAGGTAGAGAGCTCCAAAACTTCGCTTTTGTTGTTCTTGATTCGAACGAAAGGATAATCAATCACAACCCTTTCCGTTTGATACGCAGAAAAATATACACACTTGACTTTCCTTCACCAAAGATCTAACACAAGTGACCCCATTGACGGCTTCTCAATGTTCTAGACTACTACTACTACTAACAATTTTCACATACAAAGACATCATCTCAAAAACAGTTTAGATCGATTCAGAAATGCTCAAGACGGATATGTCTGCCAATTATAATACTTCCTTTAAACTATTTTAATTTATAGTGAGGAGGGGTAAAAAGCGAGCTAATGCCATGTAAACGATTCACAAGTATCCGACCGATTAAATATTAGATAACAACATCAGTACGATTGAGCTGACGCGGGTTCAAATCCCAACTCGGGACCAGTTTTTCTTAAGACATACACGTATATCACCTCACAGCCCTCACAACTTATTACCATCATACATTAGAAGTTCCCATGAAAGAAGCTAGGGATCAACTACGGATCAGGTAGTTTTTGATTCTAATTGTCATTGGCCGGAATTATTTCTCGAATGATCCTAATTTTACCAAGTCTTGTGATACTGATTATTGTAGGTTTAGTTAATAAAAAAAGTCAGCGCACTCCGGGAGTGCAGGCGGAAGTGAAAACTTGAACTTATGGCGCGTTGGGCACTTTTTTGGGTGAGCATTTTTAGGTGTGCTCGCGACATGAGAAATTGTTCATAAAAAATCAAGTTTATCAAAGCAATGTGGGCACTTTTTGAATAGACATGAAGTATAATAATATAGAAACTATATTCGAAGGAAGTGGTTTTATTTAAATGAGTAAATATTAGTAAATAGTAAATACAAAATTTATCAATTCTCATCCATAATTTCAACAACTCTTACATCATCATTATCAGCATTTTCATCATTATTATCAGGATTTTCATCAAATTCTAAAACTGAAACAATAGGTCTATGGTAACTAAAGTATGAAATGAACAATTTTGATTTAAATCTATTTATATATCTTGTGAATACTGCATCAATAGTAGTTAATATTATCTTTCCCACAAATTAATATTCATTTATAAAATAAATATAAAAAACTCTCAATCTCGTCTGTCGCGAGGGCACGAACGAATGCCCATGCAAAGACTGCGTATAGCATGCAGCGCTCTCGCATACCTATACACTCTGAGTATACATATAGGTATGTAATCTCGTCTGTCGCGAGAGCACGAACGAATGCCCATGCAAAGAGCGCGTATAGTATACATATATTATAAGAATACACGCGGAGTATATCTGTGTAAAATCTCATCTGTCGCGAGAACGGCTGAAAATGCTCTCCCACAAAAGTGCCCAACACGCCATAAGAAGTTTTCACTTCAATAACTTTATGACATTATTATGATGAAGCTTTAACATCTCATTTCCATTGTGGAAGACTTCTGTTGGTCTTTTAGATAGTAACATTGCTCCCTTTTAGTGAGTCATCGCGAATGCACAATCTAATTCGAGCATTATTATAATAGCGCGTAGGCGGAAGCATATGACCGCTCATCGTGCACGATAAGAAGACGGCACCTTGTGTTAGTAGCCCGAAGGCTCCCATCAGGTCTTCCTCTCTCACAGAAAACAGGTGCCTCCGTGCCACTTTATGATGAGTTATGTTAATTCTTTCTCATGCAAATGCCCCCTCATAAATCGGACCTACAATTTGTATTGTTATGTTCGTTTGTAGATTTCACCTTACGTGTTTCCGCTCATAATTGTTTATAACCGTTAATTTTATTACAACGCGAGTTCCGTAAGTAAACAAGAAGAGGTTAAGTTATTAATCGTGTTTAACATATTAGCGTAATGTCAGATCGGTGTCTGTACGGGAGGAAATCAAGACGTTGCGACTAAATGCGAATGTCATGTTTCGGATGCGCTACTTGATTTTAATGTCGTTAGCGTTTGACCGTTTCTATTGTTTAGTTTCCTATGTAAACTGTAACAATGAAGGCACAAACTATTTCGATGTAGGTTCAAATTTGAAAAAGATGATAACCGAAGAGCCTGAACGGATCGATACTGTGACACTCATGTTCAAGAAACTATAATTTCAAACGAAACATGGATTCAAGAAAAAAGGAAATTAAACGTTGTCATGGCAGGATGAAAGTGTGGAAAGTGTTCGAAAACCAAGAGGTAATGATGGAAAGCGGTTCATAACAGTTCACACAAAGACATTTCGAGATTTTGTTGAAGATGCATTTTCATTATTTGCATTTGAGTCAATGACTGTGATCTGTGCTCGAAGAATGTTTGAAAAATTTCCAAAATTTAGAAGAACATTGTATAATGCACCGCATCACAACAAAGTAATGATGAAATCATAAGAGAAAATGGTCATGAAGTCTTGAGATTACTTGGATGGTTTTGGTGCTAACTTGTTGAAAATTCATATTTACAGGTTTTGATAAATACAGTTGTAATAATATTTCACAAACTTCGTTTTTATCAAACAAAGCATGACATGTTTGACCACCTGGTGACTTTATCAAACAATGGTTTCACAAACTATGGTTTATTCGATAAATATTGAAATTAAGATTAAAAAGGAGGGGATGAGTGAGGTACGTGTACAGTAGGATAAGACTTACTTATGAATAAATTTAATAATGGAAGGAAAGTAGTCTTTCTGATCATTTGAAAGGTTTCCTGTATTTTGAAACTTATTAATTTCAATTTTTTCTCTCTAAGAAGAAGAAGTATGGTATCATTAGTTAGGTCCAAAAATCCACTAGTCTTTCAACAGTTAGTTCCCAATGAGTGAGTTGCTTATGAATCAGGCTAAGATGAGTTACTCCAAAGTAAATAATGGCTTAGCATACAATAAGTTTTATTCTACGTTAATCCACGTTACGCTTTGATTATCTGAGTATCTGAGCTCCATCTATCATTGAGTTGTATGCTGCTAAGTTGTGACTATGGTGACTGAAAGATGTATTGGCAATAGTTGTATCTGTGAATGTAGGTCTTCCATAAATTTAGAGAGTAATGATATTATTGTGGTACGTGAGAGTAATGTCTAGGAAATCTTTTTCAGTTTCTACAGTGAACTTATTGTTAGGATCGAAATTATTGACGAAGGATAAGAAAACATTCAATTATCGTGATGTACTTTTGAAGAAGGATAAAACATCATCTACATATTTAAACCAGCAATGAATATGTTTTTCAGCTAGATGGGAACTCATTATAGTTTTTCAATATGAGACATGACAATATCTCTCGAAAGATCATGGGGATCCCATAGTTAATCCATTATTTTCTGTGAAAAACTCGTTATTAAATTGACAATCATTTTGGCTAAGGCAAAGATCGAAAGCTTGTTCTATCTCGAAATGATCGAAATTTTACATTCATTGGAGAGAATATTTGAATACATATTTAAAACATCGAAAGATACCAAAATTCCATTATTAGGGAAGTTAATCTATTTATTGACTTTGAAAGTTCCAATGCATCGGTAGATCCACTCGTAATATAGAAATTAGATGAAGAAACATTTTTGATCTCAATGAAGCAGCTTCATCTTCCTCTAACCATATTTTAGAACCAGGGCATTTTTTTCCTAAGTTCAGATGAAGTTAAAATTTTACATAACAGAGGTTTTGAATTAAACACACTAGCATCAAAGACATTTTCAAAGGTATTAAAAATAATGACAATAAAATTTTAAATGTATAATTAGTGTACTACAACATGCTGTTTGATGTCTTGATAACATAAAATTTCCCATAATCCTCTTGTGCCTTCCTATTATACCTTCGCATTAAAATTTCCTTATGAACATATTAACTCTACCTCATTATCCAATTTCCAACTGTTCTAACAATGTTTTTCCCCTACTGCAACTCCACTTGTTACCTATGTTTTATATTGTACCCTGAATAGCCAAGATTATTAATATTTTCATACATTAGTAACGTTTGAAGATGACACGCTAGTGTCGAAACTATAGTCACGATTTGTTTCTATAATACGAAGTGAAAGTGATTTATTTCATTACATCAAATATAACAATAGCTAGTCATCTCTTCATTGTCAAGCTCGACACATGCCGAACTTCTTCTCCATCGAACAGCGAACCGCGAAAAGTTGTGGAACTCTCAACCTAGTGAGGTTTTTCCCTATGGCTATAATTTCCAAACCTTCAAGAAAAATACGAATGCCTATCTCCTCCCCCAACTGACTCACATGATGTAATCGAAAAAAAAATATTCCTAATTTGAGTTTGGCTCATTGGAGGTCGAAAAGAAGTCCAGACATCACTGAATTGAATTTATCAATGATCGTTTTTGTCAAATGAAGTTTTACAATAGTTTTTACTAGTTTGATCATGACAGGCTGAGATAGTGACTGTCAGTACGTCAAGTTAAATTATTCAACAGCTGTTGAAATTATTCATATGAAGTATATGTGTATGTAACGTCGCTATGCTTTCTTAGATACCCATCTAAGTTATGGGGCACTGACGCACGCCTACGCCCCCCCGCAGGGTTCTTCCTGCCGCCATTTTGCTACTAACTCATGCACGGCCTAATTACTTGTATATACACTTACATAAATATTTATGTGTATGTCCGGTTTTATAATAGTTAAACGCTCTTACGTGATTCGTTAGTTTTTACGTGGATGGCCACGATTCCAGGCAATAACGTTGAATTATTACACGATTTCCATGAGTTACGTAAGTTTTCTTTGTCTGGAAAACAAGCCATAACGTAATTACTCGCATTCGAGATGCATATTTTATGCAAAATTACGTTTCGAATTAGAACATTATTCATTGGCTGGGTTCTCTCACACGTTATATCGGAACGTTTGATGGAAAATTATGCTACACAAGAATACTCCAAATTATAATTGAACATATTTGAATCGGAAAAAGCTTCGAAATGTATCAACAGAACATTATTGTAGTTTCGAATGAACGAATAGATATTCATAATCCACCCATAATCAATTATTTTATGAATATATTCGCTTGCACGTCATACCAATGATAGTCCGTCCATCCCTTAATCACATACTTAGGCTTTCCCATTTGAAAAATTATATATTTTTATATTCCTTATTAACTACACCAGAGAATAACGTGTAATGTTCGTGAAACATCGTATGAGGCAGTGGTGGAATTAGTGATCGCCGTTGGAATTTTTCTTAAAAGTTTATAAGCATCATGAAACACATCATAAGGTATACCGAAAAAGCCATATTTTTCGCGAAATTTGATCATTCTAAGTATGGATGCATAATGGATTAGGAAATTACTAAAATTCGGGGTCTCGACACGCTGTAAGTCTTTTAACCGTTAACTAAAGCCAAAACTAGCTTTAAAATCGAATTCCTCCTTGCAAACGTATTAATATGCACCTTCATCCAATTCGATGACCTTGACCAAAATCACATTTTTTTCATAGGTACCCCTTATCAAAATTCAAACAGTTTTCTCAATTGGGGAAATTATTATCGTTAGGTGCTCAGCACACAACCGATATAAATTCCAGGTACCTCATCCTTTTAAAACTTGCTCCAATTGGACTCCTAGTCTAGTGGACCCGAATTGGGGATCTCTACATCCTGTAACAAGGTTAGCTGAGGCTTAAACTAATATTTTAAGTGAACTCCTCAGCGTTGGTGACCATAAGTACGCAATTTCACCCAATGACACATATTTTCCCATACTTACGCCTTATACAATTTGTCAAAATTCGAAAATATCAGAGTATAATTACTAGAATTTATTCTGTAGGTGATTAGAACACCACTGAATAAATTGTACGTATATTCTTCCTCCAAAACATGATTTTATTGGGGTCATAAACTAGGAGATAACTTCAGGGTCTCGACACGCTACAAAACGCTTAGCCGTTATCTAAGGTCAAAACTATCGTTAGAATCGAACTCCTCATCGTTGAGGAAGTATCATAACACACTTTCATCCAATTCAATGAGGTTGACCAGAATCAAATTTTTCCCATACACCCCTTAAGAATTTGTCAAAATTCTGAAATATCAAAAAAATTTCATAATTTCTGGAATGTATTCTGTAGGTGCTTCCAATACTACTCCTACGACTTTTACGTATATTATCCCTCCAAAACATGATTTTATTAGAATTATAAACTAGCTAAAACTAGATAACCAGAATCCAGGGTCTCGACACACTTTAAAATGGTTAGCCTTGTCTAAAGTCAAAACTAACGTTGAATTTGAATTCCGCATCGTTTCAGATGCTTTATAACACACTTTCATCCAATTTAATGTGGTTTACCAAAAACACATTTTCATTCTTCTAAAACTTGATCTTATTGTATTTCCAGACTAGGAGATGACCATAATTCGGTGTCTCGATACGCTGTTAACCGTCATCTTAGGTCAAAACTAACCTTGGAATCGAATCTCTCATCGTCGACATTTCATCCATACTTACATTATAAATTTGAGATATTGGCTGGGGTTTGTTGTTTGGATATTGGACCTGTGACTATTGAAATCGTTCAATTGGATGAAAATGTAATATAAAAGTACAACATTTATTCGAATATTATTTTAACACAAATTGTGTATATTCAAGAATCTGCCTGTCATGTTTTTCTTTAATTCAGTAACACCCTCATATATTCTGTGCTTCGGGGCTGCATGCACGAAATAAAACGGTTTGTTTTGACACCTTTAGATATAAGACGAAGATTAGACATTCAAATAAGTTGTATCTTAACACGAAATAGTTAGTCCGAACGCATGTTATGACTATAATTTATAACCCATATAGGACGTAAAACAACGTTATATACAGTGTGATTTGTAAGGTACGAAGGAGTATAATAAGGTAGTACTGTAGTTCAATCTGATGATGGCTACTTGATAGCTGAAAGTTCCTTCTTACTTTAACAGTACTTTCAGTGGAAAGGGTGATTGTCTCTTACTTATTAGTGTTACAGCTTATGCACAGTTGTGAACCGTTTGGTGTATTTTTCCAAGATTTTCAGCATGGATTTTTAGCAGGAAAATCAACACAAACTGCAATAATCAGCTTTGTTGACTATATAATATCAGCTCTGGAGAATAAAGATATAGTCTTTGGATTCTTTCTTGACCTCTCCAAAGTTTTTGATTGTTTGAATCATAAACTTTTCTTGGAAAAACTAGACGAAGCGGGTATACGAGGTACTGTAAACGATCTGCTTGCATCATATTTGGGTAACCGCAGACAGGTAGTGGTGTTAAATGTGAATGGTGAAAAGTATGTGTCCGATTCTTGTACTTCTAATGTTGGTGTCCCCCAAGGCAGCTGCCTTGGTCCACTTCTTTTTATTATTTATATTAATGATTTATGTGAATGCATAATAAATAGATCGCATATAGCAAACTTTGCCGATGACTCTAACATCGTTATTGAAGACGTTGAGAGTACTGGACACATACTTTTATCAAATATCAGAAATTGGATGAATGCCAACAATTTAATAATAAATGAGAAAAAATCTAATTGTATTATGTTTAGACCGAACAGATCACGAATACTCTGTCCAGAAAATATAACCTTAGATAATGTTAACTTTACTGTCTCTTCTAGCACTAAGTTTTTGGGAATATTTATAGATGAACATTTAAAGTGGAATGAGCATATCACTTATTTATGTACAAAGCTTAGTAAAGTATGCTTCGCCCTAAAATCATTGTCACGATTTCTAGACACTACTGTATTGAAAGCTGTATACTATGCAAACTTCTACTCCCATTTACAGTATGGAATAGTAGTGTGGGGAGGGTCAACCAATCTGGAAGACTTATTCCTCCTTCAGAAAAGAGCTGTCAAAGTAATGTTCGGGATGAAATCTCTGGAATCTTGCAGAGGAGTTTTCAGAACAAATGCCATACTCACTGTTCCTGGGATATATCTATACAGATGTCTAGTATATCTCTCTAACTATCCTGAAAACTTCAAAAAATTTATGAATGTACATGAGTACACTACTAGGAATATATGTAATTTCGCGTTGCCAATCCATAGGTTCTCACTAACAGAGAAGGGCAGTATATACTCCTGCATGAAAGTGTTCAATAAATTGCCACTTCACATTAAAAGAGAACTGCCTTATCCAAAATATTTCAATAAACTTGTGTATAATTTTATTTGTGAATGTGAGCCATATACACTCAGGGAATTTTTATAGAATATTTTTATAGTAATATATAAGTAGTAGTAAGCCCGACTTATTTCAAACATGTATCTTGTTATATATCCCAATGTGTAACATGTTGTATGTCCCATGAAATTAATAAATTATTCTATTCTATTCTATTCTATTCTATTCTATTATTTTGTAATTGATCTTTTGGAATCTCTTCTAACACAAAGTGCTACATGTAATAACATAGTTGTGATGGTTTCTATGGTGATTTTTAAATATTCCGAAACTAACTATCTGCTACAGAATACTTAGGGCTTTCTAACAATATTTACCCTACCTTACATAAATTTTAGATTATTATACCATAATTCATTCCAGTTCACATGGTGTTGAACAAAAAAATTATTAAATATTCAGTCAGTTCTTAGTGTTTTATGAGAGAATATTTCAAAAAAATGTATCCGTCAATATAACTATTGTCCTCTATAAATGACTTTGCGTTCCTTTAATACTTTTCATTTGTTCCTTGAGGCTAAATCGCCTTCTCAGAATTAATACAAGTTTTCTGCAGGCTGTTCATTTCTTCAGGCTGGATGATAACTAGATGCCAACCACTTCCTAAAGAAAAAGGTTCCAAATAATTATAGACCAATTGCACTATTATCTGTGATCTCTGAATTGCAAAAATATGGGAAATCTCTAGCTGTATCATTGGATATCTCCAAAGCATTTAACCAAGTCTGATGGCACCGACGCCTTCTTTGGAATCTTCCATCATATGGTTTGCCTATTCAACTGTGTCGCTCACTATCGATCTTCTTCTTAGATAGATGGTGTTCCACAGGAACCTGTCTTGGCACCGACATTCTAGGTTTTCTCTCGTGTAGTCAAAGTGTAGAAGAAAAAACTTATGCATTCTCTCATAGCACACAGTATAGTACGAAATATGAGATAAGTCGGGACGAGACGAGACAAGGTCTTCATATCGAGTTTTTCGTCGACGAACTAAGGAATTTTGTCTCTATCTCGTGTTATCACTACTGGTTAAAGGTACTGTTTGAAGATATTAGGACGTTTTACACATTTTCTAATCGAATAGTAGATCGCCAATGTTGCAAGATATTCTGCAAATTGAACGTTCACTGGTGTAAAGTTCTTCGTAAAATGAGTCGAGGGCGATACGAAACGATTGCCTCTAAATTAATTTCAGCAATTTCACGGGGAATATTTCCGTCGCGCTCATAATCTAGAGTGCGACGGGATCGTCTCGGCATGACATGCAAGTTTAAACAGTGTGTATAAAATCAATCTCCCAGGCGTAATAAGTAAATGAAATCCGTCAATTGCAAATATCTCGTAATCCTCCCTATACCATATATAAAATATAAATCTGCGTATGGAATGTGACGCTCTCGCAGCGGGGATTTACAGGGGCGAGCAATGTTGGCTCCCCTATAGGTGTGCGGCTCACGTCATTTTAAGCCGATTATCAAATTTTATTTTACACTGTCTCGTGTCTCTAACTCTCCACGTTCGCCACTCAATTATCCCCAATTTTCCAAATCGATTTGTATCAATTAGGGAGTTATACTGGAATTGAATTATCATAAAACAATCCAATATCCTTCTATTCTATGGATTGTTGTTGATACAGTCTTAACCAGTGTAAAACTACTCAGAGTGTTTCATTTATTACTTAAGACTTCTATCTTGCCTCTGTGTTCTTCTGTTAGTGGCCATGTATCTGTGGCATAAGTAAAAAAGCTGCGAACAATTCACCACGGGACTTCCCCTACTGTTGTAAGCAAAATAAGTGTCGGACATATCTGAGAGTCAAATTTATAATTGTACGACGAGAAAATATATTGGGGATGATTATATTCGGAAGAGTATGTGTTACCGATACGCACGGCAAATTTTCCATGAGTCAGATAAGCCGAAATCCATGGTAGTAAATTGGTAAAGTTTGAGTCTACGTGAGGAAATAATACTCTTCACTCTGGAGGAATGTATATAATTTTTCCTATTACCTTTCAAAAATGATCTTTGCATTCTTTTTACTGCCAAAATATAACATTCGAAATCAGTTAGTATACATAAAGTTATAAACTGTCGTTGCCAAAGCATTGCTTACAACATAACGATAGTATTACAACGGAATTTCTTTATTTCAAAAATGAAAATTATTATTCATTAATGAATGGAATATGAAGCTAAAGATAGTATTCGTCAAGACATTTTGGAATTTTAGAATAACCAAGTTGGTATCGTTTAATCTTAATAAGAGATGTTAACTTTACTTTACTTTACCTTTCTAGGGAGGAAACGTGCTATTTTCTACCCTCTTCAGGGATCGCAAGGGGGTAGTAGGAAAAAAATCGTTTACTTTGTCTAATCAGTATCTAATCATAGCTCCAGTGCTGATGTAGGCGGACATACTTTATATTGAGTTTAGTCGCTATTTGAGTAAATATAAATCCCACCAAAAACATTTTGTAAAAAATTAGCCAAGTCTCGATGGAGCTGCTTGTTTATCTCTAAAAAGTAATGAAATCTAGACAAAGTCGTGCAAAGTCTAAGGTTCCTTACTGCGATTTCTTTATTATTATAGTTAATGTTGTCTGACTTGGCCGTTGAATATTCTTTATACGTTAGTGGGTACAAGTCAATTTTGTTTACACGTAATGTTATCTGTTATAACTACCTATGTTTGTTGAGCGAGATAATAGCCCATACTGGTATTGGTAATTGGACGCTAGTGTCTCATTTTAGGCTGTTGTTGATTGTGCAACACATGCATTCAGCATTGACAATGGTGGTCAAATCGACCACCGATCTAACATAAAATAGACGTACAGACATACTTCTATCAATGATTAGATGTCCGTCTGTACTGGGAATAATTTTTTATACTGTTTGTTTCATGCTCGCCTACACATAAGTATTATTGAAATACGCAGCTTTATCAAGCCTACAATTGACTGGTTATTGAATCAACGTTTTCCAAGTAGCAATTTTCCATCGTCAATGGGTAGCGGTTCTGGCGACAGATTGGTGCAATGGTGTCATGGAGCACCTGGTTTTGTACCCTTGTGTACCCTTCAACGGCCAAGTCACACAACAATAACTATAATAATAAAGAAATCGCAGTAAGGAACCTTAGACTTGGCACGACTTTGTGTAGATTTCATTACTTTTTAGAGATAAACAAGCAGCTCTATCGAGACTTGGCTAGTTTTTTACAGAATGTTTTTGGTGGGATTTCACTTCTTTTTGTAGAAACGTGGGCGTATTGATTTATTTCACCATCAGCATTACACGTGTACACTTGCATTTCGTCCCAATGTTCAGCAACGTATGCAACTATAGCAGATCTGATACTGCAAGTTGAGTCAGTTCTACCATACACCAAGAAAGATATTGAATGGAAGAGACAAGACCCGTCTTTGGGCATACCAACTACTTGGTAGCCACTAAGTTCATCGTCGTCTTTTAATATTATCGACATTTTTTACGATATTATCTTGCGAAATCAGAAACGTAACGTTTATGTTTATATGACAGACATCTGATACATTGATAGACACATATACGACCGTGGTCACATATAATGTCCGTGGCAGACCATTTCATATCATAGATATTATTAAGGACACAAATGGGCTCTTGTGTTTTCAAATAAAGGTCACCAGGTACTCCAGATCTTAGATTATCCTAGTTTTTATAGTTTTCTCTTCATGTGGCCATTAAACCCTAACTCTGTACCAAATTTCAACTCTCTGAGTTTATGGGAAGTACTAGTTCTATTCTGATGATCATGAGTGAGTGAGTGTCATAAATGCGAAACTTTGCTTTCGCTTAACTTCGGAACTAAATGACCTACAGACTTGAAATTTTTTATTTCAAGTATGTGATTTTATAGCTTAATGGATGACAAATTTCTGCGTTCTGGTCTCATCCAGAGGTTCTCAAATAGGGGCCTGAAAATGCGGCGAAATGGTTCCAGTAAAGGATGGTACGGCAGTGTTTACTTCGCGCTCGACTTGGCGGGGGCACTGCCGTGCCCCCTGATAAATAAAACAAAGCTCTCGTGGTATTATTACAGATAATAGTAATTGAAACAGTTGTGACTGTGAAGCAAATATTTATGGCCAATATGTAGTTTCCTTATGAGTGAACAGAATAGAGATCAGAAACAGAGATAAGCGCCTCTATACAAACAAGAAGGCATTTTCATAACCTTCGGTCCGCAGAAAGAACGATAGCTTTTATATATCTATATGTAAGTAAACGTTTCATGCGGAATAAATCAACGTTGCGTGGAGATATGAAAAGCTATACCATTGACCGGCACAATCAAAACCTATATAACCTTTCAACTTTCAATATAAAGCGTCGCAATAAAAATCACCTCCGTGAATCCGAAGCGATCTATCAAGCGATATTATCGGCAGCGATAGCTATTACAAGTTCTCTGCTTTCGAAGCTGCAGAAGAATTGCATTGATATAGCCTATCTCGGAGTTATATTAAAAAGCAACGATACATCATCCGTCCACTCTCTCCTCATTCATACACGTGCCCTAATATGTTCCAGTAAGATCCCCTTGACGAAATTGATACTAATTCATACGATCTAGTGACCCAACGACAATAATCGATTGCCCAGAAAAATTCGTCACTGACTACTTCGTTTTCTCATTTCATCACATATGCAAATTTGTTCCCAAACACCTACAGAAAAGATTTACACTAACCATTCCCGTTTCATCACATATACATTAAAGAAAAACTCTAATAGACAGACAATTGCTTATTGGATATATTATTCCCTTTTACACATTAAGATCTATCTTCTATCCTACACAAGAAACGATCGAATATGGAGTATATGATTATCGAATCTAAGAGAGAGTTCAAAATGTAAATGTATGGATGTGTTATTTGAAAATACAATGAGTTGGCGTCAGAAATTCCATTTGTTTCATCTTATGCCATAACCCAATTGAAATATTGCGTTCTTTGAAGAAAAAAGAGAGCAATAACATTAATACAACACACCAGAGAAAACATGTTATCTCCCACCGGCAATTCTATGTTGGTAGGTTATTTGTAAGTTCAATTTTGGATGAAACAACATCAACTGAACACATAACAAACGCCATATCATCTCAAAGCTGCAGTTCCAGCTTATTTAGTCAATTGTAAGTTAATTTATGGAACTTAAATTTTTTTAATCTACGAATTCATTTTTCGAGTTGGGAATATTTTTGATCAGAACATTAGAATCGAGAATAATAACTAACTGATGCTATGCCTGTGTTTGTTCTCTATCCGCTATTATATTAAGTTTCTACGTGTAGTTAATCCGTGTAGAAATAATATACTACGGACGATGGATTGATATGCTGCAGAATTTGAGTTCCCCGGTGAGAGGTTTCTCGCAAACTAATTAAAGTTCGGGTCGAGGAAAAGCACAGTGCATAACCGAGCAAAGAGCAAACATATAAATTACTTTTAATTACAACAATTTTATAATTTGTACTTGGCTAGTCTTGATTAATTAAGGCTCAAGATTAATGGATATTGTAAATTATTATGCGCATACTGGAAGATAAATAACTTCGGGAAATATTTTTGGAATAACTCAAATTAAAAAGCCGACGTTCTCTCGTTTTCCCCTTACGTTTACAACATAGACACGAATCGTTTCCATTTTTCATAGCCACTCGAGTTATTTTAAATATTTCATTATGAGAATCGTAATAGGACTTTGGCTATGCTATTTCTAGAAAATATATGTTACGACTAGCGGTTTTAATTTATTTTAAACGTATATCCGTAGTTTCAAGCGAAAGGTCCGTAGAATTTAGAGTAACAGATCGTTTCCACAAAGGTTTGCGCTGATTAACATACTTTTATGAGTTGAAAAGTACTCTTCAATGCAATGCAAGAGAATGAAAAATAATTGAATATATGAATATACTCATTCATTCATGTTGGTTTTGTCAGATAACAATGATGAGGTCTTTATAGTCCACATCGATCAGTAACGTCACAAACTCATAGTTCCAGACAGCTGTTTCTCTCTTCTAATAGTTTGAAACATTCCTGAACGATCTGTGTTATCCGGCCCTGCGCATGAACTGTACCGTCCAAAGAACGGAAATGCTTGTTTGGAACTAGCCTCATGTGTGGAATATGTTCCATACTAGACCGGGTAATATAACTCATCGTTCAGACAATATTACCAATCATGGGCTTCATATACAAGATGATTGGTACGATATACCTCAATGCGGTATGAATCATTTAATTCAGAGTGCCCTTTACCTACCCTACCTTGTGAAACACATTATGTTGTCAATCCGAATCAACATAGAGTATAATTTAACGTCTTTCTACCACGTTTCGAATCATTTGCAATACATATTTGATTTCTACGAGTCAGAGAAGTTAGTGATCTATTCATGAAAATTGCAACGGACGTACAACAAAATTCTCAAACATAAATACCGCGATGTGTGTACCTACGATGCTCGACGCAAGGCTATGGGTGCCATTTGCCATTTATTAATATTGAACGGAATTTTATGAAAGCAATTAGTATGTGGTCGCGAATGGAAAATTAACATTCTATAATTTAATTTAAAAAAGTAGCGTGCTGGTTTCAAATGATAATTTATTTGGGTTCTAACAAAACAAAACGAATAAACGCAAACCAGTATGTAGTTGTACAGTTTGCTTCGGTACATTCAAATTATAACATTAAATTCATTCACCTGCTCCTATCGGGATTTTACATTTGAATAAACATATAATTTACTTTTTAGTGTTATAAAGTACGATAAGACATGATAAATCATTTAACATACTTTACCTTATTTCCATATAAAGTTGTGTAATTGTAATTCATCCTTTGTTTCAATTAACATAACAATAATTGAAAGCATTTTATACGCTGTAAAGTGAACCGCGAGAGTGAGAGAGATATATTATCATGTACAGTCATATATAACGCCTGCCTACCTTTGGTTACACATCGTAATATTTAAAATACTCATTCTAGAACCGTGTCAAAATTAACAATGCAAAGGGTAATAAACTGTTGAAATTGCTAAAAGAAAACTGTAATTTCGAACAATAAACTTCTACTAGAAACTTCGTTTGTTTATAATACTTAGATTTTACAGCAGAGATAAAACTTGATCACTATACATATGTGAGATCAGACTATATTCAATAGACGAAAAATAATGTCTCGAAATAATTTCAATTCAAACTATTCTTTACCGAAACGTTGAGAATCTTATTTGGTATTTTTTAACAATTAGGACGTGTCAAGAACGTTTCACATGGTAAATCTGTGCTTTATATGACTGCTTCACTAACTTGTAGTATTTTGAATGAAAATGAGAAAAAAAATAGGCTTAACCTTTTTTGGACCAAAATTAGATATCCATTAGAAAATTCCTAAAGTGGAGGAGGGGAAATGAAAAGAAATTTCGTTCAAGCCTCTCTCTCAAGTGCGTTTTGTCCTATTTTTTCCTGGATTAGACATGGAAAATCAGCCCTTGTTGAAAAAATAGAAAAAATTCAGACCTTTACATTGAAACAATTATTTTATCTTGAAATTTTTATTTGACATGCATATTTTTTGAATTACACACTGAATCTTCAGTATGTATTATTGTAAAAAAATATCGAATCAATATTATATTAAGACCATTTTTAAATAATGAAACAAATTTTTGAACTGAATCCTCATTTTTTAAGACAAAAGTGTGAGATACATGTAAGAATTTTTTCATCAATAATTTTCCCCAAAAAACCCATTAGTTAAGGTACAATGATTCTTGGTAAGGTGTAAACTAATTTATGTTTATAAGTCTTTAACGTCTGGTTTGAAAGTAGATACTTGAGGATATTACAGTTTGTTTTGTCAATCTTATTCTCACGTTACAGTAGATGACTTCAATTACTATAGTTTTGCCTCACATTCATATACTTAGAACATTAATATGTTATAATTTCGGTTACTCGTATTTCTGTTCGTTTAGGCGACTTAGGAATTGCTTTGTGCTTGATACAATTAGTTTTAAGAAATCCCGTCTCAAACAGCGATTATTTTTGATACATCTCCTGATGATGGTCGTAAGACCGAAACATACGAAACCAGGAAAACAGTAAACATATGTGTTAGAGTGACCTATTTCCAGAGGATTTATATATAATTCATAGCAGGGTCAATAATCATATTCATTTTATATGTTTCCAATCACTGATCCTTACATTCTCAGTCCCTACGAGTAAGGAAAGTTAGAGATCTGGGGATCACCATGTTCATTATAAGTTAGGGTCTACAATGAGTACCAACGTCACTGTGTAGAATATAACGTATTCAACAAAACGTTGTGGAAATATTGTATATGAAGGTTAAACTTCCTCAGAGGGACGGTTTGATTTATGTCCATCGACGTGGATATTTACGTGTTGTGGAATATAGGATGTAAATTCGGTTATTGTTTATGATAAAACGACAAGACGTGAGGAATTAATGATGGAAACAAAGAACGGAGCAGGCTTATCGTCCAATTCATCTGTCAAGTAAATGACAGCTACGTCAGGATTATTAATTACGACATTACCGTGAATCCCACAGTTACATTATACAGTAATTGCATCGTAAATAGTGTCATTGTTCTTATTGTCGTTTAATATGCTAGACTTGTGTGTGCATCACTACACACATGTACGTATAACCGTCTTGTAGTGCCCGAAATTGTGTGTGATTATATCGAGTCAGATATAATGAAACTAAATAGAAACGTATCAATTTCTTCATAGAGGGTGGATAAGAATTCGCTCTGTGGACTAATCAACAAATCATCTGTAATAATGAACTGTCATCGATCGATCACTAACTGGAACGGAGCAAAAGTAAAAGGTGCAATGAACGATCGAGAACTCATTTTAAACGTAGCTAGATCCGCAATAAATTTGTATTTGGCCATGTTTTCTTTGGGAGATGAACAACAAAAACAAACTCATACCTAAGCCCACGATAACAACCAAGACGCCAAGCGTGAATCTTTTAAATCTGATTTTAGGCTCGAAGCATGCTTGCAATCAAATCCTTCTAACTAGAAATGAATTATCGCGATTCAGCGGCGAGGCGTTTTCCTTCAATTTGAGAGTTGCGATCGTCAGCTGTTACACAAACTACCTGGTCCGAGTGTCCCAGGAGTTACGTCTAGTCGCCTAGTCCAATGCAGTGCATTTTACTTCGCTTAACGCAACAGAACATTGATAATTGTCATCTGTTGTCCTAACCAGCTCGGAAATATAAAATAGGAATAGATACTCATATTAGATTCATATAAAGGAGAAACTGTCACGTGATGATTGACGAAGTATCCTGCGTCAATCATTGTTTAAACGTAGTTACCTGTTGTGCTATGCTTGATGCTGTGTGACGACGCTACCATGCAAGGATTGCAAGAGAAAATTGTTGATAATGTAGTCAAATGGGTATTGGACCCCTAAATCCTTGAGAAAAGGGTCGATTTTGTTGGGACAAAGTGTCTCTTCAGATCAGAAACAAAGTCTGCCTCATAGATAGTTGTGCAAATTGTTTATATTGTTTTAGAACAATAAACTAACAATTTAATCAATTCATTTTTGAGATTACATAAAAAATGCTGAATTTTACCATTTTTGATCGGGCAAAGACTATTTTTGGTCAGTGAACATATGAAACTAGTTAAACAAATGGTTGAATCAACTTCATTTGTTATAAAGAACTTATTCATTAACAAATAGATGAATTCGTTGTTTTCGTATAATTTTGGCATTCTGGATTCGATTTTATTGTCAATATTGTCGAATGTATACACACAAATTTGCTAATTTGTTATAAAAAAATTATATTTATTAATAAATATACGAGTTTGACCAAAATGTCGAGTTTATAGTAGGTTTTGAATAATTTTCGCATCCATAGTACGATTTTTGAAATGTTATAAACAAAATATTCATCAACAAGTATACGAATTTGACCAAAATGTCGAGTTTATAGTCATTTTCAAATAATTTTGGCCTCCTTGAATACGATTTTATTGCTATTATAGTCTTTAAATGCATAATACATTTTTTAATTATTATAAATAAATTATTCATTGACAAGTATACGAATTGTGCCAAAATTCCAAATGTAAAGTATTTTTAAAATTAATCTGTTAATAATTAAATAAATAATATCAAAAAAATCAAAGCAAATAGATATGTATGTTACTAGAAAAATCTCAATTTTGAAACGAACAAATACAAAATATTTTATTGAGGAGTTTGAGTGCACGAGATTTATACGATGAATATCGAATGAAGTTTGAGAGAAGCAATTTTTGACTAACAAATTTTTAAAATAAATTTGAGGGTTTCGAGTTTTATTAAAAAAAAAATTGTTTTGGATTTCATATTTTAATAATAAATTTAATAAAATAATATTCAGATTTTTATACCCATTTGACTGCACTAAAAGCTCGAGGTGAAAATTTGAGGAACTCCAATAAATAATAGCAAGGACATGATATAAATGGCAGAAGTAACATGCATGAGTGAGGTGGTAGAACAAAATTGTTTCCAAGTTTCTTAGACCCTGGAGTTGCTTTGTTAGCTTAGTTATTTTGTTTAACAAACATTTTTTAACAGAGAATACGCAGATATAATTTTTTATGTAAGGCTTTTGTGACAGCAATGCATTGAAAGCTTCGAGGGAAAGAAAATACTTAAAGAAAAAGACAAGCATATCACCATACCAGAGGCTGAGAGGGTTCGGAATTGTTAATTTTAACTCCAATAAATAATAGCAAAAACATGATATAAATGGCAGAAGTAACATGCATGAGTGAGGTGGTAGAACAAAATTGTTTCCAAGTTTCTTAGACCCTGGAGTTGCTTTGTTAGCTTAGTTATTTTGTTTAACATACATTCTTTAACAGAGAATACGCAGATATAATTTTTTATGTAAGGCTTTTGTGACAGTAATGCATTGAAAGCTTTGAGGGAAAGAAAATGCTTGAAGAAAAAGGCAAGCATATCACCATACCAGAGGCTGAGAGAGTTCGGAATTGTTAATTTTGGTATTTATGCTGGTGATGTCGCCAAAAATCATTGCCTTCTCATCTAGAGTCCCTATACTATTCAATGAAACCGGACGAGCGAGACAAACACAGGTTCACCAAATCAATGGAGAGCTGACAATGATTTTGAAATGGGGATGTGATAATCTAGTAAAGTTTAATACAATCAAAACTCAAGCTTGCATCTTCTCCAGAAAGGCGCGCGGATCTCACAACCCCCAATATGACAGGTACAAGTATTCCTATCAAGTCTTCCATATCCATGCTCGAGATCACCACCACCGCCAGCCTCTCCTGAGATGACCACAGAAATTTGGTTTTCAATTCCGTTACAAGAGCTACTCTACATCCCAGGAGCTCCGCATAATCTACATAGCATAGATTCAACCTGTCCTGGGGCACCCAAACATACACTGAAGCTCTTGGATTTTATCCAGAAGACAGATATTCGTCTGATTGAACTCTCGTCTGTTGTTTCACCACGAAAGATTGCATATAGGCGGACTAGACGAGCTCAAGCTAGAGACCTACCGAGCTTCTTCACATCAGACTTCATCTTTCTATCGAACGGCGAAGTCGTGGATCTCTTTGCCTTGTGAGGTTTTTCCTATGCCCATAACCTTCAAACCTTCAGGAGAAATTCGGAAGCTTATCTGCTCTCCAAACATTTCACTGCTGGCTCAGACGGTTTTCCTCTCGTGTGATCAATGATTAAAGAAAAGTAGAAGAAGAGTGCTTGAAAATCGGGGAAATAGTACAATATGGATTGCAGCATAAGATCATGCACAACGACTCGCATTTTGTCAATGGCTTCTTAAACAGCATGAACATTTCATTTCTGGAGTCACGCTTTGGTCGTGAAAATCTTCTTTCATTGGGGTGACGTAAATAATAGCCACATTGAACATGCTGGTCTATAATTAGCAGAGTATGTATAGCTTTGGGGATATTCGCACACTGTAACCTAATAGATATATTGTGGCCCTTATGCTGTTACAATCTGCATCAATAAGAAATATCGATACTTTCCAGAGTATCGAACAACCCTTATTACGTACCAACGTTACTCGCCATTGTCTGCAACTCATAGTATAACTTCCATATGAATATTCATACTTTGATAACATTACTTCAGGGAAATGATCGATGACAGTGTGTGCCCGATATCAATGCTGTCATCTGATTCGTAACTGTAGATGATAAATTATTTTTTCAACACCATGAGGCGACGGACAGGTATGACAGGAAACAGCGATACAGCGAATCGAATGAGAGTAGACTTGAGAGTGTGCGACAACCGACAGCGGACACGCGGCTGCAGCGGCACCAAACACCGCGCAGAACACGAAGCGTTATTGTAAAAAGCGGCGAGAGGTATATAATCCAGTTACAAGTACGGTATGACGGACCTGTGTCGCATATTGTTAAAGCAACGAGACCAGTGACGGATTTACTTACATTGGCGGACGAGATTAATTTTGATTATGAAAACGATCCTCCATCTAGACCCGAATTAGTAGTAATTGAAAACATGTAGACATGTGGAAATTAAAGTAATCATCTAGAGTTCTTCGATATATATTGAAGAGCACACCAACTTAAAGCACAGACATATTACTATTCACAAGCCCAATGGTTTGTTTTTCAATATATATTCCAAAATCTGGGTGTAGAATCATAGAATGTGGATGAAATGAAAGTATTGAAAATGAGGAAGTGATCAATATCAAGTACCTACATTACTAGAAAATTGTGAATAACCGGCAATATGGCTTTTCTCCAAAGCATTTGACCGAGCTGGCACCAAAACCTTCTTGGGAAACTTCCGTCATATGGTTTGCCGTCTCAACTTTGTCGCTTACTATCGAGTTTTCTGTCAAATAGATCACTCCATTTGGTGGTTAACAGAATATCCTCCGATAAAATGACTATCGACGATGATGTTCCACAGGGATCTGTCCTGGCACCAACTTTGATTCTGCTCCATATCAACGTTCTGTTGGTGACCACCTGTTCCGTCCACAGCTTTGCCGATGATGGTACACTTCATACAGTTTTGTCATCTAGAGCCCATATACCATCCATTGAACCCAGAGGAGTGAGACATGGACAGCATGACGTAATTGTGATTAAGATTTTGGAATGAGGATCTGATAATCTAATAGAGTTTATTGCACCCAAAACTCAAACTTGCGTCTTCTCCAGGTAAGCGGATCCTACAATCCCTAATATGATGATGTGAGGTAAAACTGTTCCAATGAAGTCTTCCATAACAATGATCGGGATAACCACCAACAGCACACTCTCATGATACGATCATATGATGTCCATTGCAAAAACCGCTTCACAAAAACTTGGTCTTCTATTCCGTGTCAAGAGCTACTTTACATCCCAGCAGCTCCTCATAATCTACAAGGCACACATTCTACCTGTCCTGGGGTCCTGTTCACCTGTTTGGAGTTTGACTCCAAAACATACGCTGAAGCTCTTGGATTCTATCCAGAAGAGAGCTATTCGTTTGATTGATGATGTCATACTCACGAGTTCATTGACCTCTCTAGAACATCGTAGAAAAGTGGGCGATCTCTCCTTCTCCTATGGATATATCCACAGTCGGAGTTCAACAGAAATCTCTTCTGCTGTTCCACCACGAAAAATCCCAGATAGGCGCATTAGACGAACTCAAACTAGTCACACTTCACTATCAAACTCGAGACCTGCCGAACTTTTCCTACCAGACTTCATTTATTATTCGAACAGCGAAGTTGTCGAACTCTTCACCTAATGAGGTCTTTCTCTATACCTATAACCTCCAAACCTTCAAGAAAAATACGAATGCCTAGTCCATTTAAGGCTTGATCCCAAAATTGTCATTGAAAATTCTCTTATATTTCGTTTTTGCGATGTTCAAGATGATTTTAGTTCTCCTTAATCGTTATACAGGTGTCAGATAACGAATCAACAATCAATTAATGCCAGAACACTACACAACAACTATTTTCTCGTGTCAATGAGCTGTACAGCAAAACTTGAGGCAATTTTTGACATCCACTTTGGAAGCTCAGATCGATGTATTCAAAAGAGTTTGGTTGATATGGAATTAGAGATGGATAATTTCAAATTAGGTCCTCGTGTCTATCCTCAAACATGCTGTTCGACACGAGATCCACTAAATCCGCCACTGTAACTGCATATAACGACTTGCGGGGATTATAATAGAGTCTACAAAGAAGACCAAACAAGGTCTTGTTGCCAATTACATTCCACGTCTGCGTAAATGTTCGCTGCGGGTCTTCACGTTCTAACAATGATTAAATATAACCACGGGTCCACTATAAGACGCGCATGCTTTATTTAATAGATAACCTAATCAGTTAGTAGCGGCCTGTACCGAAGAGTTTTTTGTAACGGCAGCGCGCTTACGACCCTTTTCGGGAAGGTAAACTGGTGGCTGGTATTGATTTGTGTAAATTGCATCGAATCAAGTGCTTCAGTTGTTTTGTCGTTGGTATGTTGGTATGATGACTTGCTACATGGTAAAAAATTCGAATCCAAATTTAGCAAAATCGTGATGTTTACAAAAGATACAACATTTTGAATATCAACAAGTTTCAAATCACACGTTGTAACTATCAGCGAATAAAGTAAATGCATGTTTCAAAAGAGAGCTAGAGGAATCGCTGATGATGTGTGACATGTTATAAGTAAAGACATTAACCTCCATAGTATAAGGCTTGAACGCTCAGTAAAATGTCAGTGTAACATCATCAACAAGAGCCTTAGAAAAGAGCTCAGCTTACCTTACGACTGTATCCTTTAGTCATAATGACGCGTAGCCGGTACTGAGTGCGACAGGTGATAAATATTAGAATTAAATAGGGTTTCAACTTCTTCTTGTGGACAATTATATGTTGCACCTATCCCTAAGGAGTCTTTATTTGATTGGAACGTATTTTTACCTGTAGATAAGCGTGTATAAAAGTGTCTGAATAAAGTGCGTTGGGAAATGGCTTCCTAGATGGATGTTCTTACCGTTTTTTGGTACGTACAAATTACTGAGATTTTTTAGTGAATTATTCATGCCGAATAAATTTTGTGTTCCTGATATTACAACAATGGGCGAAAAGTTCGAATGTTTGGTTTCCCTAAAGATAAGAAACTACGGAAACAATGGATATCGGCCCTGTGAAATATTGCATGGTAACAACAAGATTCTCGTAATGATACAGTAAGTGTAGATTTTGTCAATATTTTGACAGACTGAGCAGAGGTTAATGCAAAAAGGGCATTGTCGGTGCCAGCGTTTTGCGTCGTGAGTACAGTTTAATGTAAACCTTATAGATAAAGTTATAAGGCCACTGGAAAGTAGAGGAGATACTGTCAAAAATATTATTAACTGTGTGTCAATACAATATGTCATTATCAACCACATCGACCTTCGGAACGATATGAACATACTGTTGGCTCTTCCGGTTCAATTGAAAAACAAGATCTTGTTTGACCTTCTCATACCCTTCCTAGAATGAAGCTAATATTTCCTTAATAGTTATTCTTTCTTGGTCCTCTCGTTTCAAAAACGCTTGAATCATCTGTAGAAGATTCTTTCACAGGTTCTTCGCTCCATTCGGAAGCAATGCTTGAAATCTGCCCAACATCCTGAGGCTGATTTCCTTTGCAACATTATTAGATGAAAATATTCTTCAAACATTCCTACATCCAGCATTTGCAATTTACTGGACTAGTAGTTACAAGTGCCAAAATAATAGGTATGCAACTTTTTGTACCGTGAGTCGTGTTTTTGAAGGACAAGCCCCATAAATAAATGAATGAAACCACAAAACCACACAGATTCAGTTTATTGACGAAATTATTCTCTCGCTTAATTTGTATTGATGTTATGTATTAATAAGTATTTACATAAGACCATCGGTTCAATATCAGGATATCGAAATTGCCGACTATGTTTATGAAACATTTGAACGTCGTAAGTAGCCCATGATTATTTTATGAATTCGCTTCGCCTCTATTTATTAAGTTCATAACATACCGACGCACACAAGTTATAACCGTTTTGAATAAATACACAATCCAACCTGGATATATTTAATTCGTAGGTTATATAAACGATGTCTTTCAATATACGAGATCTGGTAGCACACTTAGATCTATATTTTTACGAAATCATAAATGAACTTTATCTCTCAACATACAAATATAAATATTATGGTCGATTCTGGTGCAGACTTAGAATTTATTTCTAATTTACTACGCTCAATCCATCTACAAACGGTCTATTCGGGAGTCATTTAAAGCTTCTCAAAAGTAAGTTACAGTACTATTGAATTATTTATCTTAGACAACGCGCTTTAAATTATCTCAGAAGCCGATGTTATTTCTGTTCATATCCGTAAATAATTTGTAAAACTTAACCATGATAAATGACAAGAACTGTAGAATTGGGGAAAATACTATAATATTGTAGCATCATTAGGATAGCGATTTAAACTATGGGTATTAATATCAGATGTTTTTGATTTTGTAAATACGCTCACTAGAATAGAAAGCTGTGATCTATTGATCACGTGATTTCCCTCACTTTTTAGCAAAATAGTTCCCGGACACTTCTGCGAGTCAAGCGTGAATGATTGTGGCAACAGAAAATAGGTACATTGGAAATCATTTAGATTAGAAACCGTTAATCAAAGACAGTAAATACTACCCCATCATCTTTCCTCCCACCCTTGGAATCAGATAAGTTACGATTTTGATAACATTTAACAGACTTGAGTTTCCAAACAAGAGTGGTCACTTTTTGAATGAGATGACGCTAGAGCGGTCTCAGTGCTGCTAAAATTTGACCAGTGACCGGTCCAAACGGGAGTCAACATAAATTCCAAGGAAACATATATTTTGTGACGTTTTGATTTTTTTTTGTGCCATCAGTAAGTGGAATGGTTTGACTATTTGCATAATAATTAAATTAAATTTATTTCGTTTCAGTATCGTCTGTATACTGGCTTATAGAGTCATTCACTAAATCAGGCACTTCATTTGCATAGATTATATATAAAAGAGGTCCAAGGATTGAGCCATGCTGAAACCCCCTTTCAAATGATAATAAATCGGATTTTAATTCTTTGCCATCGCAATTCTGTTCTATCACATATTGAGACCTATTTTTCAGGTATTACTTCGATGAATTTAGATTAATACCCCGTATTCCATATAATTCAACTTTATTTATTGAAAATAAATGCGATAAAGACGTTCATTAGCTTTCAGTAAGACTGTTGTGAAATCGAAAGGTACATAAGGACGTAAATATAGTAGACATAAGTGTTAATGAGATCTATCACCCAACAATTCACTTATAATTTATACCTGGGTCAAGAATCATAAATATATTATAATACATTAGTAGAATATAAATGAATTAACTGAATCATTGTTACGTTAAAAGTATTTATACAAATTCCGGTATAAATACGAACTTCAATGTTTCAGTTTATTCAAGTTGTACGTTAACATCTATGCAACTATGAATATTTTATGGGAAATGTCTGTTTTTTACGGAAATAATCTTGTTAGGTGACCAAAGCAATGCTGAATCACGTTTTGGTCGTTCCTAAAGAACTTTCATGAATAATTCTTTTGCGCTGGGCCCTCGCTAAAACAGATATGGATTTGTTAGTTACATCTGAATAGGCAAGCATTTCCAATAAGTTGTCCTTCAAGGGTGGATCATTGTCCCCGGGGATGATCGGCAAACTCGCTATGTCCAAATCAGTGTGTCACGTCCCCAGCGTACATTCGTCAAAGTTCTAAAACGAAAAATATTCACGCGACATATTTTATAGAATCTCTCGAACTTTAAGTAACGCCGCCGTGACTGATGGTTTTTAAAGTGCTGTCCGAGTGAAAGCAAGCGTCATAAGTTCCCCGGAATATCACTATCTACTCAGGCCTCCGGGGTAATATCAATAAGTCCGGATAAAATGGATTCTTCATCCGTCAGACAAATGGCCCGGCAGACCAAGGGTGATTTATCCATCTAGAATATACTTCATAACATAATCTTTTGCAATGATAAGATATTCACCGTTATGGACCGATAATATTTCGGAAATAAGCTGGTGAGTTCGAAATATAGTTTACTTCGAGAATGAACTTATACAGAGATATGAGTACCTAGGTATTTAACAGTGTTGAATTTCATTTATCCATTGACTCAAGACGTACACAAACAATGTTTCAAGATCCACTTATACTCATCAGAGGTACATAAAACAGCGGCTATGTGTCCCCATATCTTGTATATGGTGAATCTTGATTCCAAAATTGGTATCATTGAATTCAAAAATTGTCTCTACCGATTCGGTTATTGGTAATCAACATATTTTTTCAATAATCTACTGAAATAATACTCCAAAATTAGTAGTAGTATACTTGCTAAGTGAATTTGGAATTTGGATGGTATGAATACAACATATCTACTAATTTTTTACCACTATTCCTTCATTAGATTCATTGGGTTCACCCGAATAGAATCAAAATTTCCTGTCATGAGAGTGTGTTGACATGACGGCGTCAATATCAAAATCGATGAAATCGACCAAATTCTCCATTTATCCGTACCGCCTATGTATCAGGGTTTCGGAACGCTGTAACATGTTGCTTTGGAGTCTGAGGTGAAAACTGATGGTAGAATCGAATTTCTCATCCATAATAGTGTATTAGGACGGTGTTATATCGACATCGATATTATTATTTTTCTGTACACCCCTTATGACATTTGGTGCAACACAAAACTTGCAGAAGGTTCATGTAACTGATAGAACTTGTTCTACGGGTTCTCAGAAGGTTGTTATTACCAATTTAGGGTGCATTGATCATGTTAAAAGTGATTTTCATATTGTATTTATCTAAGGGATTGCCGAAATTCCAGATTTCTGAATGCTGGGACATGTTACCTCAGCATCTGAGATGATAACTAGAGGTAAAATCATTTTTTTGATCCAAGAAAGGTCTCTATGACGCCGTTATATCGGAATCGATGAGATCGACCGAATTCCCTAATTTCCCATACTCACCTCTTAAATTCGGGGAAATGGGAAAATTTCAAAAGGTTCATGGAATATATTCTATTGGATCTCAGTACATTAATCTTCCTAAAATTTATTTCCATGGTGTTTTCATCTAAGGAATGACAGAAATTCGGAGTTTCGCAATGCTGTGACATACTGCGATAACTTCCTAACCTACATTAGGCCCTCACAATTGACACTTTCGAGTATAAGGGTCTACGATGGAGGATGCGAAGTTCAAAACAAAGAGCATTTAGAGAGATTGGTGTCTTCAAAAATCAAATGTTGCTAGTTTTGCCGTTTATAATTTTGTTAATCACATTATGTAAAAAAGATTCAAATAAAAACATCTTCCTGTTCCAAACTTTTGAGACATGAGTTATTATGAAGCTTGATTGACGTTTTACTACTGAAGAAAAAGACTTATCTGGTAAACATGATATGGATAAGAATAAAACCACTGCTCTATTGTGATTAGAGTATGATATTTCGTTGATCCCACAAATTGATCAAAAATACTTATACGGTGGATACGATTTAATTGGAATCTCATCAGAAGCCTTGTCTGTTCGAGAGCGAGAGCGAGAGAGAGAGACAGCAGGCCGAGCTTAGACTTATGGAAACGTCAATGGATAATATGTAGCTCATCCGCAATGACTTATAGATATATCGAAGTTATATTCCCCGGGCGGCCGTACCGTCATCATAAAAGCTATCGACATTACATACACCTATCCGTATAGCCAGCCGGAGATATGGATTGCAACCATATCTGGCTAGGCCGATCATAACTTACCTCTTCAACCCCGGCTACTTGACGTTTCCTATATCCCATAATTTCACCTACTCCCTTGACCTTTTAGTGATAAATCTGGTGATTTGCCAGATGCCTCGGATGATAACTCCGAACTCGTATCGCATTAAAATATTCCCCAGTTGATGAACGATACCGGCACCTGCACCATTATGTTCTGACACATTTCTAATAATGAATTACAATGATTTAAATACTGTTTGAAAAAGAAGGTAATTTCGTACCTGAAGGCTCAATGAACCCATCCATTTGAAGTATTATCAAGAAATTGAAGTAGCCATCATCAGAATAAACTAGACTAGAAACCATTATTATTATTATTTGCTGATTTTTCACCCCTATTTTTCTTTATATGGGCAAAATGTTCCTTAGACCGATTTGAATATTCTTCCCACATAGCATTTGAATACGACATCGATTTTACAAATCCCGGATTTGTCGAAAACGGAAACTTTATCGAAGGTGTTGCCTAAATGTTTTTTTTTGTTGTTCTCACATCTATAAGCACGTTGTATTATTAAGGCAACTAATTATGAAATTATTAGCTATTGAGTGAAGATAACTGGAAATGTTCCATTCCAATTCCAATTTGAAGGTAGTGGCTCTAGTTTGATTGAATAGTTGCGTTCCATTTTCCTTTTTCATTCGAAAAATGGAAATTATTTCACATACAGTCATACCATTGCTCGAAAAAGTTTATCACTCTTGAAATACAGTAATGGAAATGATATGTAGGTAATTTGAAAGAAATAGAAATGTATAAGCGTAAAAGCAATTCAATGAATTTAAATTTATCTCCAGCTGAGAATAATTCCTTGCATCTACTACTAATCCCAGACAGTATTCAGACACGTACTTTTCGAATCCAAATTCAGTTCATTCTGACAGCTGATTCGACTGAGTAGCTGGAAGGTCCTAAATATCTAATTATTAAATATTTTTCCCCGATAAAGGTTTTTTTATAGTATTACACTGTACTTGCAGAGTGAACTCTTTTATAGTTCAACTCCAATTATGGTTGATTTTCCAGGAAATATATCATATCACCATTAATTAAGAATGATAAAAGAAAGTATGCCAAAGAATCAGAGATATACCACTTACGAACTGTATCTGAACCCACTCAAGTATTTTACAAAGCCAGTGGTAACGTGCTTGCTTTGTAACATAAAATTCATAGCTAATATAACTACAAGATAGTGTTCAAGATATTTTATCGAAAGTCTGTCTTCACGCAAGAAAATGTCAGTAAGGGCAAGGTGAAAACTCCCTTAAAAATAAAACAGATGGCGCCACAATCGAAAATCACATGTTACATTTGTGTTGTACCGTCTTTAACTAGGAAGCATTAGAATATTTTCAAACTGATATGTCATTCAGTTCTATTTTGACACCCATCAAAAGCAAGCAACCTTGAAGATTAGGAAAAAGTGAATTTCGCGTTTTAACTAAACATTATTTCTTGCGCAAACCAAAGCATCGCTTGACAAACATTAAGGAGACTCTTCACTATCGATTGGAACGATTCACAAGTGGCTTACTGATTTTCGTTGTGGTGGTATAACCACAAAAGACGCCGAACGTTCTGGTCGTCCAATTGAGGTTGCAACGCCAGAAATCGTCGATAAAATCTATGGTTTGTCGAGTTAAAGTGAGCGAGATTGCTGAAGCTATGGGCTCTCAATCGAACTGGTACGGAACATTTTGCACACATTTTTGACTACGAGGAAGCTATCTGTCAGATGAATGCCGCATTTGCTCGAAAAATAAAAGTCGACGAGTCCCAGCGATTTTTTCCAAAACGAACGGTATATGAGATATCGGCCGTGTTTCGTTTTGATTCGCCCACCCGGTATAATAAGTCACCTATCATTATATTGAGTAAATATTGTTCTCAAGATCTTGTGGAAAATTTTCGAGTGCATCATCAGAGAGATGTATTTTGATTATTCTTCACATAATACCGAAACGTGACAAACGAAAACACCATTGATTCACCCATGCGAAAAATATCTTTTTTGTTGTGTGCGAATTCCATATAATGTTGTATCAATGACATGCATGTTATACTGGAGGGCATTTAATGGCCTTGAGAATTGATTAATGAAGAAAGTCAAGTGATTTTTTCAGTGAATGACGAAACCATTCTTCGAAACGTTGTTTTAAAAACGATTTGAGTGAAGGCGGTTATCCCAATAAGCCGAACTGTATATTAGCCCGCGCGACACCTTGAACGTAAGTACCGGCCGGGTGTCCAGTATAGATACCGACAGAGCGAGAAAAAGAGAGTTTATTAATGATAGTAAAACGCGTTTTCGCTCTGCGGGACACACATGATTAATGTACTTCACCACCGACCATATGAGACCAGATATGTAACATTATATCACCATTAATCATACATATAGAACCATCTGCACTAGTTTAATTGCCCTCTCGACACTCTTTATGTCAGATAGACACGTTCCGCAAACACCATTACGAAATGGATATTTCTATTCTTCATACTATCCATGTCTCTATCAATTGTGGGAATATGAACAATGAGAAATTAGTCTATGTCGTTAAGATCAAATAACAATCCGCATTTCAACCCGAGGCAACACGAGGAAATAAAGCACAACAATGTATAACATTTTTGCTCCGAAATAGATCGAGATGCGATTTCTTGCATTATATCCTGGAAGGTAACTGGTAGCTTTTTTCGCTTTTTGTTTTCAGTACAAATGTTGGGTTGCATTTAAAATTACAAAAATGCATTTTTTTCAATGCACTTTTTTACGTTTAACAATACTTAATGAATATACACTAAAATTAGTCAAAATTGGTTATTCAAGGGTCTTCGGGGTCGCTGACACGACTCTTATGTCTGAATAGTGCTACAACACTTCTGGGGAGCCGTGAAACCAGGGTGTCAGGTCCTTTTCAGGGAATGTTCGTCAATTCTTTCTAAAATGAAATAAAACTTCTTATCCGGGGGTTTTTCGTAACTGTGATTACATATATTTCATTGAAATTAATCCTGAAGTCCAGGATATCCTAGTTGCCTAAGTCATCTATAGGACACTTCCTTAAAACGTTTTAAACATGCAATTTCACTTGTTATATGGGGGGTTTTGGGATCGCTGATCACGATTATGATGTCTAAATGATGCTATAATTCACCTGGCGAACAGCATAACCTGCTTGTTACCTCATCTCTATCAAACTATAGAGAATTTAAAACGAAAACTAAGAAACTACTAACCAATTATTTTATAATGTGAACTTTTTTTTTTTGGCAAAATCACTTATAATTAATACTATACTTGGAAAAAATACTAAATTTGAAATAAAGATTATTATTATTTATATTATATTATATTATTACCAAGATCTCCAAACCTTCAAGAAAAATACGGATGCCTATCTCTTCTCTCTACATTCCACTGCTGGCTCACACTATGTTCTTCGAACATTATAGTGTGATCAAAATAAATAAAAAAACATTCACAAGAAACCGAAACTTTAGCATCTCTTGCCTCTTTGTCAAACAATGTTTTGACATGGACCTCAATCCAAGGACAACATCCAAGCCTGTCCGCTTCTTCATTGCCTCCAATGTCCACAGCTTCAGAAACATCACCTTATTAAACGACGGAAGAACTTTATACCTAGAGAAGCAAACAGATTATCTTCCTCAATGAATATATCCATTCATTTAGACAGTTCGTTTTGTAGGCTAAGAAGATAGCTTGTTTCATTCGCTCAGACTTCACTATGAAATCAAATACGCTTTTCAATTTTCGGTCCTTGATGTTGGTGAGATTCACTTCGAGTCTGCATTTTAATTGTCTTAGCACGATTTAACATGCCTCATATCGACCGAATTCTACCATTAATATTGTTATACTAAGTCGTGATAGATAGATAGATCATTTTATCCATGTTATGTACATAATATGTTTACACTCGTAAAATATGGATGAGATCACAATATTAAGTTCAAAAATGTATCTCTTTTTCTGTGGAATGAAATATATTATTTAAAAGAATATTTCAACAGAGTTCTTGAATTCTTTCAATGAGTTCGGACTATTTATTGAAGTTATGAAACGCTAAGAATTTTGGGCCATTTTGAGATCTTTGATGTTCTCGTTGTCCTTTGTAGTTAGTCGCAACTAAATTGTCGCGTGTAAACAATTTCAAATTAACTAATTCAGTATGAAAAATAATAATATCAGAGTGAGTAGAGTAATTTTCTTTTAGTAATGAATATTGGAGGATTTATAAATTACCATGAATGTTTAACCGGTGGCAAGAAATATTTGGGAAATATAAGTCTAATCATCTAAAAGGTAATCCCATCCGGTTGAGTTATGATATGAGCGCTTAGTCGATAAAATCGTAAATGCTGATTCAATAACCTATATATACCCACCGCTTTTTCGGTCAATACGATCCATTTATCAAGATCCCGCCATTCCTATCATAAACATATTATATAGATGACCAGATTTTGGCTTTCGAATCGAATTAGGATAACATTGGAAATATAAAATATCGAAATATATATCGTATAGCTTTCGGTTGTTTATTTTCCTTCGTTTTGTGGAGGATATTTGTATATAATTACTTGAATGTATTTCTTATGCCTTTACGAGAGAATTTCCATCGAAATATAAATGCCTTTTTCATTCACAATTATATTAATGAGTCAATAATATCAAATTGAATCGGAGCGAAGATGATAAATAAATCAATTCGCATCTGAAGCAAATCAAATCTAATGAGAAAGTAATAAATGAAAATAATGGTGAACATTCAGCTAGACATATTTCAAATACAGGTCACACGATTTGCCAAGAAAGTTTTTCACTTTTAAGACACAGTACGGACGAAAATCTAGGTAGTTTAGATGGAATGGAAACGTATAAGTTGTGATCATAATTACAAGTACAATTCTTATCACAATTATCAGAATAATCTTAAATATTTTTCTTATTTTATTTCAGTATATTTGAGCATTTTAATATCGATTTGTTTTGTACGTATACAACTATTTTCATCTTTCCGTGTACATTTGAACTTTTATCACGTGTATTTATATTATTACCACATTCATTTTATTTTTATTTGTATTAGTTGCGCTGAGCAGCATTATCTATCTTGACCTGTGTAAACATTTTATTGTCATATCACCAAATAAATATCATTATTATTATTATATTTATTATTATAAGCGAAAGCAATTTATTGAATTTCGACTTATGAAGTGAACCATCATCTGTGAAGCTGTGGACGGAACAGGTGGTCACATTCAACAAATCTTTGTTATGGAGCAGAAACAAAGTTGGTGCCTAGACAAATCCCTGTGGAACACCAGCTTTGATCGCCATTGTATCCGAGGATACTCCTTCAAACATCACATGTAGTGATCTATCTGAGAGAAAACTCGATCATGAGCAACACAGTTGAGGCGGCAAACCATATGACTGAAGGTTCCCAAGAACTGCTGGCGAAAGCCATATTGCCGGTCATTCCAGATTTTGGAGCTCTCTAGGCATTGGATGAGCTCGATGTTGATTGCTTTCTCCATCACTATTTGACTTATGTTGAATTTTTCCTTATTTTATTGATGTTGGAAATTATTCTTTCCATTTAAGAAAACATTTGATTAATATTTTCTTATTATTTTCAACTAACAATAAATTTTATCAAATTGATAATATTGTTTTAGACAATAATTGATTGATAGTAGAATCCAAAACATTGTTTTGTGTTCTTCGTTCTAATGATATAGAATACATACTTAATATTATGTTTGCTCTGGAAAATTCCATCTTTATAACAACCATATTTTCTTTACTGTATGGGAAACATTTTGCTAACCTGATTGATTACAATACTTCCCTTTACCCTACTATGTATAGTAAGAGAAGTAAAAATGATCATGATTGTGAGAGTAGTGACTAGTTTCTCGTAATTTTCAAAAGGCAGAACCATATGAATATTAAAGTTGTAGCAATTCTCTCCTCGCGTAATGCGTAAACGAACCTAGTGACGGGGATCTCATTGGACTATGAGTAAATTTTGCGGCTAGCAGAATGATGCGGAATCCACAAAGCGGCAAATTGAAGTTGTATTTAATGTTGTTATTCGGATTAGTATACGGACGTTATCTGTATCTGCCTCAGGCACCGACACTTAATCTCTCCTTCAGGAACCACCGGTCCAGACCCCGGGATTTTCTATAAACCGTTGTACTGTTGTTATACAGAACGCTATATTGCGTTGGTTTATCGCGTTCTCCCGTTATATATGTTCCAAAATCACATATTGTTAGTGTAGAGCTATAGCTTGTGTAGTCTGGCCAAGATAACGACCCTCCCTTGTCTCTTCTCACATCGCATAAAAACTAATATGCGGGATAATAGAAATCAATTACGCGTGAAATGAAGAGTATGGAAACTCGGTCAGTGATAGCTGATCACAACAACCAGCTGGTGCAGTGATTTCAGAAAATTAGCTTTTTTTCGTATATTTATGTCTAAACCATCGAATGAAAATCGATAACCTTACATTCTATAATTTATTTTACTCTATCATCTTTTTTCCACTAAATCATAACTCAATCTGAATCACTTCTTGATCGCAGTCATTATCAAAGACACAATGTGAACTGAATTTGAAGCTGAAGCTACCAGACCATGCGAAATACTTGATGACACCTAGACATCTTAACTGATAACTTAAACAATCTGTTTACAGTATTGTTCTGATACAGTATGTTATCTTCAGAAAGATGAGTTATGAATCGGAAAGATGGTGGCCTCCTTTGCAAATATGGAGCATGTCTGATTTAACAAACTCCAATTTCACAAATGCGTTACCGCAATGAAGAATGCACTGGTGTGTAAATAGTGTAGATATTTTCCTATCGTATGGAAAATGCAATCGTGAGAATAATTTCCCCATAATCATTCTGATGAAATTGAATTATAAGTTCACGAACGTACATTTTTACTATAACTTTGGAACGAAAAAAGATATCGATGTACGGTTTTCAGGTTTTTTTTTGAACATTTATATCATACGATTTTAGTTTTTGGGATAAAATGGAAAAATGCTGTTATCATTACAAATGACGCCCTCTAGCAATTTTATTAGGAACTATCGTGTACCAATAGATGCGACAATTGAAAGTACCTTATCTTCCATACAACCTGAAGTTTACTAAAATCGAATGAGTCGTTTAGAAACTACAACGATTTAAATGATTTCAAGTTCAATAGCTTCCCCACACTTATCAAGGTCGGTATTTCAATGAGCATTGAACCAAAATGATGCAAAATTGTCTAACCTTCATAATGATGTTAACAAAGATATACCTCAATGTGAAAATTTCCCTAGAAATTTGAAATTTTGATATGCGTCCTCTTGCGGTAAAATGCGGATCATGAAAACAGTTTCGTGATTTTCTCATGGCCACTTTAATACTGAATTCTTTCCCACATTTCTATTCCTAGTAGTTTCCATGATGTGGCCGAGATCCGCCTTCAACTGATCATGCTCTATGTGCATATTTCATTTTTATAATTTCAGTTTTTCCTTAATAAATACTATTTTGTTTTAAGTGACTACACGAGAGAAAATCTTATAATGCTCGAAGAACATCGTGTGTGAGTAAGCCATTCGTCTTTCTTGAAGGTTTGGAAGTTATAGGCATAGGGATAGACCTCACTAGGCAAAAAATTCCAAAACTTATCCGTTCGATAGAAAAATGAAGTCTGTTACGAAGAAGTTCGGCAGGGCTCGAGCCTGACAATGAAGGGTTGACCAGCTTGAGCTCGTATTTGCCTACCTGGAATCTCTCATGGCGGTTTTCTATAATGTCACACAATTCGATTTTCGATAACATTTCGTTCCGTCGACCATCTCGATGCCTATGTTTGAGACAGTCGAGTAATTCGGATTTTCTACGGTAGGCCTCGAATAGTTGGCGCTGCTTTCGAAATCTACCATCATTTAGAATCTGTATTGGGACAGAGGTATATCATCCGTTCTTTGTTATTGAGTATCTCTCAGATGTGATTCACTCATTTTTCAATCAATCAAAACTACATTTTAAACTCCCGACGATTGTCGTTTTTACATAATTCCTCGTCCAATTGTCGACAACTCGGTAATAAGCGTAATAAATTCAATTGAAAAAGATGCACCCCTCTGCAAACCATTATGAGAATACGGAAGGAAATAGCCGTAATAAAGTACTTCGTTCCAAATATGCCCCTAATGATTACGGACCAGATGTTAGGATGTTCATTTGCAATCTCGACTCTGCCATCGAGCAATCTTTGTATTGAAGC